>CM028342.1:1423367-1825867 GCA_016618105.1 Dendrobium huoshanense | reverse complement strand
ATATGCATCACATAGAACATGTTACATGGTGGGAGTTAGAAGAATCTAGTGATATGATAATTATTCTCAAGAGAGTATTGGCTTGTTTGTTCGATAGGTTGGACCATAGTGGGAGATGATTATCCGAGAGATCAGAGTCAGACGATGGTGATTGAAGAGACCAGAGTCGGTAGGTGGCAGAGGTAAGAGAGATTGAAGTAGGCAGGCGATAGTTGTTGAAGGGACCATAGTCAATGGGGACGGTAGTCAGGGATCGTAGTAGGAAGATGATGGTAATCAGAGGGACCGTAGTTGGCAGGCAATGGTAGTCGGAGGGACCGCAGTCGACAAGCGACCATGATCGAAGGGATTGTAGTCAATGAGTGATAGAGGTTAGTGGTGATGTAGTCAATGGACAACCAAGGTCATATGGACCGTAGTCGGCAAGAAATAGAGGATGGAGGGACTGTAATTGACGAGCAATAGTTATTGGAGGGATGGCAGTAGGCGGGTGATAATGGTCGGAGGGATCATAGTTGACGGGTGATGGAGTTCAGTAGTTGGGAGGAGGTCCAATTACTATGGGAAACCAATGAAACTTCGATGGTAATCGGCATTCAGGCAAAGGTCTAGCAGTAATCGATGGATAAGTGGTGGTATGGCAACAGTTAGAGACCAGGAGATGGTCTGATGATGATTGGGTTAAAGTTCAATGGAGATTGGTAGCTGGTTGGTAGTTTGGTGATGATTAACGACCTAGCGGTGGTCCAACGATTATCAATCTAGTAGAAGTCCAGCAACAATCGGCTACCAAGTGGAAGTTTAGTAATTGTCAGTGGTCGGCGGTGGTTCGATGATGGTAAGGGCAGAAGACTTATACCAATCAGCATATGAGTGGTAGTCTGACAGTGGTCGGTGGTTGGGTGGAATTTTAGCGGAAGACAGCGGCCAAGCGGTAGTCTGACAACAGTTGACAGAAGTTCGCTAGCTATGGTGCTTGGGTGGAGTTTTACATCTTTGAAGCCTCACAGCTCTCTCTAATATCCAGCTAATGGCCCCCACCCACAAAGGTTTAAGCCCCCTTTCAAGTGAGAAGTTGGGATCTTTTTTTAAATTTTTTAGAGTGTCATGCCTCCTAAATATGGAGAAAAATTAGAGTGGTCAATCAGATGGTTCATATTGATTCCATCGATCATAGAGAGATCATCAAGCATTTAAGTGCCATAATGATGTCAGAGTTAATCATTCTTAGGCTCATTGGATTTTTCTCATCAATTTGCTTGATTTGACTATAGCGATATCATTTTCCCATCCAATTTTTACTTTGAACCTTTCAAATGTGCCTTAGCCCTCCAATTTGGACCTATTTGGGCTCGAATATGATCAATTTTGGTGTCATTAGCTTTGTCTCCTCGAGATGTTTAGTTCAGCTATAGCTATGCTGAAATTGGAGTTTGGATGATCCCAATTTTAATTTTAGAAATTCAAACTAAGATATGTGTCAAGATTTGTGTTGGATCAAGGTCATTTTTAGTGACATATCAGTTGTCGCCTTATTTTTTGATGTTGTTGTTGATGGAGTCCGAAAATATTTGCAAGAGCATTCTTAGAAGTTCTGATGACAATTTATATTTTTTAGATAATTACGAGCACGACCACTCCCAAGATGTCAATGTGGACCTATCCTCGAGGCTGCAAAAAAAGTAAAATATTCTTGATCATAATTTTAGCATGTCCCAAAATTGGCATGCCAATCAGAGCAAAAAACATCCAAACACTATAGGCAATTTTATGTGTATACTAGAGGTTTCCGACAGATTTTCGCCTGTACATTCGCCACCATATGATACCATGACTTCTAATGGCTATTACCAGCGTAATCGTGCGTCGGTAATACTGACTGCATTTACGCCAGTATATTCGGCAAATCAAAATTTGATGATAGTTCTGACGTATGTTCCGTCGCTTTGTCATGTGTACCTTTTCGCCAGAAACAGCGGAGGAACATACACCCAAAAATTGACATATATTTCAAATATTTTCATCGGCATTTTGACGGAAGCACCGTCAGAAATGTTTCTGGCGAAATGTTTATGTCGGTATTTTATTTGCGACGCGTGAATTACCATCGTATGATTTTTCACCAAAAATTCTTCGAAAAATCTTAATTTCTGACGTTTTTTAATTGTTACCAGCGGATATTGTCCATCGGTAATCACCTTTTTTCATGTAGTGAAAAATAGAGTTGCAAAACTCTAAAACCTTACTCTAACTTGACTTTATAAGCTATGTTGGACCCTCAAAATACTAAAATTGAGTTTGAAATGTCGAAGAATGATCCTGGGAAGGACAAAAATATTCAAAATATACTATCCAGATGAAAAATTACACTAGATGCAAACCATTAGCAAAATGGTCAGCCAACGGCAACAGTGCTGCCGACCATAAACCCATGCGATGCGCCCATGCGCTCTTACAAGCATGTGTTCAGCAATGGAATTTTGGATTTTTTAATTTTTTTTTTAAATGAAAAAATAAATTTCAGCCCAAAAAAATTCAAACTTTTTAGAAAAATTCTAGATATAGAAATAATAGAGATAAATATATATATTATATATATATATATATATATATATATATATATATATATATATATATATATATATATATAATATATATATATATATATATATATATATATATATATATATATATATATATAATATATATTTTTTTTTTTTTATTTAAAAGAAAATAATAATTTTTTGCTCTAAAAAATTTAGACTTTATTTTTTCTAAGCTTGCCCCATTGTACCTTTAAATACCCCACTTGGGGGTGGGGAAAAAGACACATAGTTTTGGAGGTTTTCGATGGTGATAATGAAGACCTAGTATTCTTAAACAGGCTCAATTCTCCCTCAGAGGGGAAAATTTATCTAGCAAGAGTTTAAGCACTGGCGGTGGCTATGATTAAGGCTTGGTACTATTATACAGGATCTGGTTCTCACTCAAAGGGAGAAAACATGTTCGACAAGAGTTTAAATACCAGTGGCAATGGCGGTGTTGATCAAGACTAGATTTTCTTATGCAGGATCAAGTTCTCCCCTTAAGGGGGATAAAGTATTCAATAAAAGTTTAAATACTGGTGGAAATGGCAATCAAGGTCTGTTACTTTTACATAGGCTCTACTTCTTCCCAAGAGAGGAAAACCGTTTGGCGAGAGTGTAAAGACTATTCGCAATGATCAGATCAGAATCTAATCCTCTTGCACTGGAAACGATAAGGATGTATTGACAGTGATGTCAATTTGAGGGTGTGATAATGATGGTAATCAAGAAAGGGGCCGATGATGCTTATCAAGAGGTGAAGGGTCGACGATGGTGGTTGAGAGGTAAGGGCCAATAGTAGTTGTCAGGCAAAGGATCGATGATGGTGGTGGTCTATTTGTATTCTATTGAAGAAAGTATGCATCGATGCCATTGGGCGTGGAAAGTGAACAACCCAATAGAGAGGGTTAGGTGTTATGCCAATGGCAGTATTGTAGTGACACGTTGAAAATGCTAATTGAGTATAGGCCTGATGGAGATCGATGAGGCTCTGATCTTTATTTGAAGGAGGGGTTAAAGGAGATGCTTCCCTCTCTCTTAAAGTACAGATAGAAGAGTCAAGAGAAATCACCAAAGTTGTTTGACTGATCGAAGTTATTTTTTAAGTATTGCATGATGGCATTAATCAACCGAGATAAATCTACTATAGATGCTTGTCATATATAAGATTATCTGTCATAATGTTACTTAATAATGCTAACATGTGTGTGAGGGTGGAGAAATCAACCAAAGATGTTTGACCTATTTGAGGCTATTTTCCAAAGTATTACTCTGATATTTATTATATAGAAGAAGCTGGAAAAATCTACTAAGGGTGTGTGATCTATCAAGGCTATTTTTCAAAGCATTGCTTGATAATATTAACCTGTATGAATGTGATCAGGAGAAATTAACCAAAGATACTTGACCTATTTTAGGTTATTTATCAGAGCATTATGTGATGACATTAATCTGTATGGAAGGGATCAAGATAAATCCATTTAGGATGCTTAACCTATATGAGGCTATTTTTCAAAGAGTTGCTTAGTAGCATTAACCTGTATGGAAGAGGTAAAGATAAATCATTTAAAGATGTTTAACCTATCCAAAGTTATTTTTCAAATCATTAATTGATTGCATTAACTTTTATGTAAGAGGTTGAGGGATTCCATTAAAGATGTTTGACCTATCCAAGATTATTTTCCAAAGCATTATTTGATGAAGGTAGCCTGTATATAAAAGGTCAAAACGAATACCCCTAGGATCGATCTTGATTGGGAGGGGTGAATGTCATGTACGTGTATCCCAAATCAAAGGTAAAAATTCATCTGGCTTTAGACCATTTTTGCCTTTTTAAGATTGAGACTATGATAGTCTTTGGAGTAAAAGTCCAGCTGTATACTAGGTAGAGTTTATGATATTCTTGTATTTGAAATAAGCTTTATAAAAAGTTATTGCTGTGATATCATTTTTGTACGCAGATGATATTGTAGGGACACCACACAACTTTGTTTGAATGACATTGATGCAGTAATAGTTGATGGGTGAGAGGTGATAGGGCAATATCTTTTTGTTGTTGCAATGAATTTATCGTCAATATTGAAGAACTTCTTTAGGACATGATAATAAGACATATTAAAGGAACTATCTTACTTTAATTGTGCGCAGGACATTGATGTGAATGACCTTTCGAGAGGTTGAAGTAATTTTTTCCCCCAGCCAGCAATCATTTCCAACATAATTGATATTGTGATGGTTGATAGCTGACAAGAGATACGCATGTTTTCTTCCCTTTAAGGTTTCCCTTATATTGAGGGACTTCTTTTGAACTTAATAATAGATCAATATAAGGGGACTACTTTGCTTCAACCGCGCCTAAGAAAGTGATATGAATGACCTTTCGAGGTTGCAGCAAATGTGTGTTTTGAAACATTTGCAGAGGTAGAGATATAAAGAGCTTAGTTTCTTAGCTTTGAACGAAGATCCAACACACATACGAATAAAGAGAGAGAGGTGCAAGAGTTATACGAGACACCAAGATTTTTATATAGAAAATCCTAAAAAGGGAAAAAAATCATGGGGTCAAGCTCAGTTAAAATGATTATACTCTTGTTTATTGTTGATTACAAAAGAGCCCCTTCCTTGGGGGAAGGCCTTAGCTTGATGTAGCAAATATACAATACATAAAGCATTTGGATGGTGGGAGTTCGAAGAATCTAATGATATGAGAGTTGTTCTTAAGAGAGTGTTGGCTTATTCATTTGGTCAGTTGGATCTTAGTTAGGCGATATTAGTCGGAGAGACCGGAGTCAGGTAACTTTGGTCGGCGGGACTGAAGTTGGGGGATGACGATGGTAAGATAAACCATAGACCATCGGAGATGGTCATCGGAGTAACCATAGTCAGCAGGTGGAGGTGGTCAGAGGTATAGTAGTCAATAGGCGACGGAGGTCTGAGGGACTATACTCGGTGGGTAACAAAGGTCAGAGGACCGTAGTCAGCGGGACATAGAAGTCAGAGGAATCATAGTCAATGAGTAAAAGTGATATGAAGGACCATAATCAATAGGAGATGGAGGCTAGCGGCCGTGCGGAGGTCTGATTGCTGCAGTAAGATAGAGGTCCGATGGTTGTCAGCAAAATAATGGTTGTTCGACAACGGTCTATGATCCAACGATGGTCAAGAAGTGGCCTGACTATGGTTGGAAGGAAGTTTGAAAGAGATTGGTGGCAAATTGGAAGTATTATGGTGGTCGACAGTTGGGTGATGGTTCGATGATGGTCAGATGGAAGTCCGACGGCAGTCGTTTTCTAGGTGAAAGTCATATAGTAATCAGCGACCAAACATTGGTTCGAGGATTATTGAGTGGAAGTCAAGCGGTGGTTTAGTGGCCAAGTGGAAGTTGACAGCTGAGCAGTGGTCCGACTACAATCGATGGAAGTTTGCCAGTGGTGGTGCTTGGGTGGAGTTTTAGATCCTTGAAGCCTCAGAGCACTCTCCAATATCCATTCAAAGGTCCTTGCTTATAAAGGTCCACGCCCCCCTTTCATGTGAGAAGTGGGAAACTATTTAGATATTTTTTAGAGTGGCGTGTCCGTAAATATGGAGAAAATCCCATAAAAAATTTGTTGTGGTCAATCGGAAGACTCATATCAATTCCATCAATCATGGAGTAATTATTGAGCATTTAAGTTCTATATTGATGCCAGAATGAACATTTTTAGGCTCGTTGGATTCATCTCATCGAGCCGCTTGATCTGACTATAAGCATGATATATTTGGATATCATTTGTTCATCCAATTTGTGCTATGAACATTTTAAATGGTCCTTATCCCTCCTATTTGGATATTTGGGCTTAGATTGGACCAATTCTGGGGTCGTTGGGTTTGTCTCTTTGAGATGTTCAGTTTGTTATAAGTTTGCTGAAATTAGAGTTTAGATGGTCCCAAATTTAATTTTGAAAGTTATCAACTAAGATATGCCTCGAGATTCATGCTGGATAAAGGCGATTTTTTGTGACATATCAATTGCTCTCCTATTTTTTAATATCGCAGCTTGCATAGTCCGAAAATATTTTAGTTTAGCACCATTCTCCTTTATTCTATTCATTCTTCTCCCTATTTAATTTTATTCATGTTCTCTTCAACTTCTTTATATATATATATATATATATATATATATATATATATATATATATATATATATATATATATATATATATATATATATATATATATATATATATATATATGATGCATATACAGCTTATACAATTACACAATAGATATGTTTTGTCTTATAATATAGAGAATAAATTATTTAAAAAAAATAAGAATTAATCTCAAAAAAATATGAACATAAATGTAGTCTTAGGAGCCCAATCATTACAATTATATGCATGTAAATAGTACCATATATATGATTTCTTTTCTTCTTAGATGTGTTTGTTAACTATCAATAATGATCATTATTTATATATCACAGGATGCAACACAAGTTGATTTATGGGAGAATTTAAAGGAGGAAATAAGGCATTTTATTGATTATGACAAGCAAAATGATACTGTTGAGCTACTTGAGATTGTGGATGCATTATGCCAGCTTGAGATTTCATATCATTTTGAGAGTGAGATCAAGAATGTGCCGAGCTTCTTAGCTTCATTAATAGGAAGCATGAGCAATATAATAAAAAATAATCTTCATTATTCTAGTTTACTCTTTAGACTTCTAAGGGAATACAACATTAAGGTTCCAAATCTAAGGCAAGCATAAATTTTATATTTTTTTAATACAATCAAACCTTTATATCAAACTTTATTTAAATACTATTTTTAAAATTTAAACTTTATTTTCTTCAATTAAAATATATTACTTTAAACTTTTAAGTATATTTTCATGATATTTTAACATAACACTAATTCTAAGTGAAAGTTTAATTTTATTTCCTTTCATTATTGAAATTATAAAGCTTTAGAAATTGTGCAATGAATATTTATTTCATCTTGCAGTGAAGATTTTTGGTTAGAAGCTTTAAAAATGAGAGTGGAGGCTTCAATATTAACATTATGAATGATGTAAATGGAATGCTAAGTTTGTATGAGGCATCATATCTTGCTGTTGAAGGAGAGGATGATCTAGATGATGCTGTGGAATTTACAACTAAACATTTAAGTAATTATCTTAAGGAACCATTGCTATTAATCCTCTACTAGTTGAACAAATAAGTCATGCCTTGGAGCTCCCTTTACATTGGAGAATGTCAAGGTTGCACACCAGGTGGTTTATTGATGCTTATGAGAGGCAAGAAAACATGAATCCCTATTTACTTGAGTTTGCTAAATTAGATTTCAACATTGTTCAAACTATCTACAAGAAGGAACTCAAGGAGATATCTAGGTATGTAATTTAAGAAATCATTCATACTTTATCTACATATATATATATATATATATATATATATGAAGGAAGTTTTCAAATATATTAGGTGATCGAGGAGCATTGGACTTGTTGGTGATGACTTTAGTTTTGCAAGAGATAGGTTGATGGAGACGTATTTTTGGTGTGTGGGATGTGCTTTTGAGCCACGCTTTTGGAGATGTAGGAAGGAGATTACCAAACTAGGTTGCCTCATTACAACAATTGATGATATTTATGATGTGTATGGTTCATTAGAAGAACTTGTGTTCTTTACAAATGTTGTTGATGAGTAAGAAAGCTATACAATTTATTTCAAATAATTTGATTTAGTAAAACATATATTGAGAGGTCATGAAAGTTACTTTTTCTTTTAAATATTTTTCAAGAAATCCTTGATAACATATCACACAATTTGATCTTCTAAATTTTGTTTCATGTTTTATAATTTGTCTATCCTAGATGTAAAATCGCCGAATCCCAACATGTTTCAACTTGCATGAAGACAGTTTTGTTGGCACTTTTCAATACAATGAATGATATCGCACGCACCATTTCAACAGAAAAGGGAATAGACATTTTTCCACACCTCAAGCGATTGGTAAGCCATTTTGGTATCATTGCATCATTATTTTTATATATTAATCAAATAATTCTAATGCAATATTTTCTCTATTTATTGTTATAGTGGGGAGATCTATGCAAATCATATTTAGTGGAGGCAATATGGTATTATATAGGATACATTCCCACGATAAACGAGTACATGTAAAATGCATGGCTTTCCATTTCTGCTCCATTGATCCTTACTTCAGCATATTGCTTAAGTGAAGACTTGACTATAGAAGCTCTAAACAGTTTGGAGTTATATATCGATGCTACTCTTCATTCATCTATGATCTCACGACTTTATGATGACTTAGGAACATCAACAGTACGTACAGTTATGTTATTTATTATTATTATTATTATTATTATTATTATTATTATTATTATATAACAAACTTATGATTGAAGGGATGGTTTATATTAGTTTTTGGATTTTTGATACAGAATGAGCTTCAAAGAGGCGATGTACCAAAATCGATCCAATGCTACATGAATGAGACAAAAGTTTCAGAATCAATTGCAAGGGATCATATAAGACATTTAATTAAAAAAATATTGGAAGTTGTTGAATGTTGAATATATTTCTAATTTCAACTTAGAGGATTCTTTCAAAAGATATGCCCTAAACCATCCTAGAATGTCACAATGCATGTATCAGCATGGAGATGGGTATGGAAAACCTATATGTGAGACTAGGGATAAAATAATTTCTTTGCTAATTAAGCCCATCACACTAGGAATTAGGGATTCATCTACTTAGTATTTGATATTATTTTGTCAAAGATGTTAATATTCATGTACCATTTGTCCCTAAAACCTTGTCATAGCTTCAACAGACAAACAAGTATTGTTTAAAATATATTTGCTTTTATTATAATGTGAAATTTTGGTTAGCATGCTGGCTAGTTAGTTAAAGCCAATCAAAGTTGTTTTTTTATTTTTTCTTTCTTTCAAAAGTTGAAGTTAAAGTTCAATCAATAGGTATATCTATTTTTTTATTATTTTGAAGGGAATATTATTAATATATCAAAAAAATTAATATTTTAATAATGATCTCAAGACATCTATGTCATAGAAGATAGTGAAAATTTATGTTAACATATTAATAGTTTGAGAAATATTTTTATACAATATAAATAATTAAAAAATAATTATAGATAAATACAAATATTTACATTTAATCTATTAATTAAACAACTTATCTATAAATTGGCCTATTATAGATGCAATGGGGTAGAAATTTATTTTTTGAATTTAAATTTATATGTTAGGGCTTAATCTAAAATTGCTTTTACACTATTGTGATACTTTGTCTAGGAGCTCCTCAATGATTTTTTTTTTCCTTAGCTTCAAATGTTGGCCATTAAAAGAGAAGCATAATACCAAGTTAAGTGTTGTAGAGATAAGGATGCTCAGGTGGATGAGTGGCTTTAACCTTAGAGATAAGATACGAAATGAGAATATGCGTGAAAAGGTTGGAGTAGCGCCAATGGAAGATAAGTTTAGAGAGAGTCGCCTTAGATGGTTTGGTCACATAAAACGGCGGTCTTCCGATGACCCGATTAGGAAAGTAGAGATATTATATTTAACTTATGTTAAGAAATGTAGAGGTAGACCTTTGTTAAAAAATATTAGAAATGGTCTGTCTTTATTAGATTTAAATGAGAATTTAATTTTTAATAGGACACAATAGAGAAAAAGAATTCATGTAGCCGACCCCACATAGTGGGACAAAGGCTTGATGATAATGATAATGTTGTTGTTAGCTTCAAGCAAGTTCTTCAATCGTTAACTACATGTCCCTCTTCTTTCTCTAATCAAAGTTGCACTTTGCACCATCTACTTCTCTCCCTTTCCCTCCTCCTCTAGCTTTGGCTAGAGGATTACCCCACCCATTCTTCCATGAAATATCCACCTTCGCCATCCACCACAAAAAGCCTTCTAATAAAATTCAAGTATTGTCCTCCATAAACTCCTACTTTCTGGTACTCTTGATCACAAATCTTGCTCCTCAAGGGGATACAATTTAGAATGAAATGCTCATCCTAACTACTTGTTACCTGAAGATTTCCCCACACTTCAAGGATCATTGGCCAAGTATCACTCTCTCACCAACCTCATATTATCCCTGGCCTAGGGTAGACCCCCGATTAGAAAGGAATCCAAATTAATCAAAAACTCTCTTTGAAGGAGTTCACATTTAGCTTTATTCAATGCTTAGATGTTGCAATTATCTCTAACGTAGCTGAGATCTCTGTTGGCTCCAAAGAATATGACCAAACATTGGTCAAGTTCTCCTTTGATAAGAGACCTTATTATGCTCTACTTAAAAATGTTAAAATGGCTTGGAATCTCAAAGTTAGTTCCAACTTCTTACTTTGAATGATGATTTCTTCCACTTAAAGTTAACTTGCCAAAAGGATTATGACATAGTTTAGATGGGGGACCTTGTTTTTTCTTTAAAAAGCCTTTCATTTCCCTGATTTTATATCAATGCGTAATAAAATCTCTTATCCTTTTATTTAAATTAAAATAATAAATTTACTTCTATTTTGTTAGAATCTTTTAGGAATTTCTAAAATTTTCAGTTGGGTTGGTGTTCTTCTAGGGCTAATGCACTCACTATTAATAAATATAGGCTAACATTTGCTAGAATGTGTGTTTAAGTATCCAATGGTGCAACCATGCCGAAAAATATTTCAATTTTCAATGATGAAACTCCCAAAACTTTGAAATTGTTTAAAACTTAAAACCAATTTCTTTTCTAGGTTTTGGTTCCTTTAATCACCCATCCAATCTATGCCCCATATCACTTCCCCTCTTCTTGAGATGCCAAATGCTTCTCTCCAACACAAGGGTTGTAATATAAGTAAAAAACTATATAGACTCAATCAAAATCATACAAATATAAGTTCGACCCCCACATCTTCGTTCATTCCTCTCCACTAGTCAGGCTCCTTCAGCATCCATCAGGCGACCTTCTACAACCAACTACTTGATAATTGCTTCATTCATGAAAAAAAAAAAAAAAAAAAACTATTTTCCCCACTTTGAACAACTCCTAGTCCAAAACTATACCAAATATAAACTCATCAATGTTATAAATTAAGCACATCTACCACTTGCCTCCCCAAGCAATCCAACCCAATTACTTCCTCAAGCTACCCATAAAACCCCCAAACAACAAAAGGTGATGCCCTCATTGCCACTCCTAACTCAAAATCTCCTTAATTTTCTTCCTATCCCTAACCTCATGAGGTTAAGCTAGGTGCTGCATTATAAGAACCTCATTTCTACCTATAAAATGGACATTTTATGCATCTTCTACAACAAAAATTAATCCTTCTATCCTAAATGACACTTTATTCATTAACACCCATCAACTTTCTCCACTGAAAATGGTTACAATAACTTCCACTTAGTTGTCTTGGGTAGCATCAAAGGGTGTGCATTTATTTATTTGGGTAAGTTAGTTAATGAATTTGTTAACTAATAACCAAATTAAATTACAAATTTAAATAAGCATTGAAAATGTTGATATTTCTATCACTTATCAATTTATAGTTCATGAACTTTATTGATTTAGAATTTGAAAGTATTAGTTTAATTGAGTTTTTGGTTTGGTCAATTTTGCAAAAGAAAAAATAAACCAATAACCAAATTTTAGATGAAGTCCAAATTACAACCAAAATCCAAATTGATTCATGAAACCTTCAAGATCTAAACTTGCACACCTTCATGGCATGTGTTACAACATAACAACTTATAAAAAGTTACAATCATTCTAAAAAAAATACTTAGTCAAAGGGATATCTTTGCCCATTATCTTCTTCTTTTTTCTAAATTTTCCATTAAATGAAAGAAGTAGTATTAAAATAACAAATCGTTAAAATCTGTTATCAGTTATGCACAGTAGCTTGTTTCTTGGCTCTTCTTTTACATCATTCTTTTCTCAGCTTCTTCCTCAATGTCACACTTACTATTTTAGAAGGCATAATAACTTTGACATATAAAGCTTGCTATTCAACTCCAGTATTAACAGCAGAAACCGTAGATGATGAAGACAAATGGTCAGAATTCTTGCCAGTAAGCTTTCTTAAGAGGCTAAGAATCATCGGGAGAAATTTGGAAAACAGTGAGAGAAGTCCTGAGATCTGCAAGCAAATCATGATTCATGTTAATGATCCTTCCGAGCTATAATCATCAGTATCATTGTCATCATCATTATTTCAATTAAGAGAAAAAAATTCAATTAAGTTGAGGATAATTTCACCAAGTACCTCAGTTCTCTGAAGAGGTCATGGCAGGATTAGAATTTATTCAAATTAACAAAGCGAAAATCAATTGAGGATGTAATCATAACAAAAAGATGGCGAAACCGAAGACCGAAAATCAATTGAGGATTATAATCATAGAATGAATGAGATTAGAGATCGATGAACAGGTAATTATAGAAATGAAAAAAACACATTAAAGCAGGCTTTGCTCGAGAAGAAAAATAAGTTGATTATATGGCAAATATTATCCATGGAAATAAAAAAATTATCAACTTCATATATATGTTGACTTATGGGACCTCAATAAAGTGCATCTAAAAAACGACTTTCCGCTCATAGAATATCAAAATTGTTAGTTGATAATACTTCCAATTACGACATATTCTTCTTTATAAACTAATTGTCATGCTACAATCAAATCAAGATCTCTCCAAAAGGATGAAAAACACTTATATTCAAGACAACTATTAGCATATTTTACTATACAGTCGTGCCCTTTAACTTATAGAATGTTAAAGCTACATTGTAACGGGATATGACACACTTCTTTAATGACTTGATCAATCAAAAGATAGAGTGTTATATTGATGACATTGTTGTCAATAGCAATGATTGCGGAGATGATCTTGATAATCTTAAGGTCATATTTGATAAAATCAAAAAATTTGACCTCAAAATAAAGTCTCTCAAATGCGCTTTGGGGGTTTCCTCACATAAATATTCAAGGTATATCATATGCCACGGAGGAATCGAAATTGACCCAATAAAATTAAGGCAATCATAAGAATGCCACCATTGAAAAGTCTTTGCCAACTTTATTCACTCTAAGGACACCTTATGTTCATTTAATGATTTATATCAAATTTGCCGATCAAATGTCAACCATTTGCAAAGGTGATGAAGAAAAAAATTCAATTCAAATGGAATAATGAATGACAATAAGCTTTTGACAGTATTAAGAGATATCTACTAAACCCACCCATTCTTATAACACCAAGTTTAGGGAAGCCTCTCATCCTTGTATATAGCAGCATTGGATGAGTATCTCGAAGTATTTTTGGCACAACCAATGAAGAAGGCAAGGAAAACACTCACTATCACATCTGTTGAAGACTAATAGGAGTAGAAGTAGGATGTTATCTAATTGAGTAAACATTGTTTGGCTTTAATATTTGCCGCTAAAAAATCTCACAATTACATGCTCTTTCATAAAATCACATTGATTAAAGAACAATTTGCTCAAGTTATTGATGGAAAGACTATCATCACCAGAACATTTGGTCAGATGGGTAGTAATACTCATATATGTTTCTTCTGAAAGCGATGAAAGTTCTAATCCTTGCAAATTTTATTGTCACATGTCTCATTCCCATAGATTTACCCCTCAATGATGACTTACCCAACAAACAAATTATGCTCATTTGTGAAAATGGGAGGCCACCAATCTGAAAAATATACTTTTATATAACATTGTATATCAAGCCTACCTAAACCTACAAACCTCCCAAAAGCATGAGCAAGAATCGGGCTCATCTTTATAACATTTGACAAGAGAATAATGAAATACTCATTTGGCTTGATTAAACCTCAAACCAATAATGAAATTGAATAGGAAGCCTTGATGGCATACTCAATATTGTTATTTCAGTAAGAATCATAGTTTAAAATTGTGCAATAAAAGACGCGCCTCCGCGCAATTCTACCCCAAAGAGCCTCATTGTTTTAGCAATTTTTGGTCTAGGTGAGGCTTACGCCTCATGAATCCTGAGGTGCGCCTCAAAGGAAAAATTGCGCAATTTTGGTTGCGTACTGCAGCACAACAAGCAAAAAAAAGGTATCTCACAATTTCTTCTGTGTTATTACATTTAAAATATATGCAATTAACAGCACAGTAATCATTCTTATTGACAGGGGAGAGAAAAGTAGGTAACATTGAAGATGATGAAGATTTGACATTCATAGATACAAATGGAGATAAAGATGCCTCCCTTGAAGACCCATTTAGTGATGGGGCATGCTTGGATTTTAAATTTTCTTTCTTATTTGTACTTTGGGAGTTTTGATTTTTGATAGACTTCAAGTTGTGATTTTGTACTTTGAATTATGCTATGAGATGCATATATTGCATCTATTTTATTGTTTTCCACAAAGTTCACTTCTCATTTAGATGTTTTTATTGTATCATAGACTTTTACTATTATTTACCTGCTAGAATACTTAAATTCTCATTTACGCAATTCTTCGTTTGTGAGGCTTACGCCTCACACAGCCTCAAGGCTTACGTCTTGCCTCACAGACGAAAAATGCCTCGAGGCTTATTTACGCAATTTTAAACCTTGGTAGGAATCAAAACGATTCAATTTTTGGTGTTTCTCAACTTGTAAGAAATTAAATATTAGGCATCCACAAGATCAACATGCCTAAATTAGCTCATTATCACAAGTGGGTTATTGAGCTCTCATACAGAAAATACTGAATATCAATTTAACCTGAGTCCCCAGAACTCCAAATAGTAAAACAAAACCCCCCACTAACGTTGGCCAAAGAAATGGAAAGCATAAAGATGAATCATGACTTCTGATTTGCCAGAAAGCAAACGCCATCAAAGGAGGCAAAGAAGCTAGTGGCTCATTCAAAACTCTACCTCACGTGAAGCAGGTGAAATCAAACAACAACGAAGAAATGGCGAAGAAGAGTCCAAGGATGAAAAGAAGCTTGCGGCTCATTCAAAACTCTACCTCACGTGTAACAACCGAAGTCGAACAACAATAAAGAAATATCGAAGAGTCAAGGGAGGCGAAGAAGCTAGCAACTCATTCAAAACTATATCTCACGTGAAGTAGTCAAAGTTGAACAGCAATGAATTTTAGGTTTAGGTCTTAAAAATAAATAAATAAATAATAATTAAGGCATATGCCTTATTTTAGTGAGGCGACATAAGCATCAGACAAAATGAGGTACACGCGTCACATGAAATGCTTGAGGCATGAGCCTCGAGATGTTTCTTGCCTAAATTGCGCTAAGGCGCACCTCTTATTGTGCAATTTTAAATAGTGCAATAGCTTAAAAACTCTTGAGTAATTAATTGTAGGGTACACTTTATAGGGCATAACATCTTCTATTAGCTAAAGTCAACTTAAAATTGTCCCCTTAGATAAACATTCACCACAAATCTATGAGATACCTATGGACGAAGCAACCATAGTTGTAAACAAAGATCCTTCGATCAGGTTGGGTTGACTACCTACTCTGACTAAATAAACTAAATACCACACCAACCCGTGATGATAAAACCATGAAAACTTGATCTTTATCATCATTCCCCCAACCATCCACTCTAAGCGTAAGGATGATAAGTTTTAAATCTTACTATCAAATTTGCACCTATTATATGCTCGGTACGTAGTACCTATCTAACAATTAGCCTTAATTGAAAGTGCTCTTTTATTGTTGGGAGAAATTATCAACCACATGAGCTTACGCTTATAGGTAACCTAGAACCAAATCTTAAAGTCATCGCAAAATGAGGGTGAAATCTCTAGGTAATATTTTATTTTAAATCTAATCTTACTAAACTTTGGATCAGCACATTCCAAAAATTTGAATAAGCGCATTCCGTTAAAACTATCCTAAGCAAAGAGACTAGGGGATGAATTTTCAGAGCAAACAAACATGCAAGAATCACTATTATAAGTTGCATTCCTTTCACCCATATAGTTCGTATTTGATCAATTGCAAGTAGCTGAAAATATGGAATAGTGTATCATTAAGAGATATACACTAACCACATTGATATTAAATTTTAATGTTTATCCTTTATGATACTAAATGTTTGCATCAAAACATAAGGAAAAAAAAATGGATTAGTGACACTAAGAGTAATTTCTTACCCCTAACATTCATTAAAACAGTTAATTCTCATAACCCCTTGATATTCATTAGAAATAATTTTCTTACCACCCCATGGCGAAACTCTCCAGCAATGTCAAGTTGCTTCCATAATGCAAGGACTGTCATTGTTAAAGTGAAAATTAGAAAAGCATATGCGGGATTCCTGTTTTCCAGAAAATGATCGTCAAATAAGTATAGATTGATAATCACGGGAATAAAGTATTTAAGCTTGCTCAGACTAATAGCGTTATAATTAACCTTAAAAGCATCATAAATTCGTCGAAGCCTAGGATTATAATTGCAGCAATTGCCCACAGGGGAGGTAGCCAGTTGTTGGAGCGCCTGTGCGATTCCTTAAAAAGGGAAACAGCTTAATTAAATTTTAAAGTAAAAGTTCACAGTAACAAATATATATGCTAAGAAACTTAAAACAAAAGACTTGAAACCATTCAATATATATTAGTTTCCACTAGAAAAGTAAATTATTAAAGATTCCCAGTAATACACAGAAGTCCTCCATTTTAAAAATAAAATATAGACCAACTAAGAAAGCTCTCCCAAACAACCTAAAGTTTTTTCATGGAACACCAAAGTGTATTTAAGGGAAAAATAGTAGTATGCCCAGATTTTGAACAATAGAATGAAGATAAACACAAAATACCATAGTTTGTGATCCTTTTTGAGTTCTTCGCTAGCAATTAAACCCTGAAGCTTGCACTATCTAGTTATTCACGTAAAAATGCAATCACATATCATGCATCGAATTAGGAGCACACCAATAAAAGAATCGAGTGTCGTGGGTTAGGAGTACCGTACAAAATAATTGTTTATTTGCTTTTATCACTTCACTTCCTAAAATAATTTATATTAAAATTGATATGATTCCAAAAGAATCAAATGATCAGCAAAAATCTCAAGACAATATTTAAATTAGAAATTTCCGAAATTAAATTCAAGATCATCCTAACTCCAATTTTAGCAAAATTATAGTTGAACTAAACGTCTTGATGAGACGAACCTACTGATACTACAAATTATATGGTTTAACTCCAAATGAGTTCGGATCAAACATGTTAATTATATTTGGAAGTTCTGAACATAAATTGATGGACCAAATAAATTCCAATTATAGCATGTTTATAGTCAAATCAAGTGAATCAACAAAACGAATATAATGAGCCCAAGATCACTCGATTTTGGCATCATTAAGGAATTCAAATGTTTGATGGACAATCTAAGATCAACAAAATCAATATGGATCGTACTTTAGAGTCCTTTGGATATGGATCGTACGTTAGTGTTTTGGATTCTGACCAAATTTATCAAATGTTCATAGCAAAGTGCTATAAATAGAGCCTCTTTCTCTATAGAAAAGGATATTCAAGAACTTATTAAACTAAAGAATTTTTTTTACATTTTTCAACTATCATCATAAAAAACCATCACTAACAATCATTGTCAATATCTTTAGACTCTTGTCAAGATCCAATCTTGTCGTTGGGTATTTAATTGTCCGCCTATGAATATTTGAATTATGTAATCTTACAATGGGAATTAGTCAATTGTTTCCAATACAATCCATGCTTCTTCAACAGTGAGGAAGGAAGGATTTTTTTTTATCTCCTATTCTATTATGGATTATTGCAACTTAGCCAAACCCCATGATTTTTTCTCTTTCCAAATTTTTCACATAAAAATTTTTTAGCCCCTTATAACTTTTTATATGTGTTAGATTTTAGTACAACGCTATGTTATTAAACTCTCACTCTACCACAAAAAATTTTCTAGAATGTAACATAAGTACAAAAGTTAAAACATATTCAAGTTTTCTTTTCTAGCCATGTTTTGCCATCAATTATTTTATTAATTGATAAAATTAAAAATTGCATAAAAGAAGTTGCATGTGTGAGGTAATCTTGATTTTGTGAGATTATTCTAGGGATTTTTTTTTCTTCTTTGAGTGCGGATGTATACTTGAAAATTTGGAGCAGCTTGGTTGTTAGTTTTATTTTGTACACTATGATTATGATTTATTTGTTTTTAGTGGATCTGATTAACTCTCCTCTAGTGGCAGTTGCTTGGTTGTATAAATCTTAACGACTTTCTATGTTTGCGGTTTCTATTTCCTTTTGTATTTTCTTCAAGTGGATCGTCTTGTATCATAGAGAAGTTTCCACTTCAATTTATTTGATGCCCTCGTTACAATAAATCTAATTAAGATATCATATAAGAAAAATGTTTCAATAAAACACATAATGACAGTGTAAAAGATGCGCAGATTCAAAAAGCCAACCATAGATTTTGGTCAAGAATAATTATTAAACATAAAGCATTACTCTTATCCAACAGCTACGATGAAAAAAGGAAGCATACCTGAGCTGAAACTGCCTGAATTACAGCATACTCAATCTCTGAATTGAACTGCTTCCAGATTAACTTACATTGTACTGGTGATATCAAAGTATTCTTCGAAGGAATCTGGAGGACGTAAGAAGTTTCCATTACAGTTTCATCAATATTTTATTTTTCTTCTTCTGCTGCAATAAACAAAGAGGCAGTAAGTAGATAATACCTCTGGCCAGGTTGCTGAAGCAAGTGGATCTGCAGAAGATTTGATGCCCTTTTCTATAGAAGCCTGACTATCTAGAAGACTTGAATTGAGAATTTTCTCAATGTTATCTGTCTTATCATCCAAACGTATAGCAGCCATCACTGATAAAAGCTTCAAGGCCTGCATCATTATAAATACATTTTAGCCAAGCAACACAACAAGTTTCCAAGGAAATAGTCAACTAATTCGTATACTTTAAGATAGAAAAATTCAAAGATCAGTCAAGAAACAGAAGCTGTTGAAAAAAGACATACAGCTGCACGAGCATCCTTTGTGATCATCCTCACGTCTTCTTTTCTAGTCCAAACCCTTGGCATTGAATCTTTATCATACTTAAATATGGTTGAGAATCTAGGAAGGAAATAAAAACAGTAAAAAAAATGAACGAAACCAGAAAAACTGAAAGTTGTAAAGGATTTCATTGACTACCTACCTATCCTTCATACGAATTAAAACCTTCCCCGCTTCTTCTCTGGCCTTCTTTTCTACTAAGTTCCTAGAAAAGTCCTTCAAGCCTCCCATAATCTTATTGAACGTTTCCTGGTCCAATTCCAATTCAGAGAGAGAAGCTGACAAATCTAACAGAGCCTTTTTTGTCTCACTCTTATATAGCCTTCTTATAGATGCCCAAGTATCTCCCTCTGCTGCTTCAAAAAGTGACTCCATGGGTTCCATAAGAGCTTCAGCCAATCGATTCTGTTTCGAAAAAACAACAATCTCAATTACCCATGCTTTTATTATTCCTTCATATAGGGTGAACAGCTTTTATTAAAATGTGTACCTCAAAATCTGCTACAAGTTCTGATAGTTTTGCATCACGAACAGATGAAATATGTGCCTCTATGTCACGAATTAATTTCTCCCTAACTTTGTGAGAATCCCAGTTTGCCTGTTTAATTGCAGCATCTAATAGAAAACATATATATAAGATATTATAGGACCAATTTGTTGAACGAAGAAGATGTGATAGTGAAATGCTCCCCCATTCGCCTGAAGGTAGAAAAGATGCTGGAAATGATTTTTTTTTTCTTTTTATGAGTTTTTCACGTAAAAAATACTTTATTCTATATTTCCTTTATATTTTTATTGTGTGTGGATCATTGAGTACAGCTAAGACATAAACATGGAATCAATTTCTTGATGTGGCTAATTAGATATATTTTAAGAGGCCTATAGGCATTTAAATTTTTGGGGGAAAAAAACGAAATGTAAGAAATGGCTCCTTGATTGACTGCTTATGTAATTGGCTTCAACCTACTGCTCCCCTTAAAGAAACACTACAGTATCAGTAGAAGAAAATGAAGAGCTTATTTAATAATCCTGGGATCAAACTTTGAGTTGTAACTAATTATGAGTTACCAACACAGATCATGGTAGCACATATTTCAAAGTAAAACCTGCGGCTAACCATCCTTCATGATTTCATGCCACACCACTTCAACATTATATTTCTCTGTTATGAGTAAACAAATCAAAACAAACAAAAAAAACATAAAAAAACACCAGAATTTATGTGGAAAACCTAAAAAGGGGAAAAACCATGGAACCGCTCCACATTAAAAAATCCATAATGAAACTGAAAGAAATTGTATGGATTTTACTCTCTCCTTGCACTCTTTCGCAGCTTTCACACTATTTCATATGTCAGAGCATAACCGTCATTCAGTAACTACTCGCACAATGCGAAAAGAAAAAGAAAATAACTCAACCGGCCCACAACGCAATGGTGCTGGACCCAAAGCACATCAATGTTGGGTTCTCTGTCTCACAACGGTTCAACAGCGTCGCAACGTTGTGCCTACACAATGTCTCAATGTTGAATTCTTCGTCTCAAAGCGTGTCTACTGCAACACCCTAGCAAGCACCTCATCGAGCTCGATCGAAGGAATTGAGATCTGAGCCAACAGTACAACCCGATTGATCAACAGAATTAGATTTCACAAAAACTAAGAATCTCTCAGTTCAAACTGAATATGATCAATCATTCTACCAATATATAGTACTAATCATAAAAGAAAATTGTTGTTTGGCTCACGCCTGCCTTAATCTTCATAAATACCAACTAAAGTTGAACATAACTTCAATTTTATCAGTTGCTACTATTTTTCATCAATATGTTTGCATGATTCTGAGTTGTGTATGTCATCTTCAAAGACTATTGATCATATTCTAAGAAGTGAACATACGAAATGATATCTAAAATAGAATGCAACATTCTTTTCTAGATGAAAAACACTCATATTGTCAGTGTGCAGTTTACCATTCATTGGCATTTGTTATATTTTACAATAAAACTTTGCAATCGCAACATTTCATTGCTAGCCTTAGTGATAGCAATATATTTAGCTTTTGTGATTTAGAGAACAACAATCTTTTATAATTTGAAAATCCAACCCACTGTAGTATTTCCTAAAATAAATGTATAACCAGTTGTGCTTCTCCTATGATCAATATTTTTAAAACAATTAGAATCTATATCACTCTTTCTATCTCTCTTTCCAAAGGAAAGTGGTTTGTCAAATCCCCTCTCCAGTATCTAAGAATCCATTTAATCGCCTACCAATGATGTTTGTCTAAGTTACTCATGAATCTACCTATTATTCTCACTGCACATGCAGTATCTGGTCTTATACAAATCATAGCATACATCAAACTTCCAACAATTGAGGCATACAGAGTTATCTATATTTGTTCTTACTATGCTTCAAATTTAGACGATTGTTTCTTAGATAGTCAAAAGTGATAATCTAAGGGGGTACAAATTAGCTTTGTCTCACTCATGCTGAATCTCTGTACCACCTTTCTAACATTTTCAGCTCGAGAAAATTTTAATGTACCTGCACTCCTATCCCTACTTATTCTCATATCGAGTATTTTCGTGGTCGGACCCAAATCTTTCATTTCAAATTCCCTTGATAATTGCTCCTTTAGTTCTCGTATATTTTTTTGAACTGACCCAACAATCAGCATATCATTCACATACACAAGAAGAAATATATAGTACAACAAAAACAATAACAACATCAAACCTTTATCCCACTACGTGGGTTCGGCTACATGAATTCTTCTTCTCCATAGTGTCCTATTAAAGGTCAAATTCTCATTTAAATCTAATAAAGAAAGGTCATTCCTAATATTTTATAACCAAGTCTTTTTAGGTCTGCCTAAACCTTTCTTAACATAAGTCAAATCTAATACCTCTACTCTCCTAACCGGGTCATTGGAAGGCCACCGTTTTATGTGACCAAACCATCTAAGGCGACTCTCTCAAATCTTATCTTCTACTGGAGCTACTCCAACCTTTTCACGTATATGCTCATTTCATATCTATCTCTAAGGGTAAAGCCACTCATCCACCTGAGCATCCTCATCTCTACCACACTTAACTTAGTATTATGTTTCTCTTTTAATGGCCAACATTCAGCACCATAAAGCATTACAGGCCTCACTACCAACTTATAGAATTTTCCCTTAAGTTTGAGGGGTACTTTTCTATCACACAACAAGCTCGATGCATTCCTCCACTTCAACCATCCAACTTGAATTCTGCTGATAATATACTCATCTATTTCACCGTCACTCTGAACAATAGATCCAAGATATTTAAAACGTGTACTTGTTGACCCTCATGTCATACCCAAAGGAACCAAAGGGAAAAGAAGAAAAAAAATAGAAATCCCGCATACATATCTTGTATCCGTTGAATCCCGAAATCCTTCCCGATTTTTCTCCCAAAATCAGCGAAAATCCTGCTGATTACGGCGCCGTTCCGAGATTTCTGCGACGATTCCTCGATCCCGCTCCCATTCGGTTCTTTAAATACACGAGCAAATGAAGCATTTGGCTGCTCTTCTCCCGTTCGCTGCTTGCTTCTCCTCCCGATACCTCTCATTCTCCACGCTCCAAACTCGACGCCTCTCTGCTTCTTCCTCATTCCCAAATCCCGTCGCCCTCCTCAAGCAGAACTCCACTGTGCTGAAACCCTCTCCTCTATCCGACTCCACACAGCCGCACCCCTCTCGTTTTCTCCATCCGAGAGAGAGAGAGAGAGAGAGAGAGAGAGAGAGAGAGAGAGAGAGAGAGAGATCGTGCCTACCTGTAGCCGCCCGATCCCATTTGGCCGAGCTCCTCCATTCGGTCTTCTCTCCTGAACCCGAAAGCCTCCACTGCCTTCTTCCTGCATCTAGCCGAACTCCTCACCCGACCCCTCACTTAAAACCTAACCCCTCACTCAACTCAGCCAACTCACTCACTCACCCCTACTCGATTTGAGTCTTAGGTATATATTTTATGTTTTTTTTTATTACTATTATTTTTAATTATAATTAATTTATAAAATAATTATAATTGGTTTTAAATTAGTTAGAATTTTTATAATTAGTTATATTAATTTTAATTGATTATAGTTAATTAACTATAATTAGTTATCGTTAATTATAACTAATTATTTTAATCATAATTAATTAATTTCAATTATAATTATTTATTATAAGGTATTTATAATTAATTATAATATATGGTTAATTATAATTAAATCTTTATTAGTTATAATTAATGATAATTAATTGTCATTAATAATAATTAATTATTTTAATTATAATTAATCTAAAATAATAATAATAATAATAAATGATTCTTTTATCGATGCTTGGGACGGGCCGGCAAACCCCCAAGGCGCTCACGTAGCGTTGAGGGTGGGAAACTGGTGCGATGCTTGCGACGATTTAAGAATCCCTCTTCAAAGCTTGCAACGAGCCGGCAAACCCCCGAGGCTCTCAAGTAGCGTTTAGGGTGGGAAACCGGTGCGACGCTTGCGGCGAAGGGGATAAAAAAATGTGTTTTTGTTTTCTTCTGTATTCTTATATAAGTACCCCCGAACGCCCACGTGGTGCAGAGGGGAGAAATTTGTGCTTATTTCTAACATGTTTTCTTCTCATAATAAACAAACCTAAAAAAACCCTTAAATGCTCACGTAGCAGGCGGGGATAAAAATTTTCATATGCGACCGCGGTGTCATTTTTGACACCTACCTGAAGCGCTCACGTAGCGTCGAGGGGAAGGTTGCCTCTTGGTTTTTCCCCTAAACGGGGGAGACGTCGGGAGGCTGCCGAAATTTTGTCTGAAATACAGACAAGGACTTGGAACAAAATTGAGACTTGTGGATTTGATTCAACTTACTTAAATAAACTTGAACCCAAATGAATTCAATTTTAAATGAACAAGATGAACTTTGACGTTGAATTCAAACCAAGACTTATGGACATACTTTTTAAACTTGAGTTGAACAAACTCACTTGAACTTATGAGCTTGGTTTGAACCAAGTGGGGACTTAAACTTGTCATATGAACAAACAAAAAAAAAATGAGTTGAACAAAGCACTAGAACATGATCATGAACTCAAACTTGTGGACATTGAACTTGAACTCGAACCACAGAGAACTCGTACGATGGAGGACGATGAATTGAACTTGATTTGGACCAAGTGACATTTGGAATTAAATTTAAAAGAAACAAATATAGAGACCTTTGACATTGAACTTGAGCCATACAACATTAAGTGTTGCTTAAACTTGCATATATTGCAGAGAATCAAACTTTGAGATAAAATGATTTGCAGCCATAAACACAAATGATGACTATTAATTTTAAATCACCTAAATGAACAAGCAAGGGATTGGTTCTTCAACAAAGCTCCAAGCATAATCTACTTTGAAGGATCAATCAATAACAAATGAATAAATTGTGATTCATGCATAATTTGATTACAAGCTTCAAATATAGAGTGTTTTTTTTTGGACAACAACAACGAACTTGCAAGCAATCATTAACATGGAGCAAATAAAGAATACAATGACATGCTCATAATGAAATATGAGGTGCAGCGATGTGTCTACAATTAATAACAGAGTTTCAGTGAAATATCAAATGATCATCATACAAACATCAGCATGTGAATCTACCACATGAGTTCTCTTCAAGATCAATAAAAAACCCGTGATATATGACATACATTCAAATGAACATCAAATGGAAGAATAATGAAGAATTTGATTTCTTGAAGAATAATCAAGATTTCAATGAAACTATCTCTCAATCAGAATGCAAGCGTTGAATTGAAAGGTCTCTTATAAATGGTGGATAGTCAATAGCATGCTCAATAAATCTCCTAGAATGAAGGATACTAAGAAGCATGTGATGACCATGATGAAGGGTCCACCATCACGTGCAATAAATATGGCAAAGCTACAAGCCGAGGACAAGAAATGAAATTGCAAACAAATGTACAAAATCCCTTAATAATAGTGCAAGCTGCATATGAACGACGATGATAAATGTGTAAGATCCACATAAGTCACATAAGAGAATGTGAAAGTTTCCATGATCAATGTCAAATGTCTTGCGAACGTATATAGTAGCTCCTACAAATACTAGGAAATGTATAGGTAAATGTGTTGGTTCACCTCTCAACATACATGGAGAAATTGAGAACAAGCACACACACCTACAAGCTGTGTAGTAAAAGGTAATGGAGGCTATATCGCCCTCGCAATCACATCGAGCTATGGATAAATGCATCTACATGCCTATGAACAACAATAGTAGGTGTACAACAAATATTGAAAGATTGTAGCAAAGGCATAAAGAAGCTCGTCATGCATACAACATACAGTGATAAATGCAAATCCCTACAAGTATTTTGTAGGGAATCTGATGCTTAGAAGGGTAATCAAAGATCAAAGATCAAGAGCAAAGAAGTAAAAGAATTGTTATAAAGGCAAGCATTACAGCCCAATACAGGAGATTCGTTGGTGCACTATGATCCACCTGCAGAAAGCAACAAGTAGTGCACGACAGTCTACCTGTATGAAGCAGCAAACAACTGATCCAGAAGCTGCTACTCTACGCCACCGGATCTGCAACCTCCGTACAAGCAGACAGAAGGCGTCTATTCCAAGAATACCCCTGCACGTGCACTGTAATTTGTATACACATAGGTACACTAAGGGGGAAAATACAATCCAAACCCGCATGGGCCCCGGCGAGCATGTTATTGGTACACACGTGACGTCTAGGGATGCTGCGCGGGTTATCAAATTTTAAACCCGATCCTTCTTAGCAGTTAAAAAGGAGTCGATAGGGTTTAATTATAAAAGACCCCCAAACCCGCATGGGCCCCGGCGAGCGTGTTATTGGTACACACGTGACGTCTAGGGATGTTGCGCGGGTTGACAAGTGAATTCAGGTTCGAAACCGATCCTTCTATACGGATCAATAGAAGTCGACAGGGTTCGAACCATTAAGCAAATATAAAATTGTGGCGATCGGTATATTTGCTTTAAAACATTCATATTAGACCATCAAGGCCTATAACAATAAGAATTCACTATCAAGGGCATAAAGCATACAAAACCCGATCCTCTGTCGACAGCCCGACAGAGTTGACAAGGTTCAATCCATAAAAAGAAATGACCCCCGAACACCCCGATGATGGCCGTGTTGAATGCAGATCTCAACCGGAGGGGTTCCCAAATAATTTTCAATGCCGTTCCAAATATCCAAAAATCCCAGAAAACTCCAAAAAATTCCAAAATTCTAAAAAAATCCCAAATTTCAAAACATTTAAAATATGAAATCCAGCCATCCACACTTAAAGCAAAATCCATCCACCCTTCGCAACAGTTTGCTAAGGCGGACAAATCAAAATTTACTTCAGCTCACAAAAGAGCTAAATGCCTAGTCGAAAATATCACTAGGATCCATTCTCAAACAATATCTTGCCAGTAAGGACGTGGTACGTGTCCTCTAACCGGCAATTTCGCCGCCAAATGGCACTGCAGGTAAACGGTTATGACCCGGGGCCCTCTGAACCGAGTGGTTTTGCCGCCAAATGGCACCACAGATAGCGGTTATGGCCAGAGCCAATACGCTCCTTAATGGCGTTAAATCCTTGAGATATGAATCAATAGGATATGATCGATAGGGCACAAAGCCCTCTGTCAGCTAAGGTGGATTCAAATTTGTCCCCTTAGATAAACATTCACCCCCCGGTCTACAAGGTCCCCTTGGACGAAGCAACCCATGGCTACCAACAAGGATCCTTCTGTCAGGTTGGGTCGACTACCTCCTCTGACTAAGTAGACCAGGGACCACGATGGCCCGGGACGACGGAACCATGGGATCTTGATCGGGTCCATCATCCATTCCCCCACCATCCGCTTTAAGTGCTAGATGGTGAAATTTTTATTTTTAAATATAAAATTTTCCCAAATATCCCAATCAAAAATCTTCAAATCTTTTAAACCCAACTCTTCAATTTCCAACCATTTTCCAACATCCGAAACCCGTGCTGCTACTATATGCCAGATAACACGTATTCTATACATATCTGATTGATGACTAGCCTTAATCGAAAGTTCTCTCTCATGATTGAGAGGGGTAATTAACTATAGGGGCTTGCGCCTATAGGAAACCAGAACTCAGATCATAAAGTCCTCACAAAATGAGGGCGAAATCTCTGGGTAGTGTCTTATCTACAAACTCATCTGCCTTCCAAAATTTACCTCGGAACTTATTCGTTAAAACTCCCTCGTCGAATAAAAGAAGTGGGAGCGGAGGCCGGGGCCGAATTTTCGGAGCCCACAGTACTCTTATTAATGACTTGATCGTCCAAAGTCACAATCCCCTCACTAGGTCTAGTACTACTAAAATTACACTCCATATATTCTATTTTAGATCTACTCAAGCGAAAACCTTTAGTCTCTAATGTTGACCTCCATAATTCAAGTTTACTTTCAACTCCCTCTCTAGTCTTATCAACAAGAAGAATATCATCAGCAAAAAACATACACCAAGGTACATCCTCTTGCAAATGTCTAGTGAGAACATCCATGACTAAAGAAAAAAGATATGGGCTTAAGGCTGATCCTTGATGTAACCCAACCGAAATAGGAAAATACTTGGTCAAACCACCTTGTGTTTGAACACAAGTAATAGCTCCTGCATACATATATTTAATAATTTGAATATAAGCATTATTAACTCCTCTCTTTCCAAGAACTCTCCATAGCACTTCTCTTGGAACTTTATCATATGCTTTTTCTAAATCAATAAATATCATATGTAGATCCTCCTTATTTTCTCTATATTTCTCCATCAAATCTCTTAATAAATGTATGGCTTCCATTGTTGACCTACCCGGCATGAATCCAAATTGATTTTGATAAACATTAGTATCACACCGCAACCTATGCACCATAACTCGCTCCCATAGTTTTAAAGTATGACACATTAACTTAATTCCTCTATAATTCGCACAATCTTGTGCATCACCTTTATTCTTAAAAATAGGAATTAACACACTCATTCTCCACTCATCTGACATCTTTTTAGTCTTCAAAATAATATTAAAAAGTTTAGTAAGCTAAGAAATTCCTTCATCTCCTAAGCATTTCCACACCTCTATTGGAATATCATCAGGTCCAACAGCTTTTCCACCCTTCATTTTCTTTAAAGCCACTCTAACTTCGGTTTTACTAATACGCCAATAAAAATAGAAATCTTTATTTTCATTTAGGGTGCTAAGGTCACTATAGTCAATTTTGTTTTCACAATTTTTATTAAAAAATTTAGCAAAATATCTCATCCATCTTTGTTGAATATCATTGATGTAGGCAAGGGGGGTCAAATCAAATCCTAATATTTAATTTTTGACTTCTCTAGCTCATTAATGTCAAGTGGAAGTTTAGCTCATTATGAGCTGATTTTTAGTTCATTTATTGAACTAAAAATTAGCTCATTAATTCTTAAACTTGGCTTTTCTCCTTCCCCCCTTTTTATTCTCATTTCTCTTGCCTTTTCCTCTTCCTGTTAACTCTTGGGCTGCTATGGTTTTCTGTTGGTTTTTGGCCCCTCGGTTCGCTTCTGAATTAATGTCCCATGGTCCCCCTTTTACCGAATTTGTGGTGGCTGTTTGGCTACTGGGTTCCGTGATGTACCTGCTTGGATCCATGGCCTTTTTCCTGATGCTTTTGCTGTGTCGTTTGGGGTTTTAATAAAGAGTATGTTGGCCTTTCATTTCCCCATTTATGTGGATTTGAAGAGATTTTGGGGGCTGTTTTTGGACAGAATTTGAACAGTTTTAAGTGGTTGTTTGGTGGCTGTTTTTTGGGAAATTCCAAGAGACTTTTACTGATTTCTAGACAGATTTCTACTGCAGTTTTAGGTGCATTTTGGCCTTCTATTTTCAGCTTTTAATTAATGTTTTGGGGCTGTTTGTATTCCCCTCTTATGTCTATAAATAGTAGTTGTTTTATAATGTTTTAGAGAGGTTATGATGATAATTTTTGGGACAAAACCTAAGAGGTTTTTCTTGGAAAAAGCTTGAGAGCTTTGTTCCACTTCTTCTTCTACTTCTATGGAAATCTTGCGAGCTCTTTCCAACCTTCGTCTTGGCTTCTAATCTCTTTCGTCTCTCCGCAAGTATCCACTTCATTGTATCCTTCAGTCTCTTGAAAAATCAAGTTTAGGTGTGTGTCCAAGTTTGTAAGTGTTGTTTGTAAGTGACATGAAATGTAAGAGTTTTCTCTAATATTATGAAAGTGTCTTTGTTTCTTATTTTGTGTCTTTTTAGAATTTGGTGAATTTCTTTAGCATTTTCAGTATTTCTTTTATATATTAAGTCTCCTAATTTTGTGATCAAAAATTTGGGTCCCTTCCCAAATTTTTGATTGCATCAATCATCTTCTACGAAAAGTATTTTTTGATCTTCATCCTTAATACACTTCACTTGAACTAAATCCTTACTACTCATATCTCTTTGTTTGGTTAACTTATACATATATCTTTCTCCCTCTTTAGTATCTAATATATTATATAAATCACTAAAAGCTAAGGTTTTTGCATCACAAATTGCTTTCTTAGATTCCTTATGAACCTCTTTATATCTTTCCCAATTATCAGAATTTTTAAAATTAAACTAATTTTTATAACAAATCTTCTTATTTTAAATCTTTTCTTGCGCATTTGGATTTCATCACCAACTATTTTTACTATTAGGAGATTTTTCCTTTGATACTCCAAGCACATCTTTTACAATATTCTTAATATCACTAGCCACTTTTTCCCACATAATATTAGAAGTCTCATGCACAGATAAAATCTTAAGATCTAAAATCTTACTCTCAAAAATATTTTTGTTACTATTCTTTAAATGCCCCCATCTAATCCTAGAATATCATTTTACTTTATTTTTTATTTTATGCCCATTTATCATAAAGTCCAAAACTAATAATGGATATTGGATATATAAATTTTCACTCGGAATAACTTTACAATCTTTGCAATCTAAACGATCTAATTTTCTTATAAAAAAATATTCAATCTAGGTTGTACTATATCCATTTTTATAAGAAATATATAGTAATCAAAATATTTAAAAAAAGCAACAGTGGTCTTCCTAATACTGTGTATCTTTTATCTAACATAAACCTATCAAATCTTTTATTTAACATAAACATTTAAATATAATGAACTTTTATTTAATGGAATGAGTTTTTTGTAGCCATTTTTTGAGCTTTTTTTGTCCTAATTTTATTGATTTTGAGGTTGTGATGTTCATTTAATTTTCTTGATATAAAATTTTATCATGGACTTCAATACTTATAAAATTTTAGTTCATTGGAAGTAGTACGATGTCAACATCTTAGTGCTCCCAATTTGATTTTATTTTTGCATTTGGATAATGCAACTTATTTTTATTTACATTGCTCAAATGTAACAAAACTGAAGAGGCATCTTGTTGCTCCCAAGCTACTTTTGTGTTTGCTATTTGGATACAACAACAACAAGCCTTTATCCCACTACGTGGGGTCAGCTACATGAATACTTTTTTATCCATTGTGCCCTGTTAAAAGTGAATTTCTCATTTAAATCTAATAAAGAACGGTCATTTCTAATATTTTCTAACCAAGTATTTTTAAGTCCACCTCTACCTTTCTTAATATAAATCAAATCTAATACCTCTATTTTCCTAACCGAGTCATTGGAAGGCCGTCGTTTTATGTGACCAAACCATCTAAGGCGACTCTCTCTAATCTTATCTTCCACTGGAGCTACTCCAACCTTTCACGTATATGCTCATTTCGTATCCTATCTCTAAGGGTAAATCCACTCATCCACCTGAGCATCCTCATCTCTACAACACTTAACTTAGTATTATGTTTGTCTTTTAATGGCCAATATTCTGCACCATAAAGCATTGCAAGTCTCACCACACTTAACTTTTCTATCACACAACAAGCCCGATGCATTCCTCCACTTCAACCATAGAACTTAAATTCTACTAATAATATCCACATCTATTTCACCATCACTCTAAACAATAGATCCAATATATCTAAAGCATGTACTCTTATTAATGACTTGATCACCCAATGTCACAATCCCCCAATAAATCTATTACTACTAAAATTACACTCCATATATTCACGTATATGCTTAATTCATATCTTGTCTTTACGTTTGCTATTGGATGATGCAACAAATTTAATTTTTAACTGCACAACATTGGATCATATGGCACTTGATTTTAATTTAACTAAAGTTCCTTGCAATTTGTTTTCAGTTGATTCTTCATGAAGGATTATATTTGACTCTCAAGTAATATATATATTTGACTCTCAAGTATTACTTTAAGTAATATACTCGACTATTTCTCCACTCATTTGAATGTTTACTGTATAATCATAACTTTAAATTACAATTTTATAAAAATATAATTAAATATTCATTTTAGTCACATATTTTTGCCAATCATAACTTATAAAATATAATTAAAATTTTAAAAATAGAACTAAAAATATTTTCACTTTCTCTTATTAAACCAAAAGATTTTTTTTTGAGAAAGTATAATTATTTGAAAATTATATTTAATAAATAGTTTAATTAAAAAAAATATTAAAATACCCCTAATTTTAATATCATTAAGTCCAACATTCATTTGTTTGAATGTTGAGATCAAAATAATCTCATTTTAAATAGTTGAGGGACCAAATTAGTCACTCAAAATAGTTGGGGACTATTTTGCTCCCTCCTAAGAAGTTAAGTGATCATTTTGATCATTTTCTCTATATTTATTTTCATTGAATGTGACATCCCTTCTCCTAATAAATTTTATATTATAATTGTCCTAGAATTGATAGTCAAATTCATCTAAGTCATACCCAATAAATGTATATTTGATAGACTTTGCATCAAACTTACTCCTAGATCCTAAGAGTACAATTAAAGAATTTGATGCAAAATAAACTTGCACTTTGCCACTTCAACCTTCGTCAGGTAACCTTCATTCAAAGGAAATGATATGCCACAATTGATCATATAAATAACAATATTTAATGTTTCTGCCCATAACTATTTTGGTAAACCAACATGCAATCTCATGCTTTAACACATTCATTGATAGTTTTATTGATGCGGACATCAATACGAAGATTTGGCGCATCTATCACAGGCGGCGTCGTAAATCGACAACCATTATTTAAATTTTCATTTATGTATTATTTTCTGAATTTTAGCTCTTGTTTTATGTATTTTCCTATTTTACCCCTAGGTTAATTTATTTGAGTGTTGTAGCCCAAGGGGCAATTTTGTAATTTTTTTAATTTTCTCATGTTGTGGCCTATATATATGGCCTTTAGCTATTGTAATAGGATGGTGAATTTGATATGAAAAATTTTGTGTTTTTCACTTTTGTGTTCTTCTTGGGAGAAAACGAGAGTGAGATTCCTATGGGAAGGAATCGAAGATGTCACCAGCCGCAGGATGGGTCCGGGCTCGTGATTTGAAGTCCCTTTGAGAAGGGAAATGGATCACCCGTCAGTCTTCGGAAGAGTCCGAGGCTCGCGGTTCTTATTTTCTAGCTTTCGTTTTATCTTTGTTTTATTTTCTTCCTTCTTATCTCTCCCCGTCGTCGTTTTCATATTTCTTCCTCTTCCCCTCTCAACCCCTCAGCCAAACCTCCATACCAAGCTCCACAAAATTTTCCCCATAGCCGCCGGCCACCTTCACCCGATCCCACCCTCTTGGCCGCCGGCCACCTTCCCCCATTAGCTCCTCCACCGCCGGCCACCCTTTAGGAAATTATTTTCATCCTTTGAAATTCGAATTTTGAATTTCAAATGATTTCCTAAATTAGAAAGCTATTTTAGGAAAGTATTGAATCTCATTCATGATGTAATTCAAACTTAATTTGGGTGATTTAATTTTGGGTGGTTTTCAAATTTTCAAATTCCACTAATTTGAAATTTGAATTCTTTCCTAATTTATCATTCATTTTTTAAGAAAGTTACTAAATGAATTTTATTTGAATTTCAAATCCAAATAGGTCTTAATTATTTTTTTTTTTTCTAAAGTCCATCCCCAATTGAATAATCTCAATTAAATGCATTAAAACCCTCTTTCCCTTGGTATACAGCCGGCCCCCATCCCCTTGGCTTACATTACTTAATTACTTCCTAATTCCCATCCCTGTTTAAGGAAATAAAGTAAATCCCATCTAATTTCTCTTGCCAGCCGAAATTTTCAATGCTTAAGCCATTACTTACTTCCCAAACCTGAGAGGAGAATAGGGAAATATTTCATTTGAGAATTTTGTTGACCGAATTTTCTCAGCCTTGAGTCACTTTCCAATTTCTGTAGAGAAGAACTAGGATTTAATTCTCTAATTCTTCTCTTCCTTCCCGTAACAGCTCTTAGGAATTTTTTTTCTTCAGTTTTCAGCCACCTCTCTTAGCCAACCTTGACTAAGTTTATTGCTTAATTAATTCCCAAATAAAGCCCATTCAAATTGGAATTAATTGGAGCGCCTCCATATCCCGTCACCCTCCCTTCCCCTTATTGCTGGACGTTTGAAATCTATCCATAAATGTAGCAATTCACTTTGGAAACATTCTCCAATCCTCCCTGCTGCTGGCCGAACTCCCCCATGCCCCTTTTCCTGGGTTGTCTCTCCTCAACTCTCTCTCTTTCTCACTCAACACCTTGCTGGACTGAAGCCAGACTTTTCTTCCCAATTCCCTTGGCTCCTAAGCCTAGTTACTTGGGATTGCTCTCAGATTTTGGCTGCTGAAGCTGAGCCCGCTGCTGGTTTGCTGAAGTCCCTCTCAGATTTTGGGAGGAAAATCTGAACTGTTTCAGGTTTCCTGAAAGGAACTGTTCAGATTTTGCCATCCTATCCCGTTCTACATCAGTTTGGTATCAGAGCATGGACTCGGATCGACTTGGAAGGACTCTAGACTGGATGGTAGGCCAAGTGGCCGCCATTAGTCAACATCTCAAGGAGACTCAAGCGGACTTAGCCGACCTCCACCATCAAACAATCAAACGGTTCGATAACCTAGAGCAAGGTAGAACGGACCCATTGCTCTACACCTCTTCAAGATCCCCTTCATCAAAGGATAGAAAAATGGCACTAAGAGACAGAAAGATAAGGGATAGAGTGGACAAATGGATGGAGGCTAATGAAGTTTTCAATCTCCCAATCACTGTGCAAATCAAAGAGGAACCTAAGGTGATCAAGGAAGAACATGAAGAAGAAGATGGATTGATTGACAAAGAGGCTAATGAAGAGGAAGTACTCGCTATTGATCCTGTCATAGGAGCTATTGCAGCTGGTAATGTTGTTGTCCTAAAGCCATCAGAAATTGCGCCATCCACATCAGCTTTGTTTGCTAGATTATTACCGAAGTATGTAGATAACTCTTGTATTAAAGTTGTTGAGGGCACTGTTCCTGAAACTACTGCACTTTTGGAACATAAATGGGACAAAATACTTTATACAGGATATGCAAAAGTTGGACGCATTATTATGGCTGCAGCAGCAAAGCATTTAACTCCTGTAGTTTTGGAACTTGGTGGAAAATGTCCTGTTGTTGTGGATTTCAACGTTGACTTAAAAGTTGCATCAAAAATGATTGTTGTTGGCAAATGGGGGTCCAACAATGGTCAAGCTTGCATCGCACCCGATTATATCATTACAATAAAATCTTTTGCTCCACAATTGGTGGACGCTTTAAAAATCTCTCTCAAGAACATGAGCAGTTGTGATGCTTACTCGACAGAGTCGAGTATTCTCCCACCTGGGGAGAATGATGCGGACATCAATACGAAGATTTGGCGCATCTATCACAGGCGGCGTCGTAAATCGACGACCATTATTTAAATTTTCATTTATGTATTATTTTCTGAATTTTAGCTCTTGTTTTATGTATTTTCCTGTTTTACCCCTAGGTTAATTTATTTGAGTGTTGTAGCCCAAGGGGCAATTTTGTAATTTTTTTCTCATGTTGTGTCCTATATATATGGTCTTTAGCTATTGTAATAGGATGGTGAATTTGATATGAAAAATTTTGTGTTTTTCACTTTTGTGTTCTTCTTGGGAGAACGAGAATGAGATTCCTATGGGAAGGAATCGAAGATGTCACCATCCGCAGGATGGGTCCGGGCTCGTGATTTGAAGTCCCTTGGAGAAGGGCAACGGATCACCCGTCAGTCTTCGGAAGAGTCCGAGGCTCGCGGTTCTTATTTTCTAGCTTTCGTTTTATCTTTGTTTTATTTTCTTCCTTCTTATCTCTCCCTTTCGTCGTTTTCATATTTCTTCCTCTTCCCCTCTCAACCCCTCGGCCAAACCTCCATACCAAGCTCCACAAAATTTTCCCCATAGCCGCCGGCCACCTTCACCCGATCCCACCCTCTTGGCCGCCGGCCACCTTCCCCCATTAGCTCCTCCACCGCCGGCCACCCTTTAGGAAATTATTTTCATCCTTTGAAATTCGAATTTTAAATTTCAAATGATTTCCTAAATTAGAAAGCTATTTTAGGAAATTATTGAATCTCATTCATGATGTAATTCAAACTTAATTTGGGTGATTTAATTTTGGGCGATTTTCAAATTTTCAAATTCCACTAATTTGAAATTTGAATTCTTTCCTAATTTATCATTCATTTTTTGGAAAGTTACTAAATGAATTTTATTTGAATTTCAAATCCAAATAGGTCTTAATTATTTTTTTTTTTCTAAACTCCATCCCCAATTGAATAATCTCAATTAAATGCATTAAAACCCTCTTTCCCTTGGTATACAGCCGGCCCCCATCCCCTTGGCTTACATTACTTAATTACTTCCTAATTCCCATCCCTGTTTAAGGAAATAAAGTAAATCCCATCTAATTTCTCTTGCCAGCCGAAATTTTCAATGCTTAAGCCATTACTTACTTCCCAAACCTGAGAGGAGAATAGGGAAATATTTCATTTGAGAATTTTGTTGACCGAATTTTCTCAGCCTTGAGTCACTTTCCAATTTCTGTAGAGAAGAACTAAGATTTAATTCTCTAATTCTTCTCTTCCTTCCCGTAACAGCTCTTAGGAAATTTTTTTCTTCAGTTTTCAGCCACCTCTCTTAGCCAACCTTGACTAAGTTTATTGCTTAATTAATTCCCAAATAAAGCCCATTCAAATTGGAATTAATTGGAGCACCTCCATATCCCGTCACCCTCCCTTCCCCTTATTGCTGGACATTTGAAATCTATCCATAAATGTAGCAATTCACTTTGGAAACATTCTCCAATCCTCCCTGCTGCTGGCCGAACTCCCCCATGCCCCTTTTCCTGGGTTGTCTCTCCTCAACTCTCTCTCTTTCTCACTCAACACCTTGCTGGACTGAAGCCGGACTTTTCCTCCCAATTCCCTTGGCTCCTAAGCCTAGTTACTTGGGATTGCTCTCAGATTTTGGCTGCTGAAGCTGAGCCCGCTGCTGGTTTGCTGAAGTCCCTCTCAGATTTTGGGAGGAAAATCTGAACTGTTTCAGGTTTCCTGAAAGGAACTGTTCAGATTTTGCCATCCTATCCCGTTCTACATCATTTATTCCTGAGCTCTCCAATACTATTTTCATATTTTGTTGTGGTGTTATTAAGATAGTGAATTCATGTCTGATCCATTCAACAGCATAAAATTCCATGAATTTTTCATCACAATACTCATCATTATCTGATCTGGGACACTTTAACTTTAAATTTGTCACATTCTCAATCATGACTTTCCATTTCTTAAAGACATCAAAATACATCAGACTTATTTTTTAAGAAAATTATATAGAGCATATAGAATAAAGAATCACATCATGTAACACTTCATCAATTCAAATATGTAATAAGAAATATAGACATCAAAGGCAAGGTAGATATTTCAAATCAGTAAAAAAAAAAAAAAAAAAAACAAATCTATTTACAATTTTGAACTATGAATATCAGCTGCGAACTGCCAAAATTACAAAAGAAGAATAAATAAGGAAAAATGCAAAATGAATAATGGAAGACTGTACCTGTAAACCCCTGATCAAATTCAAGCATGGCTGATTGAGAGCAATTGCGAACAGACACCGCGAACCCTACTCCTTTCTTCAGAGACTGTTGCAAATCTATTTTAAAACTTGCAAGAGCTTTAGACCTTAAATGCCCAAGCATTGCCTGAAATGCAGGCTTTACAAGCTACAAAAAAGATGAACGGAAAGCATTATTGGCAGCAAATCAGAATTGAAGGAACTATTTTACAAACTATACCCTACATACTAATGTCATTGCAAGTACGGACTAGGGAAAAATAGTTAGTGGTTATTTATTGGTTTAAATAATTTTAAGAAGTTGGTTAGTGGTATTTCAGAAAAATAGTTAGTGGTAATTTTGAAAAATTAGTTAATAAATTTTATTAGTAAGGATTGAAGCATTCTGAATGAATAAGAAAAATTATTTGGAATAAATAGTAAATGGTGATTTAGAAAAACTAATTAAAAATATTTGTATGTATTTTCAACTATTTAGAAATATTATTTTGAAAAATTGGTAATAATTTAGAACGGTCAGTATGAAAAAAGAGTTATATTTTTTAATGTTTTAGAATTGATGTGTGTAGTGATATGTTAACTAATAGTTAGTTAATTAGTAGTGATGCTGCTAATTACTTAGTAGTTATATTAATTAATTGGTTAATCGGTAATCTTAATTAGTTAGTTAGTGTTGATGTAAATTAATTAGTTATTATGTATTCAGATGACCCGGTTAGGAAAGTAGATATATCAGATTTGACTTATATTAAAAAAGCTAGAGATGGACCTAAAAAGACTTGGTTAGAAGATATTAAAAATAACCTTGTTTATTATATTTAAATGAGAATTTAACTTTTAATAGGACACAATGAAGAAAAAGGATTCATGTAACCGATCCCACATAGTGGGATAAAGGCTTGATGTTGTTGTTGTTATGTATTCAGAAAAATTATTCAATGTTAGTCTTTTTCTTGTTAAGCTATTAGTTGTGGAGACATGAACAACATATATGAGTGTCAAAAACACATTATTTTGTCTTGTACAATTCCACATTTCAATTTTTATCAAAATTAAAAATTAGATAGCATTTAATTTTATCTTTCTATATGTGTAGCTTAATAACATAGCATGGATATCAGAACTCAATGGTCTTGGATATATATTAGACTTTTCCTTGGACAAAAAGATTAACACAAACTTTTTAGTAGAGATCTTTTCATTGCTATAGAATGCAACAACAAATATTCATTTTGGAGGAAAAATATGTTAATTTGTTCTAAGCATAAAAATCAAGTTTATTGAATACTAGATAAAGTAATTGTAGATTTGCATCGAAGAAGAATTCAACTGGATTACTGGTTTTAGACATAATACAAAGAGCGCAAGGCTCTAATTGGCACTCATTGTGCTTCGATTAGTTATGAATAATAAAATAAAGAACAAACAAAATGGTATGAGAAAATGATATTCGATGTCGTTGGCCCACAATTTGAATAAATTACTAAAACCTCCTAATAGTAAGTCTTAACATTTTTACATTTTCACTACAAGCTGCACAACTATTGTGGTAGGGTTACACTAATCACTCAGAAATCTCTTGTAGTTATAATGCTAAGCACTAAAATAGATTTTAACGTTCGCTCACTAGTGTCTCAAATGAGTTTTTTGGGCTGTTGATGTAGACCAATCCAAAAAATATTCTTGTGCAAATTGATTATTATATGACCAAGAAATTTGTTAAAATTAGGACTAAATGCACAAAACATAGGTTGTTGTGCCAACAAATATGGGTTGTATTACAAGAATGGCATGGTTATGAATGTAGATATTATGGATCAACTACGTATGAAACATAAATAGAAAAACAGCATGAATAAATGGGGTTTTATAAAGAGGCTGTATTATTTACCCCTAATCCCATAAAAAAATTATTTGCTTTTATAAGGTCTAATGGGCATATAAGATGGTATTAAAAGACAAAAGAAGTAGGTAAAAGTTAGACCGGTTCTTGTTTAAAGGAGGCGGACAAAAGCCGCCTCCTTTAATGTTGCCGCCCAAACTAGTGGGCCCCATTAGGAACCAAATAAAGGAAGAGGGGGGACGGGGCTAAGCATGGAGGGGAAAATTTGAATTAAGGGTTTGAATTAGGGAATTAAGGTATTTATAGTAGCGGGTTGGTTAGGGTTAGGGTTAGGGTCATGCTTTGTTTTGGTGGCTGATTTCTGGAGTTCTTGTCTTGGTGTCTTCGGTTCTAGATTCGTCTAGGGATTGGGAGAGAACAATCCTCCTCTCAAATTGAGGATCAATTGTATCTTGCTTATTTGCTACCGTTGTTTGATTTCCACCATAAAAATTACTATTTCGCTGTATTTTTTTTCCATTAGATTTGTGTAGTTTCCCGCTGTTTTCATTAATCTTGTTAGGATTTACTTGAAATATTAAGTATTCCTATCAGTGTATTATGTAATCCATCAAATATTGAAGTATGAAAGCACTTTGGTCATCCATTTCCAGAGTTTACTTCAAAGCTAAAAAATGTTAAACTTGACATATGTTTATAGTTCTATATCGTATATCTAGACTGTCTCACTATAATCTTGCTGGATAGTAAGAAATACACTATATAATCTCCCTCCTGAGATGTGCATAATAACTCCATAAATATTTCTTAAGCCAATACCTCTCTGTCCGCACAATCTAAAGGAAAACTAGATGTGTACCTAAAACTTCTAGTAGATCAATTAAAAATACTAGAGGAAGATGTGATTACATCACATTTTTCGAAAGCAAAATTTATAATGTACAATGCTTAGAACTTCAGAGCTTAAAGAGCTCAATTTTAGAAGGATTCATGGATTAGATGCATAATATAGTTGCATTGAGTTATTAGAGAAATTAATAAATGCATCATTATTGTTTCCCAGTGCATCTGAAGGTTGGCGATCCTAAGCTAGGTCTGTTAGCAATCTTAAAGTGGATAATTGCTTCAACTAAGACTCAAAAGCATTGCAAAAAATCAATTTAAATATGGGATTTATTGAATGGTTCACAATAATGCTTTGTAGCGTAAGGCAATGGTTGATATTAACTTGATTTACTTAATCAAGTGGCCTAGCTAAGTTGATGGATGATTATTATAAAAGGAGAAATTGATGGTCCTTTAATGAGTAATAGCTTTCTTGCTATCATATTTATGCCAAGCTTGAAACATTGTTGATTGTTCAATGGCTCTCTCGTCATTCTATTAAATGATTCCTTCGTTATATAGATGTTCAAGTTCATATAATAAATATTATAAATCATTATGAACAAAAAGATGATTTTTTGCTCAAATATATCCTACAAATGTTGGGGAAGTAAACCACACAGCGAACACAAAGTCACAAACAAAAAATATAAAATGCAATGAAAAGAAAGAACACAATGATTTAACATGAAAAAAATCAAAACCGGGAAAAAACCATGGAACCACATCACACCAAGAAATCCACTATGAAAATAGGGAGAAATAGTATAGATCTCTCCTCTCTCTCAATATATCTTTGCCTTTCTACACCCTTGCAACGTTTTGGCTCAAAAAAAATTGCACGAATCCCACTTTGCAGCTATAGGATTCCATTTCCCTTGAGTCATATTGAAATTAACCAGATTTCTCCTAAGTGTAGTGCCAGGGTTTAATTAGATCTGGGGTCCTTACTTCCTATGAGCGCAAGCACTCATAGTTAATTACCCCTCTTAACACGTAAGAGAGAACCCTCGATTAAGGATGAATAATTTTTAAGTGTTTAGTCTCAATTGTGGGAAAGATGGAGGTAACCCCGACCAAGATCCCATGATTCCGTCGTCCCGGGTATACCGCAGTTCCAATCTACCAACATTAACAATCATTGATCGTAGTGTCCAGGGAATCTGATTAGCAGCCATTAGTTGCCTCCTCTCAGGGATCCCGAGTAGACTGAAGTGTTTAGGTGTGGGTTTTAGTTTTAATTTTTGTTTAGGTGTTTTGGGGTTTACATCTATTAGAATACCCAGAAATTAATTTAGTTTGGGAATTACGACTTCATTAAGAAATAATTCAGGAATTTAGTTTGGAGCAGGTCTTATGGCTTCTTTAGGAAGTAGCCCAAGGATTTAAATTTGATTGTTTGAGACTTACCACTTTCGTAGAAAGTAGCACAAGATTTTTATTTGGAATGGGGCCTACTGCTCTATTTATGAGTTGCCCAAGGATGTGTTTAGTTTGGGGCTTATGACTCCAGTTAAGAGTTGCCCGTTCATTTGTTTAGTTTGGGGCTTACGACTCCAGTTAGGAGTTGCATGTTCATATGTTTAGTTTGGGGCTTACGGCTCCAATTAGGAGTTTACCCGATAATTTGTTAGTTTGGGGCTTACGGCTCCAATTAGGATTTGCCCATTAATTTGTTTAGTTTGGGGCTTATGGTTCCAATTAGGAGTTGCCCGATAATTTGTATAGTTTGGGACTTACGTCTCCAATTAGGAGTTGCCCGGAGATTTAATTGGTTTGGGGCTTACGACTCTAATTAGGAGTTGCCCGGAGATTTAATTAGTTTGGGGCTTACGGCTCCAATTAAAAGTTGCCCATGTGATTAGATTTGAGAAAGGGATTTATAGCTTTCATCTGAAAGTAGCCATCATAGTGGCTCTTACGGCCTCTATTAGATATAGCTCGTTAATTTTAGTTAGATAGGTCTTATTGCTCCCTTAGAATTTGTCTAATGATGGGTCTTACGACCTAGCCTTGTAAGCTAAGTGGCCCAAGTTGTTAGTCTTACAACCAAGCCCTATAAACTAGGATGCCCGGGTGAGGGGTCTAGGTTTGTGTCATCACCTAAACACTTCCCTTAGAGATCGGACTTACAACTTCTATTAGAAGTGGCCGGGGGTTTTAATTGGAGGTTAGGAGTTAGGTCAATTTTACCTAAAAATTTTCCCTAAAATCAGGCTTACTGCTTTCCTACGAAAGTTGCCGGGTAGTGGGTCTTACAACCAAGTTCTTGTAAACAGGGCTGCTCATATGAGGTTTAAATTATTTGATTATTTGTTTGTTGGGTTGGTTTGAGTTTGTGATTTTGACACTTCGAAGCTTTGACACTGGGTTAGTATTTTGGTTGTTCTATTTTGTGCTCGTAGTTTGTTTCTACTACAGTAGTCTACTACCCTAATCTTCTTTTAGCATTGTTACTCTACTAGCTTTTTGTACTTAGCCTTTACTGCTTTCCAGTATTTTGTTCCATTTGCAGTGGTTAGATTCATTCAATTTCTTTATGATTTACTGACTCTTGTTTGTTTGTTTTGCAGATGTTTGTAGCTAGCAGTTGCAGTAATTGAGGCTTACAGTTGCAAAAGATAGAGCCTACAAGTAGCCGTAGAAGCTTGTATAGGAGAGCTTTGGAGAGCATTTTGTAGAATTTAGTTTGAGAGTTTTGGAGAGTTGACAATCACTATTGTATATGTCATTTAATGGAAACTTCCCTCCCGCTTCCTTTTTATTGCATTTGTTTTATAATTACTCTAATTAACCATTAAATTCTAGTATTCTCGAATTTTAACTGACAGCCCTTGAATAAAAATCGTTCTAAAATTTTTTAAAATTTTGATCTCATATTTTAAAATTCTCGTATCCAGAATTTTCATTTAAAATGCTCACATACTTTTTTAAAATTTTTGGATTTTCAAATGCTCTCGGATTTAGTTTGCTCGTATTTTAAATAGCTCCTGAATTCTATCTAATTAATTAATCAATCAATTTTTATTGAATAATTTTAATCAATTTTTTTATTGATTAATTAAAAATTTAAATTTAATTGCTCTAAAATTGTTGCAAAAGGTTCTAAAATTTTCTTGAAATTTTGGCAGACTCCCAGCGTTACCTCCCCACCGAGGGAGAAATCGGGACGGCATTGCCGTAATTTCTTCCTACCCGGACCTAAGGTTGACGGTGTAGGGTCTTCAATTTTAAACCATCTCACCAGGATCTAAGATCAACTGCGTGAGGTCTTCAATTTGAAACCATCCCGGCCGGATCTAAGATACGACAGTCTGGGGTCTTCAAATTTAAAATCATCTGCCCGAATTAAAAATCAATGACGCAGGTCTTCAAATTTTAAAACCATCCGCCCAGATCTAAGATCAATGGTGCGGGTCTTCAACACCTGTTTGAAAGTTTTTTTTATTATTTATTATTTGTTTTACATATATATAATATATAATCATTATAATATTATATATTATATATTATATATAATTAAGAGAGGGATAGAACATTTAGGTCGGATCTGCTCTGACTTTTGGCTCCAGTCGTAGAAGGATCAAAGTCGAAGTTCAACAAAGAGTCGAAGAAGTGACTCTAGTCTCTATACCTTCTGTTAAGCAAGGTAACCGAATAGCAAAAAGGAGGGGAATCGAAAGGGCAAAGTCAGACAACCACTAGGGAACCAAAGGAGCGGCCCGTGCAATCTCTACTCCTACCGCAAAGAAGAAGTCGGACCACAACGAAGGAGCGGAAGAGGCGACGCGTGCAGCCTCTACCCTCCCGTGAAGCAACGAAGTCGGACGGCAAGGAGCCGAAGGAGCCGCTCGTGCGACCCTATCTCTGCCGCGAACTGAAGCCAAACAGCAAACGGAGGAGGCGGAGAGCAACTCGTGCGATCTCTGTCTCCTGCGAAATGGCAAGGCCAAACAGCGACGAGGGAGCCTGCGAAGCGACCGTGCAATCTTCTTCGCCTCTTGCGAAGCAACAAAAACCGAACGACAGTAAAGGGGATCGAAATAGCGTAAGTCCCTTCTCTTTGATTCTCCCCTCCTTTTTATCGAGTGATTCGTCAAATAGCGGTTATGGAGATGAACAGCGACGTCGTTTGGCGAGGTGGGGCCAGATTGAGAGTGTCACTTGCTTCATATCTACTCAATTTTTTTATTAAGTCAACACAACGTTCTTACACAAAAAAAAAAACCAAAAACAAAGTGAGATACATAAAAACCACCAAGGGGCACAACCCCTAACAAAAAACGAGAAAGAAAAACTATCAAACCATTTCACAGCATCACAACGCTCAACTCTCTGTCTACAGTCAGCCTGACAATGTCGCAGTATCAAGGTCTGGAGCACCGCAGTATCGAGGTCTGGAGCGCCGCAGTGCTCCTAGCAGCACCACAGCATCCCCTAGAAGTGCAGGGGTTTGAAGCACCGCAACACTCCGCTCTATCTTTCTCCAAACTAGTTATGCAACATTGAGGCGCTCGAGTACATAATGCCGCAACGTTTTAAAAAAAATAATTCTGATACAAAGCACCCAAATCCAAGCAAGGGAAGGACCTTCAGCGAGCTCGACAGACTGAATTGAGGTTCGAGGCAACAATACAATCCAATCCAATTGATCAACACAATCAGATTTCACACAAAACTAACAACAAAACCATGCTTTGTCCCCACATGCTTTCTACCATACCCAAACTTATTCTAGAATTTTAAAGCATCTAATTTGACTGCAACATAAATAAGAATATTAAGAGAAATGTATGACAAATTTGGGAAGATAAATTATAGAATGACTATATTAGAAAAAAGTTTTGAGCGATATATATTAAGGGGTTTGAACATGTATGCCGAAGAGTAGAAAATATGCCTGGTAGAAAATTTGTTAAAATTAGTGTCAAATGGCCACAAAAAAATGGATATAAATGGTTCAAATGAAATGAATAGAAAATAAGAATCCATAATGCCGTTGCAAATTAGATGGGTTAAGATACATGGTGATTTGAAGATGATGGCGATGGAGATACAGATACAGCCAACTGAACTGGTATACGGTGTACATCAATTTTTGAACAATGATATGAATGGAAGCTCAACTGGTGGCTAAGGGAAGTCTAAAATCTAAAAAGTGGTCGTATATATAAAATTAAAATTTTCAGACTGCTACAGAAATTCGTAAGAGCCAAGAGAAAGCTGCAAACTTAAAGTCTCACATGCAATGCTTTAGATTCCAGCTGATGTCGTTTCGATGTCCTGACACCTTCATCAAAGAAAGCAGCTTCCCGATCATACCTATATGATGAGACAATGAAAATGACCTAAGTTATTAAATTAAAAATAAATTTTGTTCAAACAACAAACAATAACAATCAATAGAAAGTCATTATTAAGTGCATGTGTTCCCAAATAACTTAGGGTATATGATAAAAATGAAAGCCTTCATAGAAAATGAACAAATAATTTTAATTAGCAACGACATTTGGACTCCTTCCCGCTTGAAATTCAAAAGAGAATGCTAAAGTAGGCCGAAGATAAAACAGGTCTAATTGTCAAACTCAGTTACAACGTAATCAAATTATGTTCTGTTAGATCCTCAAACATACAAGTTAACAAGGACTGCTGCAAGATTTCGGTTTGACCCAAGACCAAATGTGTAGAGTCACCTTAAGTGAGGATCACAGGCTCATTACATTTTCAATCAGCATCAACAAAGAAAAACTGGAGAAATACTTACTCCTCAAAAGAAGAATCAAGCATGGAGCTAACTGTCTTCCCAAAGCCTGGTACAGGACCAGATCTAACCGCCTCCACCAGTTCCAGCCATTGCTAATCCAAATACAGATCATGGTTTAAGATCAGTGATTTTTATGTTGGTAACAGTTCAGAATCTCACCAAAGAATGAATACCTTATTGGAAGTCAAAGAACTCAACTTTTCATTTGCAATCTCCTCACATCGAACAGTTGCAACCATTACCTACAAAGTATGGAAAATAAAAGAAAATTAATATAACTCTATAGAAAAAGATTTGTCTGTTCAAGAAGTGAGGACACTGCCTTGTGAGCAGGAAGATCAAGGTCCTTATTTTCTTGTATAGTTTTCCAAATATTTTGTACGCTGAAAGAAAATGCTGAAGCAGGGACAACACCTCCTCTATCACCTGCAAGGCCACCTGGGGCAACTGAATTGAAAAAACGTTGCCTCAGTTGTGCAACCTGCATTAGAAAGATTAAAAAAAAAATATCCCAAGTAAAGCTTTCAGAATTTAAATATATTAAACAGACATCCATAAGGAGCTATTCAAATAAGAATTTAAATTAAATAATATAATAACACTGGTACATACATTTTGACATACGAAAACCATAAGGACAACAAAGACAAAACAGACGAGCTAGATTAACAATTTTCTTCAATGATTACCTGCTCTTTGAATTGCTCTTTTTTCTCTTCATAACTGGGCAAAGCAACGACCTCTACCTTTTATCAAAAACATGTGTTACAATACAGGTGAAAGCATGTATTTAGAAAGACTACCCCTCTTACATTAAAAAAATCATGTAATGGCAGTGACTTGTGAGCCTGGGTCTTAGAAACAGTATCCCATATCTGCAGAAAGGAATCATGCGTAATAAGATCACTAGTAAAATTCCAAGAGGAAGATTTTGACAAAACAACAATAAATTTCATTTTATAAATCAAAACATATATCACACTTTTTGGATGTCTTCCCTCAAAATTGGCTCTAAATATTCTAATGGAGTCTGCAAATAAGCTAATGAAAAGTTAGGCATGCAAAATCACACAAGAAATAGTCAACACACTACAAGATATCCCCGAAAGCAAGTTGCAAACCTTTGTTTTGTCACGAATAACAAATAGCAAAGTTGTCTTGCGAGGACTGAACAATCGTAACATGACCTACAACAGGTAAGATGGTTTGCATAGAAAATTAAAGAAATTTGTGATTGTGCGATAAAAAATAATAAATAAACAAATAAATACCTGAAAAACTGTCCTTAGTAGAGGCTTGTTAGAAGCGTGCTCCCGACCAATATCATGACACCAACTAGGTAATATAATTGTTAAATCATAATTTTGTGAACTAAAATCGTGCCATTCGAAAGAAAGTTGAGCAAAAAACAAGGATGAGACTCACATGTTTACAAGAACAACGTCTGAAATTGCTAGAGCAAAAAGAGCACTTTGCTTCTCAAATACAGTATCATCCTGAGAATTGGAATTTATGTCTTTAATAATATAGCAATTGACAACAGCACAAAGATATATCAATGTCTAAATCACATTGAAAAGGCAATATCCACATGAAGATTTAAATAAGAAGGTAAAAAAAAAATTTTGAATTACAGCAAACTGGGCGTTGTTCATAGAGGTGTATAAAAAATAAGTAGAGACAGTTATACCAGACCTAAGAGATTAACAAAATCAAAACAGTATCCAGCTAGCAAGATTATACTAGCTGTTGTATTAATCACTATGGCAAGATAACCCTAGATCCATCATGTTGCTAACTGTGTAGGGTTTAGGGCAGAAATAGGACCAGTGACACCAACAACTTAAGTTATAGTTTTGTGGGCTCCGAAAATTCGGGCCCTAGCCTCTCTGCGTTTCTTCATTACCAGGGTTAATTTTAATGAATTTAGGTCTCGAGGTAAATTTTGAGAAGGCAGATTAAGTTTTAGATAAGATAATACCAAGAGATTTTGCCCTCATTTTGCAAAGATTTTATGATCTGAGTTCTGATTTCCTTTAGGCATAAGCCCCTATAATTAATTACCTCTCCCAATAACCAGAGAGAACTTTCAATTAAGGCTAGTCGTTCAATGGGTCACAATAATTACCTAAAGTATAATAGAAGTGATTTTTTGGGTTTGAATTTGGTTTGGATTTTGGAGTTTATAATTTAAAATTTATCACTATATACTTAAAGAGAGTAATGGGGGAATGATGACGGGCCTGATCAAGATCTCATGGTTCTGTTGGCCCGGGCTCTCATGGTTCCTAGTCTACTTAGTCAAAGAACGTAGTCAACCCAACCTCATAAAAGGATCCTTATCAATAACTATAGGCTGCGCCGTCTAAGGTATCTTGTAGACCTAGGGTGGATGATTGTCTAAAGGGGTTGAATTTAAGTCAACCTTAGCTAACATAGGGCTTCCTTCCTATCTTATGAGCACACCCTACAATTCATTACTCATAGAGCTTTTAATCATTAGGAAATATAAGGGCTTTGGTCGTAGTCGTAATATAGTGGTGCGATTTTACAAAAAAAAATCACTCAGTCAGAGGACGCGTGCCACATCCCTGCTGGCGAGAAATCAACTGAGAATGAATTGTAGTAGTACATCCAACAATATATTTGCTCTTTATGAACTGAAGTTATTCTTGCGGAGTGTGGATGAGTTTTGATTTAAACAATATAGATGTTAGATTTTGAAATTTTAATAGGCTTTGAGAATTTAACCCTCCGGTTAAGATTATATTCAACACAGCCATCATCTGGGTGTTTAAGCATTTTTAGCAAATCCATGAAGCATTCCTAAATCTCTCATTTAGGAGCTTGATGTAAATATCGATACACATATAGAATGCTTTTCAGTGTATTTGTAAACAAATTTAACGCATTAATTAAAGCTAATTCATATCCACATAATGAATTTTGTACATTATCCCTACTAGGGGTGTCAAAATCTGACACAACCTAAAATCTGACGTGAACCTGACCCGAAAAATTTTGGGTTCGGGTCAACCCATTTGTCATAATGGCCGGGGTCGGGTTCTTAATTTCGACCCATTTGTAAAACCAACTCAGCGGGAACATCCTACATTAGGCGTGACCTATCTCATCAGCATCATCGTGTCACTCGCATTAGCATGTAACCCGATGAGCGCGTCCGACGTCACTCACGGCCTCACTCGCGTTGTCGTGCTACTAGTCATCACGTCTGCGCTGCCGCTGTCATCTAGTAGAGTCCGTGTTGCCAATGCTGATGTACCGCCCGCGTTGCTGCTATTGTTGTTGTTGTCCCGCCCGCACTGCAGCTGTCGTCGTCCTTCCTGCATTGCAGCTGATGTCGTCCCGCCCGCACTATAGTTGTTACCATGCCGCATCTTGCTAGTCAAGAGACCCGAATGACCAATTAATCGGACCCGCTGTGCCACTGCCTCAGCTGGTGGGTTAACCCGGTAACCCGCACAGGTCTAGTCTGGGTTGACAATTCTGACCCGCTTGCAAAACTGGGTCGGATTAGTGTCAACTCATTTGAATCCGGGTCAACTTGGGTTGGACCTGAACCAGGCCCGTCCACTCGTTTTGACACCCCTAATCCCCACATAATGTAATTGACATTGTTATTGCATAATGCATTTTGCATATTACTCTTACATTATCCAATTTGCACAATGTATTTCAACATGTATTATTTAGAGTTTGGAAGTTACTTGGTGATATGCATGAATGATCTGAAAATATTTGAATTTAATTATTTGCGTAAAAAGAGAATCTTTTTAGAAACATGCGACAATTCATTATGAAATTAAATGACTTTGAATTCCTCCTAAGCTTTAGCATTAATCTTAAATTTATCATCACTTTCAATTAGTATTAGAACTCAAAAAAAAATTATGTTTAGTTCTAATTTTCTAACATATTGGATGTTATTTTGTGTAGCTCATAATTATATATTATATAAATCATACAATCTAAAACCTCAAAAAACATGTATAACAAGAAATCATTTGGAAATAAAATAGTTTCATCTTATTAAAATGTTAAATTAGATGTATATGATTTTTGTCATTTGTTCTCTCTTTTTTATTTAATCATGTGGTTGTCCATTGTCGTTAAAATTTCAGCAGCCTCCCAACATCTCCTCTGTGTCGGAGGAGTCAAGTAGGCATTTGTCTTTTGTTCTTTCCAACCATATCAAATATATGATACTGCAGTATACCTGATTGCGCAATTTTACCAATACAAAATTATTCATGATTTTTTTAATAACGAAAACATAAACTTGATAAAAAAATACAAAAAAGATAAAATTTTTGAAATCAGAAATAGGATAAAGGTTTCCTCACAGCAAGATGAGCAAATATCCCAACAGGCTCGACAGACAAAAAATCACACCTCGGCCTCCAAATCTCAATTTTTTTCTCCTCATAAATCTCTCTAAATTCTCTATAATGGCTATCTGTTATCTAAAATATTAAAGAAAAAGAGATTTTAAAATTTCTTTATAATGCTTTGAGATATTTTAATAAAATAATATTATATATTTATATAATATTTAATTTAATTAATTCTTTAGAATAAAATTTAAATAAATCATTTTTCTTTTAAAAAATTATAGAAAAATATCCATAAAATAAATCATTTTATTTAAAAAATATCAGTGAAATTGATTTGTAAAACGGACACCTGACAATCCCAAAATCCTCACTTATACCGACAGGTACTAATTTCTTAACTATTTTCACCGGTGATCAAAAAATTATAAAAAATTTGCGCAAGTAAAATTGATGTGAAATATACATGCAATGATGATTAAATTAGGGAGTTTGCACGCTTAATTTTAGAAGCCAACAATTTATATCTTTGTATTGATTTTGAACGACAAAAGAAAACACAATGAGCGGTAAGACAAGTTTAGGCTAAATCACATGCATAGGAGTTAATACCGTAAAACATTCAATTAATCTAACATTGCATACATGAAAAGTTTCAACAAGAAATCTCTAGACTAACAATGAGATTAGTACGATGAAGGATCCCTCACACAACTCTATAATTTAGTAGGCTTTAGCGGAAGAGCATTAACATGATCTTCATGAATGTAATAGAACCACAATCAAGGATGCAACTATGAAAATAGAGAGTTAGGTGTCGTGTTTACCCAAAGACAAAAGAGATACACACTCCGGCAAAGTTGTTTGACTGCTGGGGATGAGGTGTACAGTAGTTGGAGTCTTCCGGATGAAAGATACGGTGCTAGAAAGCCTGCATAAATCAGCGGACAGCAGTCCAGTTTCCTTGGACAGCCGTTTTTGACCTTGGAAACTCTTTAGGACAGCAAGGGTTTGGACTAAAACAGTTGGACAGCAGGTTGTAAAAGAGCAGCCCACAGTTTGGAGGTTTTAGGCGGCAAGAATCCAGATTTCCCTTAGCTGGAATTCTGGGACAGCAAGGGAAAACTGAACCTTTTGACAAATGTGTGTTCCGTGGAGGAAGGGAAGAGATAGGGGGAAGGGGGCGGCGGGTCCAAGGTAAGAGGGAGGGATTAATTGATGTTTATGTGGCAAGTGGAGAGAGAAATGGAGGGGAGAGGGGCTGGCCAAATAAAGGGGGAATTAAGGATTTGCTAATTAATTGTGGGCCCCGTAGGATTAACTCTTGATTTAAATCAAATCTGAAATTAATTCAGATTTTGGTTTATTGCAAGAGTTTCCTAAATGAGTTTGCATAATAGGGAAAGAATTTTGAATTTCAAAATTGATTGAATAGCAATTAAATCCCTTTCCTATTTGTGGTGAGATATTTTAGGAAAGAGTCAATGAGGGGTTTGAATTTTGAAATTCAAAAGTCAAACATGGGAGGGAATTATTTGAATTCAAATATTGACTTGAATTCAAATAAATAAGCTTTCCTAAATTGGAGGATTATTTTAGGAAAGTAATGAATGGTTGATTTGAATTTTGATTCAAAATTCAAAATTCAAACATGTGAGAGAATTATTTGAATTCAAATATTGAATTGAATTCAAATAAATAAGCTTTCCTAAATTGGAGGATTATTTTAGGAAAGTAATGAAGGGTTGATTTGAATTTTGAAATTCAAAATTCAAACATGGGAGGGAATTATTTGAATTCAAATAAATAAGCTTTCCTAAATGGGAGGATTATTTTATGAAAGTAATGAAGGGTTGATTTGAATTTCGAAATTCAAAATTCATGGTTTATGGGGAGGAGGGTTGGTGGCTAATGGGAGCTAGAAGGGGCCGGTGGTGAGGGGTTGGGGGACGGCTGGCTGCAGGAGTGAAATAGGGTGATGGTGGTGGAGGAAGGGGAGAAAATGGACAAGAAAAAAAATTAGAAAAAACCAAGAGCTCACACGTCGGTGGGCTGTTGGGTACTCCGTTAGCCTCTCCTAGGCTTCACCACCACTCTCTCTAGAACTCACAAAGAGATCATGAGCAAAAGCTAAAATTTTCATAACAATAATCATCATCCCAAATTCCAAATGAGCTAGCTTATAAATAGGCCTCATGAAAAGAAAAGAAACAAAGACTAAAATGCCCTTCGGGCTACAACACCACATAACCACCCCTAGGGGTAAAATGGAAAAACATAAAAAATAAAAATAAGCTAGTACATAAGACATAAAAAAATAAAATAAAATAAACTCCAGATCATAGCTGTTGATCTTCCGATGTCCTCATCAAAAATACTACGATCAAAATACTATGGCAAAAATGGATTGCAATTTGGAGATATAATGACTCCAAAAAAATTTTGGCAAAATCAAAATACGGGCTATTACATCATGGAACTCTTGGAGTAAGCAAGGAATGTAAGAAGAGGTCTTTGGAAGCACAAAACACCCCTTATAAAGCAACTTCTGTCCCATTACTGAATATCCTGGATGATTGTCCTTATTTCCTACTAACTCCTCCCTAATTTTCTTCAAGCATGCATCCTATTCACTCTCTCTTCTCATTGCTTCCAGTCAACCACCAAAGGCATAGACAATGCCATCATCTGGGGTTCCCTCATGCACCTGGACAACCCATCTGCTGCTTGGTTTTTCACTCCGGGTCAGTATTAGATTTCAAATTCATAACCCAATAATTTGGAAAGCCACCTCTGATGCTCCTCAATGACCATTCTCTACTCCAACAAATACTTCAAACTTTTCTGGTCCATTCTGACGATGAAATGTCTTCCAAGAAGATACGGTCCCATTTTTTTAATAGCCAGCATAATCACCATCAGCTCCCTCTCATAGACTAACTTGAGCGTGGCTAGGCCATCAACACCTGACTGAAATAGGTCATTGGCTTTTGGTTCTGCATAAGTACCGCTCCTAGCCCAAAACCCGAGGCATCTGTCTCCACAATAAAAGGCTGGCTAAAATTCGAAAGGTCTAAGACTAGCACATTGATCATAGCCTTCAACTACTCAAAAGTCTGGGTGGCCGATTCTCCCCACCTGAAGTTATCAATTATCATTCTTGAGTTGTTCTGTCAATGGCCTTGCTATTGATCTGTATCCCTTCACAAATTTTCGATGGTAGTCGATGAGTCCTTAGAATCCTCTCAATTCCTTCAGATTTTTTGGTATAGGCTATCTGAGCATAGCCTCAATCTTACTCTGGTCTGCTGCAACTCCCTCCTTAGATATCACATGCCCCAAGTACTCCACTCTAAGCTGGGAGAACGAGCATTTCTTCTTATTAGCAATATAAGGAGTGCTCCCTTAAGGTCGACAGCACAACTCCTAGATGCTCCAAATGCTCCCCTTCAAACCTACTGTAAATTACTATATCATCAAAAAAAATCAACAAAAACCTTCGTAAGTAGGGCTATAATACCCTGTACATCAGGGACTATAAGGTGGCCGATGCGTTAGTGAGGCCAAATGGCATCACCAAAAACTCATAATGCCCTTCGTGCATCCAAAAAAATTGTCTTGTGGATGTCTCCTGATCGCATTCTAATCTAATGATATCTGAATTTCAAGTCAATCTTGAAAAATATCATAAATCCACGCAACTCATCTAATAACTCATCGATAATAGGTATGGGAAACTTATCTGGTACTGTTTCTTTATTTAAAGCATGATAGTCTACATAGAACCTCTAGCTCTCATCATTTCTCTTCACCAACAATACAATACTTGAGAAGGGGCTCACACTGGGCCTGATGATTTTTAGCTTCAAGCATCTTCCAAATCAGTTTCTCAATCTCATCCTTATGTATCTGGGGGTATCGATAGGGTCGAATACTAATGATGGAAACTCCCTCCTACATAATAATAGTGCTCATGCTCCCGTGGGGGTGGCAATCCTTGGGGAAGCAGGAATACCTTTCTAAATTACTTGGATAATGTTGGGAATATCCTCTTCACCCTCTGTCTCTCCTCCCTCCAGACTCTAGAGCTCCACCAAGAATCCCCCTCCTTCCCCTTGAAGGGCACAAACCATGGTTTTCAACAAAACCATTGCCTTTAATAAGCTGGGGTCTCCCTTAATTACCACATTTCTCCCCTCCATCTAAATCTCCATATCCAAAGTCTTCCAGTTCAACTTGGTCTCCCCAAAGTCTGTAGTCATTTTATGCCCAAGATCAAGTCAATACTTCCTAACTCTAATGGAAAGAAATCTTCCCTAATGTAGATCCCATGCAGCTCTACCATAAAAACCTAACAAATCTCTTTGCTCCTCTCTACTTTTTTTGTACTCATCATCACTCCAAACCCTCCCGTGTCTACCAATTTCAGCCCTAGTTTATCTACCACCTGGTTTGATATGAAGTTATGGGTAGCCCCACTATCCACCAGGATCGCTACTACCCCTCCTCCTATATGCCCCCTTACCATCATAGTGTGATTCGGGGTGAATCCCACTACATAGTTCAATGAAAATTCCGCCACCTCCATCATCACTCAAAACCCTCCTCTTCCTCTTCTTCCTCCTTCAACTCCTCTTCTTCATCCACCTCTTCCCCATCACACACAATGAGAACCTACAATGTGCGATTTTTACACCCATGTCCTGGTGTAAATTTCTCATCGCATCTGAAACATAGCTCTTTTGCTCCCTTGTCTTATAATACAGTCTCAATCAGCCTCTTGAAATCTCCTCTTAGTCGAACTCACGAACTTCCCTCCTTTGGCGTCTCTCTTTTAATTGGTACGGTCTGCACCCTAGGTGCCAGGAAAGTGGTTGTCATGCCGTAAGAGTCTCCTCCACTGCCTCCTAAAAGTTTGTTGCTTTTGTTGTATGAATATAGCAATGAAAAAAACAGCAGGAAAAAAAAAACACCATAGAGAAATTAATATTACATGCACTGGAAAATAAGACTTTTAGGAAAAGAAAGACAATATTAGTTTAGGTCAGTAACCTCTCCTCTTTCTCTCCCATCCGTTCCCTCTAAATCAATGACAATTGTACAAGGCTCAATGTCAAGACACTTAGCTATCCAAATGCCTTTGGTAGTTTGGACCCTGGGAAAATTTTGACATGCAAAAAACCAAAACAACAAGAACAAGTATGAGTATTGATGAACCATGAAAAGAGTTAAAATGAATAGTAGGCCAAGTTTACCTTCCTCTAAGTGCATCCATCTCCCTAAAGTTGGTCCGAAAGAGATGGTTAAGTAAGGTGCTCTTCCCTGCGCAAAGAAATAGACATGTGAAGCATTGAAATAGATTAGTATCCTTACAGAGATTGTTTAAATTGAACCTGCTAGCTCGGATCATAACAGATGTTCCTTGTAAGCACAAAAAATAGCTTAACTGAATATTCTAGCATACTATTCAGAAAAATGCATTGATCATTTGAACGACATATGGCAAATAATTCCTCAGAAAGCAACGAAATTAAAAAATAAATAAATAAATAAACAGTAAAGAGATATTCTCAATAGCCTATGACAAAGGGTATGCACAAAATTGTAGAATCAACAGAAAGTTGAAGAAACAAAATGAAAAGATGTGAGAATAAGGAATACTCAAGTTGTGAAATTTGAATCCTCGAAGCAGCTAAACTCCTGAATCCTCAATGTAAAAAAACTAGGAAGCCTAAAACAATGCTACATTAATTTTTCCTCAAACTCATCATAGCAAGATTTTTTACAAAGAATAAAGAGATTGTTATAAAACTAGTCTGATAACTTGAAGTCCAAACAGCCCTTACGGTTTTTTACAGGATAATTATTTTTAAAGTAAGAAAATAATAATTACTAATAAATTTAAAATGAAAATACATAAATAAAATCATATAATCATAAATCAGACAACATATGACGGATTGCATCAATTTCCGTGAGCAAGAACTCTCTTCTAAAGAGTAAGAGCGATGTAATCTCTTCAAAATGACTTCACATCCATTGGAAAATGCTTAAGAGTTCTCAAAGATACACTATCTTCATCTTCTTAGAACGCATTTCCAAATACCGCCAATAAGTTCGGTTGCAGAAACAGACACATTAACTGAATTGCATAAGCTCCACCAATAGAAGCAATAACAAGTTGATGAGGACATCGTCAGCAATTTCGACACGTGTACAATCGGAGATGCCGGAGATCGACGGCCACGATCATGATCTATATTTTCATCATTTTATGTAGTAGTTTATTTTTATTTTATGTTTTTCCGTTTTTGCCCTTATGGGTATTTGGTCGCTGTTGTAGCCCAAGGGGCATTTGAGTCTTTTGTTTTCTTTGTCATTTTGAGGCCTATATATATGGTCCTTTTCTTATGTAATAGTTAGTTTTGATGAATGAAAATTTGACATTTCATGTTCTCTTTGTGAGTGCAAAACCTCCAAGATCTCTTAGTGAGTTCGTAGGATAAGCTAGATCTCTTTGTGAGTTCTAGGTTTTCTAGCTCTTCTATTTTTCTATTTCTCTTGATCACATCGTCACTGCGGAGATTTGGATTGAAGCAATTGTGGAGAGTGGAAGTCACATTTGAAATCCTATGACTTTCCCTTGTCGCCACCCCTCCCTGGCTTGCCCAGGCCGCCGGCCTGCAACCCCTTCCTTCGACCAACAGCCACCGTCCAGCCCCTTGCCGCCGCCTCCTTCCCCTAATCCCCTCTTGCGAATTTTGAATTTCCCCTCCCCCTTAATTACTTTCCTAATCAAGCTCTAGCAAATTTGGAAAGTAAGTTAAGAGGAGTTACATTGGATTTGAAATTCAAATTTCAAATCCCTCCTCTTTTCATACTAGCTTGGGAGTTACTTAATGTAATTAATTCTGAAATCAAAATCAGAATTTTAATTATATTAAGTTAATCCTATGTGGTCCCCACCTATTCAAAACATCAAGCCACATCACCCTCTTTACTTGGCCGGTCCCCTCTCCCTCTCTCTCCCCTATTAATTCTCTTTTAATACCCCCTTAATCCTTTCCCTCCTAAGTTAATTTAAATTTCAAATTTTTGAAACTGAAATTAATGTCTCCACATTTTTGGAAATCTGAATAAACAATTCAGATTTTTGTTTTTCCCTCACAGCCCCACCCGCTCCCTCCCTCCTCACCCGGATACAATTTCAGAAATCTGAAATTGTTTTCTTATGAAGCTTTTCTCTCCTACCCGTGCCTTCCAAAAGGCCCTGTCCACTAAATTCCTTCTCTTTGGGAGTTTTCTATTTGTTGTCTAAGAAATTACAGTAACTTTGTATTGTCTTCCTGCATCTCCAAGAGGTTTCTGCTTTCCAAAAGACCTCTCCAACGTGGCCAAGCTGCTGCTATCCAAGGAGTAAATCTGTTGTCCAGGATTTCCAAGTACCTAGGCTGCCATCCAGCAATCATGGCAACCACCTATTGTTGTTCTGCTGGCAATGCTTACACCTTCCATCGACTCCTCCAGCTCCGACTAGCTTTTCCGTGGGCCGTATTGTAAGCTCCCTCTTCTGCGTGGTGATCACATAAGTATTGCTAATATCTTTCTTCTGTTAACCTCAAGAGAGCTTGAGTGAGGGAAACTCAAAGTGACTTTTCTAAATATTAACCCGCGGATTATTGTTAAAGTGCATTCGTCATTACTCGCATGTTTGTTATTGTCTTAAATTGTTGTGCCTAAGGAGTTTGTAACATTGCCTAAGTAATTTTGCAACTGAGATTTCATTAAATCATTAATTGTGACTCGTTAATCCTTATATTGACTTGCTTACTCAGTTGTCTTATTACGTCTCCTTGCAATTCCGATGTTGTTTCACACCACAAGTACTGAAAGCTTGAAGGTTACGAAGTATGGAAACCGAAACAAAACATGGTCATGACATGGACACGCACACATGATATAACCGTAAAAAGTAGATCATGATAAACCATCAACATAATATTTTTTATAGATTATTAATACATAATTAAAAAGCTTAATATCAATATTTTTTATCAAAAAATATTATGCCATAATGTATAATATCACATGTATCATATAAATAACTTACAAATCAATAAAAGAAAATTTAACATTGATTTAATTGCAATTACATTTATTATCTTATTAGATGCACTTAATCTCCAACAACACACCAACAATAGCATTAATTATTAAGCATGACTTTAGCATAGTATTCTCTACGCAAAATATCAATAACTTAAAAAAAAGTATATAATCTTCAAAATATTTACTCAAAATATAAACACATTAATGTATAACTAATTAGACTCAATAAAATTGGAACTAGTAGACCCATCAACAAATGCATATGAGACAAACTAAATCATAATTATATATGACAATTTTAAATTATAATGAGTTTGCATGACAATGATATACCTTTCATCATGTTAAGAAAAGCATTTAAAAACTAATATTTAATTCATGCAAATGCTCAACACGTAATTAAAAAAAAAATCATAAATGTATATTTTTGTTTCAAATTCATAATCATTTTTTGTTCAAATTCATATTCATTTTTTATTTCAAATTTAAATACATTTTTTATTTTTTATTTAAATTCATTTATAAGAATATATAATAGAGCATATAGGATGTTAATTTGTTGTTTTACCCTTTGTTCACAACAGCATTAAAAGGGGTTCATTAATTATCATCAATTTTTTTTAATATTTCAATCACCAAAATTTAGAAGTTTATCAAATTCTTGCGCAAAAGACATTTTGATTGGGGCATCAAAATTGTTATATGACCTTCTCCTGGACATCTATAATAGACAATCTCAATAGTTTGTGTGAAAATGAATTGATCATTTTTAGTATTAAGTTTTCTAGAAGCTGTAGAAATAGGCATAACTAGAGGACAAACAATTTTTGACTTAATAGACCCGCAAGGACCTATCCAGTATTTGATAGATTGACTGGCATTACTCCTAGAGGAAAGATACAATAACTCTCTACTTCTAAGGCTTTATGATGAGCTTCAACTATAGTCCTTCAAAGAATCGTGACTACGCCTCAATTTCAGGTAGCAAACCATTCACAAAACCAGATACTACTATAATATATTTCTGGTCAAATGGAAGACCTAAGATTCCATGTGAACTAACTTAAAAATCCTTATGAAGAAACCTAGTGATGAGGACATCAGTCAGAGATTTCGACATGTGTACCATCGACGAAATCGTAGATCGATGGCTATGATTCGGAACCTTTACTTTTGATGTATTTTATATTTTGTTATTTTTGCATTTCAGATTTCCTATTTTGCCCCTATGGGTAGTAAGTCTTTATTGTAGCCCCGAGGGCATTTGCGTCTTTCTTCTTTTCTTTATTATTGAGACATATATATAAAGGTCTTTGCTTGTATGAGATTATTGATGATTAATAAAAATTTCATATTTATGTCTCCTACTTTCTTGTGAGTTTTGAGAGAGTGTTGAAGCCTAGGAGAGGCTCAAACGAAATACCCAACAGCCCCTTCAGGTGAGCTATTGGTTTTCTACTTTTCTTCGTTCTTTTCCCCTTCTCCCCTACCCGCCACCTTTCCTAAGCTTCCTTCCTTGCCGCCGGCAGAGTCCTCAACCTTTCCCTTCCTTTCCCTAACCCACCAACCTCTCTCACATCCCTAAGCAGCTGGCCTCCTCAAACCCTTCCCACCGCCGGTTCCCCACAAGAATCCCTCACCACCGACCTCCCCTAGCCTCTACTAGCTGCCGGCCCCTCCATCCAATTACCCTTGAATTTTGAATTTCGAAATTCAAATAAACCTAAATTACTTTCCTAATTTACCCCAATATTAATTTGGAAAGTCACATCATTTGAATTCAAATCTATATTTGAATTTCAAAACTTTCCCTATTAATAAACTCAAATTAGGAAACCTTCCAATTAGATTAAATTTGAAATCAATCTCAGATTTAATGATATTCACTAATTAAATTCACTCGGGCCCATACATTGAACCTAGACATGTCAAATCCCTCCCCATATGGCCGGCCCCTCTCTACTCCCTTTCTCTCTCCAATTTACCACTTAGACTCTAATTAAATACCTCTTAATTTCCCCTTGGCTTCTGCCCCACCTAAGCCCAAATTTAGAATTAATTTGGATTTCAAATTAATCTTTCCCTCCATAGAAAATATGAGAATTAACTTCAGATTTCTCTCAACCTAAGCCTTTCTACTCTACCAACCTTAACCCCAACACCACCCCCATAACCCTAGCCGAAATTCTCATCCTCTCCAACTTCCCTCCACCTCTCTCATCCTTTAATCCTTACACATACAAGGGTTATCTTCAAGCCGACGTCGCCTCCATGAATGGCCAATCAGGAACACGATCATGGATTCGTGTATGATGATCAAGGATGAACGGATCTTCTCCGATCCCCTTTCTTCGACTTAAACTTGAATGTTAATGATACTATGGACGATTACGTGGATCGCATTCTTTTCACATTGGTGTCTTCTATCGAAGAACATCTTCCGACCGGGAGTTGGCGAGTCATCGGAGGTCCATCTACTTCCCCTCCTCTGGCTACTTCTCTGGCGAGCTATACTATTGGCACCACTTGTCTCTTAGTGGCATCACTAGGGTTGCTAAAATTGTACCTCCGCTAAAACCCTCTTTTCTTGAGCGAGAGTGAGGGAACTCAAGGTGAAAACATCTATTTGTTAAACTGTGGATTTTGTTATTCATAGTCATTTGTTTTACTTATTTGTTTTGTGTTATTTGCAAGTATCATCCTAATCTAGTTTGTAACAGCATGCTATTACATAACTTCCGATTGGAAATTCAAGAATCTAACTTGGTGAAACATGAGGTTTACAACTGACAATGTTTTTTTTTTCAAAATTATTATTAATTTCCAAAAGCAATTCCTGTTTTTTTCATACATGTTTCACATCACCTATTCTGATTTTCCTTTTTTTTCCCTAATAATCCCATAGAGAATCTACTCTATAGGAGATCACCTCCAACAGAAAGAAGGGATGTCTTAGGATGGCGCATACTGGAGTAAGATGCTTTTGAGTCTCAATAACATTTTATGATACAATTTAAATGAACAATATCAAAATTTTAGCGAGTTAGGTATTGACTCAAACTTGCTTTGGTTAAAACTTGAGTGAGGAGGGATTTGTGGAGGATTTGTCTTGGGGATGCTGAAGGTTTAAATAAGATAAGATTAAATTAGATTTGAGTCAAATTAGAATATTAGATGCCTAAGTGGTGAAGGAATTTTAGGACTTAGATAAGAATTGGAATTAAATAAAAAAATCGGAATTTAAACTCTTTTTTTAATAGGTTGTTGATAAATTTGATCAGTGGTTCAGCGATTTGAAGGGATGAGATGGTAGAGAAAGGAGGGGAAGAGTGGTAAAGCACAGAAAGTTCTAGTTTCAATTTTATACTGTGGCAGCTAGAGAAAATCTTCTGGCTGAGAATGTAGGAAGTGGGATTGTTAGGAAATGTAGAGATATAATACAGAAGATACAAAATTGCAAGAAATTATTGAATTCAATATAAAAAAAATTAAATTTCTGCTCTGATGCCAAATTAGCATTGGATGCACGTTGCAATTGTAAAATTGATAGATAATTGAAAGAAATAAAAGAAAAAAGATAGCAAAATAGCAAATTTTCAAGCTATGGATATTCTTTGTTGACGTTATTTTTCTAATATATTTTGATGTGTGAATACGACATTCTGAATTGAGTCAATGCAAGAATTTATCAAAGCACCTCTCGCACTATCATTAGCCTCTCTCACAACAACCACAAACATGTAGCAGAAAGGTAAAACACTATTTAACAGCACTTATCGCACCTTATATTATTTATAAGGGCTAAAGAAGGCGAATATCAAATCTAAATATTGACCTAAATTTATCCAAAAATAACCTTAATCTACTACTAAACTTGACATTATCATAAAAGTAATAATTCTAAGGGGTTGTTCGGCTACAAATAGGATTTAACTCATACTAAACTTGACATTATCATAAAAGTAATAGTTCTAAGGTGTTGTTTGGCTACAAGTAGGATTTAGTAAATTTATTAAATATGGATTTACTATATCATATGTGGGCTAAATCCTAAAAACTATTTGACATAATGGGTGTTAAAAATAGTTAAACCAGATATACTCTCATTATTTGTTTCAGAATTTATAGGATTGGGAGATCTGATTATATATAATTTGCTTATTGGGTTATTTGGTTGACTGAACAAAGAATGCAGTGTAAAAGAAATATTTTGGAGTTATTTAAACTAGTTTCACATAAATACAATTAATTATTTTTTTTGTTTGGCATGAAGTAAAATGAATACAATGTAAAGTCCAAAGATGGTGGTAGTCAGTAGCTGAAAGTAACAATGGTGAAGGCTAGTAGTGGTGGGGAGCGACGGTGACAATAGCGGGCGGACGACGTTGGCCAGAGGCAACGACAATGGCCGGCGACAACAAGGCAGTTGTTTGTGGTGAAAAAAGTTGTTACCCAAAACTACCTTAGTTCACTTGTCATTAAAAATGAACTAGATATTTTGTACTGCATTCCTTTTCATTTAACCAAACACCAATATACTCAAAACCCCTACAAAAGAAATACATTGCACTCACTTTACTTCCAACCAAACAGCCCCTATATTAAACTTAATTAAACTAATTAAATCATAATAAATTTAATTATACATCTCAACTAATAATTAATTAAGAATTTACTCAGCTAATAAAATAATAACTTATATTTAGAAAATTAAAATAAAAAATTGTATAAATTAAATTAAATTAATACTTTTAATTAACTAATTTAATTATTAAGAATAAATTAATTGTGTAATAAACACATGCAAATATTAAATTAATTGCACATAAATAGTGTTGATATAAACTAGCATAGCCCAACTACGGTCTTCATGTAATAACCCAAATCTTCTTATTAAAGTAATTTAATATGAAAATTTGGTTGTTCAAGCGCCGCAATGCTGGGCTTGTGGAGCACAACAACGCCAAGCTCATGGGTTTCCTGGGTTTTGAGGGAGTGCTATGACGTAGGGGTTTGGAGCATTGCAATATTGGGTATAAAAGTTTATTTATTTAAGTAAAATATCTAAAATCATTATTATTAAAACCCTCACCACACCAGCCCCTTCCAATTCATTTCCTTGGTCATATGAGATAAAAGATAAGAGGAGAGAGAAAATTTACTTCGAGACATTTTTGTCCGTCGCTCTAGTTATGAAAAGTGTTCTGACAGTGATAGGTAATCTTAACTTTATTTTTGTTTTTACTAATTTTGTGTTTTGACTATTTTCTCCCTCCTAAAACTGACAAACATGCAATATCTCTAATTTTAGTAAACTTTCATTGTATAACTTTTGGTATGTGATAGATATTATTATTATGAGCATTTTGGCTAGTTTATATTGAAATTCCACTGGTTGGTTTTAAATTTGTCATTTTAATTGAAATGAGTGGAGTAACACTCGAGTATAAAATGATTATGAGTCAATATATTATTTTTCGACATGAGATATATAATATTTATATATTTATAATTTATTTAGTCAAATATGTATTTTTGGCATGTTGCATATTCATTGATGAGTATATTGAATAAAGTCATATGTTATGATCATTGCATATGATGTGCCTATAATGTTGTTATTATATTATATATGATATAAAATGTATATAAAATCAAGGCTTGTGGGAATGATTGATTGAATCAGATTAGCTGGAGACATGTTACCATTTGTAGAAGGGTGGGCCGACTAACTTTCCTTTAAATAAAATTTAAGGTGTAATGTTAAGTGATATAAAAAAGAGGTATAAGGATATTAACTAATACGATATGATAAACTAACAGATAGGAAGTGACAATTTATTACATGAAAGACACCTGACTAGTAATATATAATATAAGATTGATTTCTGATAATATGACTAACATGATTGAGATTGATCCTATAGGGTTGGCCTACAAGACTTGATATAGAAAAAATAGCACAGCTAACTAAATGTCCTATCTTGTTTATAACTTTATATATGCATATGACATGAGCATACATGATAAATTATATAAATTACATGATATAACATGATACATGATATAACTGATACAAGCATATGATAAAACTAATATGATTGATACTAGCATATAATAAGGTTGATATTATTGATAAGATTGATACAAAGGTATATGATATATATGAAATACATGATACATTTTATGTAATAAAAAACATAATATGCATGCATTGATATTTGATATTATACGACATGCATAGAACAGATATACACTAATTTGATATGACGGGAAGATCGATATACATGAGACGGCATATAAAATAAAAAATGGCATATGATTGAAGTAAAGTATAATTTATAGACATATATAGATTCGTTATAGACCTACTATATTGTACTTAACATGGGTATAAAATGACAGAACATATTGATCTTTTATATGGCTACTAATTACTGATTATAAATCACATTGTCTACATTAATTTCAATTACACATATGAAATAACATTGTTCATATTGGCTACTACATATTATTATTGCTACATGTTTAAATTAATATGAATGAAATGATTACACGCTTATTATTTCTATTATCTTCTATTGATTGCAGATGTAGGTTTTCATAATCTATTGAGTTGTTAACTCAATCTGTGATTTTATATATTTATAAAAAGAGCTCATAATTCAATGAAGTGAGATCAATCAGAATCTACAGGTTTAATCGTATGAGGATGCTCAGGTGGATGAGTGGCTTTACTCTTAGAGACAGGATACGAAATGAACATATATGTGAAAAGGTTGGTGTAGCTCTAGTGGAAGATAAGATAAGAGAGAGTCGTCTTAGATGGTTTGGTCATATAAAACGACAGCCTTCTGATGACCCAGTTAAGAAAGTAGATGTATTATATTTGACTTATATTAAGAAAGGTAGTGGTAGACCTAAAAAGACTTGGTTATAAAATATTAGAAATGACCTTTTTTATTAGATTTAAATGAGAATTTAACTCTTAACATGACACAATGGAAAAAAAAGGATTCATGTAGCCGACCCGACATAATGGGATAAAGGCTTGTTGTTGTTGTTGTCATATAAGTATATGGAGATAGACTGATGTATTAATTAAACTTCATATTATTGTAAATGAATTTTGAGGATTAATGAATATAGATGAAATATTTTGATATATATATATATATATATATATATATATATATATATATATATATATATATATATATATATATATATATATATATATATATATATATATATATTATTTCCACCTATTTTTTATCAAAGAAATGATATTAGTGATTCTGGTAGAGTAATTAAGAGATAAAATAGACAAGTCTTTTAATTTAGGTATTGGGGCATCACACCTCCGACCTCTGTCACCATACTACGATTAATCGACCTGCAATCTTCTGATCATTATCACATGGTTGCTTCAAGACGATTAATTTTATCTCCTATCATAACTAACAATGCCAACACCCGTCATCACATATCGTCCATATCAACACTGACTCCCAACTTTAGCACTTCGATTTATGTTGGATTCCTATCAAAATGTTCTTTTAACTTCAACCAAGTAATATGTTCTTTATAATGCATCAATGCCTTCCCTTGAAGATTGGTTCACTTATAATCAAATACAAATACTAGTGAAATCATTTAATCCTTCCTGAGTTTCTAGAAATTTGGAGTCTCTTGTGATTTTTGTACTCCTCTTTTTATCTATACATTTTTTTTTTATTTATCTATTCATGTGCTAGATATTCGCTGAAAATTAGAGCATTAAACTTTCTATCTCTCTACAGAAAAGAACCTATTTTAACCTTTATGTTTATCTCAACAAATTACTTAGTAACAGAAATAATAAGTATCCATATTCTAAATGCTTCAAAAAAGATACTCAGACAATCAACATACATTGCAAGAATACTACAACCAGTGTATCCCGTTATCAATTTTCAAAAATAATAGTTCTGCCTCATCAATCGCCACATATTCAAAATAAACCAAGCATCACATCCTCAGTCATAAAATCTGTTCTAAAAATATATATTTTGAAAGATGCAAAGTATAGCAAATTGAATTCCTAACACCGACGGTGGATAGCATGTTCTAGCCAACTCACCGCTGCTCTGGGGACCCATGATGGATACAACCACATAGGAAAGACCGCACTCGACGAGCCTCACAGTCTTCACGAAATGCTCCAATCCCTCTACATTCAACACCCCTGCTCCATCGATTAACTGAGTCGAGCAGCAATTATCCCCCATTGCCCCTTTCAAGAAACGAAAAGAATAAAGTTATGGATCGATCTCTAGGGTTCTGAAGGCCGCTGAGCTAAAGAAGGCGACATCGAGGGGTGCAAGTACATAACGAAATGCTGCTTCCAGAACCTGCTGCCTTGCTTCGCGAACAAGGTTATAAAAAGTAAGATTTTTTGAATGAATTCTGGTTTGTTTCCAGCCGTCTGATCTGTCTACGTCGTTCTATTGTCTATATATTGGCCGTTGATAGCAAGAAGGCCATTGGACACTGAAGAACCGTTGGGAGGCTTTACTCTCAACTTTACTAGGCTTTAATAAAAAATTATTTAAATGCTCAATTAAAATTCATTAAAATTTGTTAGAGTTTTTCAAAATTTTCAAAACACCTTGAGCTTCTTTATTATCATTGTTGCGTCCTGAAATATTCATGGCGGTAGATAAATATATAATTTAACGTCTTAATATTGCACAAAGATGCAGCACATAATCAGATAAGTGAGAGGGTGTAGCGTTCATAAGAGACACCAGAGTTTTTACATGGAAACGCCTGAAAAAGGGGAAAAACCACGGGGCATGGCCCAGTTTGAATGAATCCACTAGTATTTGCAGTCGATTACAAATGAGGCCCTTCCTTGGAAGAAGGCCTTGGATTGAAGTAACAAATGTACATCACATAAAGTGCATTACATGGTGGGAGTTATATATACATGTTTGTTTGGTCGAAATGGTCGTAGTCGGCAGGAGACCAGGGTCTGAAAGACTGTAGTAGGAGGGCGATACTTCTATAGAAGTTCGGGTGTCAGGTGGTGGACTAGTAGAGCTCAGGGCCTTGAGTGGTGGTCTGAAGGAAGTCCGGGCCTCAGGTGGTGGTTCGGCGGAGTCCGGGCCTCAAGTGGTTGTCTGGTGGAAGTCCTGGCCTTAGGTGGTTGCCTGGTGATGCGTAGAGTCTTAAGTGGTGGTCCAGAAGAAGTCCGGGCCTCAAGTGGTGGTTCGACGGAGCAACGGCGTCAAGTGGTTGTCCGGTGGAATGTCCTGGCCTTAGGTGGTTGCCTGGTGGAACGCAGGGCGTCATGCGGTGGACTAGTGGAGCTCAAGGCCTTGAGTGGTGGTCCGAAGGAAGTCCGGGCCTCAGGTGGTGGTTCGGCGAAGTCCGGGCCTCAAGTGGTTGTCCGGTGGAAGTCCTGGCCTTAGGTGGTTGCCTGGTGGAGCTCAGGGCCTTTGATGATGATCTGGCGAATACAAGGGCCTCTGGCAAAGGTGAGGGCCTCTGGCGAAGGTGAAGGCCGCTAGTAAAAGTGAGGACCTCTAGCGAAAGTTAGGACCTCTAGCAAAGGTGAGGGCCTCAGCGAAAGACGTCAGGCCTGAACGTCGAGCCTTGAGCAGAACGTTGGGCCTTTAGCAGAACGTCGGGACTTGAGCAGAATGTCGGGCCATGAGCAGAATATCGAGCCTTCAGCAGAACGTCGGGCTTAAATGTTGGGCCTTCAGTAGAACGTCGGGCCTGAACATCGGGCCTTGATGTGGTGGTGCGGCAAAACTCCGGCAGTGGTCCGGCGAGGCTCCGACAGTGGTTCGGAGATGGTCTGGCGAGGCTCTGGCGGTGGTCCGGCGAGGCTCCTGCGGTGGTCCGGCGAGGCTCCGGCGGTGGTTGAGGAGGAGCTTCTTCCTTCTCTTCTCCTCTTCTCTTCTTGCTTCGGTCCCCCTCTTGTGAAGAATGAGGGCTCTATTTATAGATTTTCTGGAGTGACATGTCCCGTAAATAGGTGAGAGATCAAGGGTAAATAGGGAGTGGTTGGATGGACGGCAGATATTGAACCCCTTGATCATGGACCGTTCGTCAAGCATTTGGAGGCCTTAGTGATTTCGGAATTCAGTGATCTTAGGCTCGTTGGATTCGTCTCGTCGAGCCGTTTGATTCGAGTAAAAGCTAGTTAAAATTGGAGACCGTTTGGTATCTCAATTTGTGGTTTGAACCTTCCAACAATGCTTCGGGTCCATGATTCGGACCCATTTGGACTCGGATCGAGTTGAATTTGGTGTCGTTGGGTTCGTATTTTTGAGACGCTCAGTTCGACTGTAAGTTGCTGAAATCGGAGTTCGGATAGTCTCCGAATTAATTTTTGAAGTTTCCAACTTGATTCTGCATCTAGATTTGTGCCCAATCATGATAATTTTTTGACGATGTATCAATCATTATTAATGATGATCCGTTCACTAAGGTTTTATTTGGGGCAAATTTAGACCATTATTTTTTCTGGCTTTAAAAAAAAAATCTATTAAAATATAGCTTTACAAAGTAGTAAGAAAGCCTTCACAAATGAAGCCTAAGGTTTCGTTTGAGATGACTTTCTTATTGATTTTTAAAATTGTTTTCTACATAAAAAAATTAATTTAAAAAAATTTTATACTAAAAAATTACTTTGAGAAGCAGTAAGAAAGTCGTCACAAATAAAACCTAAATCTCTTACTTTAATAATTGACATAAACATTTTTTTAATTAATTAAAATGGTTAAATATTTTCAAAAATTATGAATATTTTTAGGGATGTTAACTTAATATTATTAATGATAGTTAGTTATTTTAAAAGTTTATTAAATTTTTTGTGGTATTTGTATTTCATATTAAGAGCCGACTTATCAATTAATCCCTCTAATTAATCAATAAAAGTATTAAATTTATATTTTAATTTTAAAATCATTAACTTTTATTATCAATAAAGGGTTTTAAGTAAAAATCATCACACTGTTTTGATATGAATTTACTTTTAAATCCTCTTAAATATTTCGGTCAATTTTCAATATATTTTTGGTTTTTAATATTTATGATAAACTTATTGTAATTATTGAAATTTTTAAATGATTTCCTAAAGTTTTAGAAATATTTTTTAATGTTTATAGTTAATCTTATTTAGAGTCAATTTGAATATTAAAAAATAAGTAAGAAAGCTGTCCAAATCAAGCTTCAAGTAGGGGTGTCAATTTTCGGGTCACAAGTCGGGTTCGGGTCGAATCCGGAATTGACCCGGCACTATTCGGTTTCGGGTCAACCCAACCCGTTTTTACAAACGGGTCGATTTTCGGGACCCAAATCTGACCCGCTTCGGGTTCAGACCAACCCGACCCGTTTAGGAATTAGGGTCATGTGAATAGTCTCGGACGGTGGATGGCTAAGTCGCAGATGCCAGTCATGCGGACGGCGAACGGCTAATGTCACGTGGACATCGGTCACGCGGACACAAACGGTTAAGCAGACACGCCGGTCACGCGGATGGCGGACGCCTGTCACGGACGCGATGGCGCGATGCAAACTTGGGGCAGGCGGACAGAGCCGGTCAAGCGGGCAAACTTCGGGCAAACGGATTTCCGGGTCAGTCCCGAGTTCCCGGATCGGTTTTGCAAACGGGTCGGTTTTCTGGACCCGAACCCAACCCGCTTAGGGTTCGGGTCAACTCGGGTCGGGTTCTGGTCAACCCAAATCCAAAATTTTCGAGTCAGGTTCGAGTCGGGTCCAATATTGACAGCTCTAGCTTCAGGCTTCATTTGGGATGACTTATTTACTATTTCTTAAAATAAAATTTTAATATAAAAATTAACTTTTTTATTTAAAATATTTTTAAAGAAGTATTAAGAAAATCATCTCAAATGTAGCCTTAATTTAATCATGATCAAGCTAATGATAAATTGGTTTAATTATTGAGGCATAATTGTACTATTTGACATGAACAATTATTACGCCCTCCGATCGGACATAGAGGAATGTCCGGTCAGAGGCCAAATCGCGTAAAAAACTGAGCAATACCAAACAATAACAAGGAATACCATCACGTGAAGACCCAATATCGAGTTATACCGAGCAATACTGAGTTATACAAAAGTTGTGCCGAGTTTTTTCTCGATACAACTCGGTATTGCTCGGTATAGCTCGGTATTACTTGGTATTGGTCTTCACAAAGTGGTATTTCTCGTTATTATCAAATAATATCTAGCAATACCGAGCAAATACTGAATTTTTTGACGGAATTTTATGTGGACGTTCTTCTAATAAAAGTTCCTTTGAAATAGGTTAACATAATTGTACTCTTCATATTTGCAAGTGCAGAGCCGGCAAGTTGGACCACGACGATTGCAGGGCTTTCAACTCAACTGGGTCCCACTAATCATGCAGATGGATGTGCGCGCCATGTGTAATCCACTGATTGGCCAGTGGCAACAGCGAAATAAATTTGCGCGGGGCCTGTCACAGGAAGGTGGGCTTTGCACTTGCGGGTTGCCAAGAAGCTTCCTTCTGGTGACACTACTACATAATTGTCCTTTCTGTAGCACTTATTTACGGGTATGCCATTTGAACCGTTGGTTTGGGCTTTTCGTGCTGGCTATGAAGAAATTGCATTTGTGGTATCTGCCAAATAAGCGTTGCGTACTTGCGTGCCTTTTGTTTTTAAGATTTAATATTAAAAAAAAAAAAGAAATATAAAAAATATTAAAATCATGAATAAAGGCTTGTTTTGTTACCTTGACTTGTAGGGAATGTTATTGATGTTAAAATGTGTTATGAATTTTTGTTCGGATTTGATTTGAAATTGATTTAATCTGAATCAAATCAACCTGAACATAATTTTAATAAATGAGAAAAAAAGACAGACTGTTTGACTCGCTAGCTATCCCGAATGACCCAAACAAGGACTAATAACTTGATTTAATTAAAAAAAAAATTAGAACTTATCAACTATATAGTTTATATTACTTAATCAAAAAAAAAAAAAAGTTCATGCTACAAATAAAAAATTAAGAAAACATATTAAGCAAGTCACTTTTGAGCTAAAATTAGGTTGTAAGTTATCCCAAACCTCAGTGAATTCCAGATTCGAACATGATCCATTTAACAAAAAAGTCAATTTGAATTTAAATTTATCATGCCGGATCCGAGGCAAATTGATGGGTTATATTATTTACTGACAACAAGTCATATCATTTATTGCAACCCTATAATATATGATGATAATAGTTTAAAATTTTATTTAAAGATAAAAATAATAATATTAGGATAATTTTATATCTATTGAATTTATTCTAAAATTAGTTTAGAAATTCATATTTTAAATTCAAATGCTTCCATTAATGATGATGTTATCTGTAATAGAGATTAATACTAATAAAAAATCTGAAAAATAACTAATTAAGCACTTAAATACTTTTTGTTGTAAATTATGATCTAATAATTCTTTTATGTGAGTTCTTCAACATATATGAAATTTGAGAAAAAAGTGGCTCACAAAATCTTTATATTAAACCATAATGAGTCAACATTGTGAAATCACTTGAAGGGTGGAATTTTGTTGAAGGAAAAAAGTTTAACTTGCCAATGTTATAATTGGGTTTTTTTCATATAAGGATCCCATTTATATAGATATATGTATTTGAACTATTTGAATAATGTAATTTATGAATTAATAAAAATCATTAATATTAATTATAAATTTAAAAATTATATCAAATAATTAAAATTTTAAGTTGAACTATTTAGTTTGATTATGAATGACAAAAATCTAATTAATTTTAATAATGAAATAAATTATTTTTGTTTAGATAATATATATTAATAATAATAAAAACTAATTGTTAATTTTAGGTTTCGTTCGGGATAATTTATTTATTATTTTATTTTTTTTGTTTATTATTTTATTTTTTCAGGTCGTAATCATAATTTCTGTTTGATCACTGCTTTTTTATTATTTTCAAAAACTTTTGTGCTAAAAATCATTTTCTATTATAGTTTTAAAAAAGTTATTTTATCTAAGAAAAGTCAAATTTTTTTAATAAATAATATTTTTTATCATCTTTCTTTCACTTAATATTTATAGTTTATGAATTTTATTAATTTAATGTTTAAGAAAAACAATATAGTGTTATTTTATTATAATAAATTTTATAAAATAAAAATGAAGAAAATAATGATTATAATTAATAATTAAATGAATGTTTAAATAAAAACGTCGCCCATCTGCCAATCCGAACGAGACGATCATTACAGGATTTCATCTGCCCTCTTGGCAATTCCGTAATTTACGGAGACTCCAAGGGCAGTTACTTAGTATTGCTTAGCCTCACTATAAACGGTCCCGTCCCGCTGCAGGAGCACAAGAGCTTATCTTTCTACTCGTCTTACCATCCGCTCCGCCCACGGAGAGGCGAGGTCGAAGCGGCGCGGGTTAACGGGACACCGGCAACGGAAGCGGAGGTATGATGCTCCCAGGCGTTGAGCTTGCTCGCCGGCGCCGCCTCCACCACCGGAATGACTCGTATCTGCGAGGCCCGTCGGAACCCTCGTCCGCTGCTCAGCCGCAGCCCATCGACCAGCCCGCCGCCGCTGCTGCCCGACGCCGACTAGAGGAGAAGCTTCGACGTCCTTTCGCTGTATCTCGTTCGCCATCCTCTTCACCTTCAACAAGCTCCCCCTTCCCAAGGTAAATCCCGCCCAGTTTTCTACTGGATTTGTTTATTTTGTTTAGTTTAAATCAGAGATTAATCGTGCTTTTCATGTGTTGTTGTGGTCTTCAATTAATGAACAATATATTCGGATAAAGATTTTTCGATTATTGCAGGAGTAGTTTGATTATTTATCAATCAAACAGTTAAAAATAGGATTGATATTGATAGGGAAGGTAAAAAGACATGGATGTAATGATGTTGATAATTATTACTGGCGGAAGATATTGATGGTTTTTTGTGAATTTGCTTTATGAATAAGTTGCCTGATTGTAATTTGAGTGCTGGTTTATTTGAATTTGTGGTGTTTGATGTAAGCTTGGCCTGGTAGACTCTCAAAGGCACACGTGAATTATGGTAAATTGGGGAAAACAAGAACTTGAGGTGAGTAGGAAATTAATAAATCTATTATATTTGGATATTTGGAATTCTGATTTGTATTTGGGATGTGATTTTCCCACCTTGAAATGAAGTTGGATTGTGAGAATTGTAATTAGAACATAAATTAAGTTTAGATGAGGTTATAACTTTGTGAACATCATTGTGGAGTTTGCAATGGTGCTGAAATCTGTCTTCTTGCTTTAACCCTTGTGTTTGGGATGGCAGCAAGGTGGTAAATCCCTAATCTCATTCTTGAACTGATTTTTGCAAGGATAGATAGATGCATATGGGTTTAGTTAAGATAGGGGTAACAAACTTGTCTCTAAACTTAATTCTGGTACGATTGCAGGTAGATTTGTAAAATCTATTTCTGTCTGGCTACTACTCTAAGGGGGTGTTTGATATATGATTGGATTCAATTTTAGTAGGATTTACTAAATCCTGTAAATCCTAGGCTCATAAAATCCTGAAAAGTGTTTGGTATGACAAATTTTAAATCATGTAAATCTAGAGAAGTTTTTTGGCAACAAATTACACGGGCGCGGCAGTAAGAAGTTTCGCAACTCATTAAATCCGAATAGGAATGAGATTAGGATTTAGACGAATTTACCAGATTTATGCCGTTTCGCTAAATCCTACTAAAAACGACGGACTAATCCGATACCAAACACCCCCTAAGATTGACTTGATTCTTATGAGAATTCCTTATAGCATTTGGTTCATAATTCTTGTATGTGTATGAACAAGTATCTGTAAAAAATGAGATATATTCTCAGTTTTATGAACAAGTTGATATGGGGACACTGTTAAACCAGACTAAGCTTAGTCTGGTGCAGTTGCATTTTCCACTTTCCTCCCCTGTTGTTCTGCTTGAGGCTCCACCTTCTGTGCTACTTTTCTCTGCCTCATACTAGGTGGCTCTTAGCCATGTGATGCTTAGACTTTATATAATGTGTACTGTATTCTGTAATGAGGGCAAGGAAGAGAGCTTAAAGAAAAAGTTTCCTGTAGTTATTTGGTTTTGCTTCAGTGCTTATCTTACCTTCTTCTCTGCTGTATACCTTGATCTCTGTTCATGTCTTTCTACAGACACATGGTGTTGTAACTAGGATTGAAAGGGAGATGGGCGAAAGCGTTTATTCCAAATTTATGGGGTTGAAGCTTCCTGACCATACATAGCTTCAAGATGGTTTATGGCAGAAATTTATATTTGATATATAAGAAAGTAACACCACGCAGTATATTGGATTATAAGAAATAGAGGTTAGGTGTTATATAATAATCTAATTAATATTAATAGTTTTTTTTTTTTTTTTTGCATTGAGTTTTAAGGATGTTTTCATGTGGGGGTGTTAACGATTCGTTCTTGAGTAGATCCAGGCTTTGCTCAAGATTGGTTCCAAGACATTTGATCCGCTCTATAAAAGATCCCCATTTATAAATATCTTTTGAAAATTTGGAGCAATTTTTTCTCAATATAGTTTAATCATATGTAAATAGATATTAGTCGATTTGGTAGATGTGATTTGACTTTCCTTTCATTATAGTTTTATATGAAAAATACTTTCTTTTTCATTAACTGTAAAAAAGTTGCAGTTTTTGTAGAGTGTATTATTTTAAATGTAGCTCTTTTATTTTTTTTAAATTTTGGAGGGAATATTTTCTCACATTGTGGCTTAATATGTACATAGATAGCCGCTATAAGGCTCATCCCAATTCTTGGTGGGCAAGGGCCAACCACAGCCTCTGATTACGCTAGTGGACAAGTTCTTACATTTGGTAAAGATTTGTTCCTACCAATGCACAAATCGTAGTATGAGAAAATTTACTTGTTATTTTGATTTTTTTTCATCAAAAACAAGTTTTAATTTTTGTCCTACAAATGTGTACATTTTGATGAAAAGAAAGATAAATAAGTTACTTTGAAGGCAATTCTGTAAGGATATCACCCTTAGAATTTTATCCCTTCAACCGTATGTTTACTTCTCAAGTTTTAGTTTCTTAGATATAAAAAAAAAAACTGTATGAGTATTACCCCTGCTTTGCATACCTGGCAGTGCAATATTTATCAAAAACGCTATCTGGCATCAATTAATTTATTTATAGTCCATCACAGCTGCGTAAAAACACCGCCCCCTGTTGAATATGTCAAATATTTATTTCAACTTCAAAGGAACAAAGGGTGTATAATTTCTTAGAACTATAATTTTGAGTCAGTTTGGGATGACTACACCGTTTTATAAAGTTAATTGTGAAATTGCTATAGAGGAAGTAGTTTTTCACTACATAAAATTTTGAAAAGAGTAAGAAAGCAATAGCCAAACGGAATTGTGGTTGATTAAAAAAAAAAAAAAAGCAAAGTAACGAGAAAGCTGTCCAAAACAGACTCTTCATCTCCCTTCTTCAACATAGCAGAAGAATGGGTTCATTAATTTGCTTGGTAAATCATTGGAAAATATTATCTTAACAAAAGAATCACCTCTTCTTCTAGTTTATTATGGCTGTATTTACTAGCTGAAAACCTCTGTTTTCATGTTCTCCATAGATGGATGAGGAGCTCAACAACAAGTGTGCAAGACAACTCAAGGCCAGTTCATGAGAATAGAGGCACAGGAAAACAAGGTGGTGAGCTCTCAAGAAAACCTTCGAGGGTGGACGTCTGTGCTGTTTGCCTGGATGGCTTTAGAGTACAGCAGCAGGTCATCTGGTTGCCCTGTGCTCACAGATATCACTCCAGCTGCGTCCTCCCCTGGCTTGCAGATCATTCTCATTGCCCATATTGCAGAACAGAAGTTCCTTGTTTGGAATTGCTTTCTGATAACGTGCTTTGATGACAAATGCCAGAGGAATGGTATGTTTCTGCTTGTATTTTCGCTTTTTTATCTGCAACTTTTCTTCCATTTCTGTGTTTAGATCTCTGTCTTCTATTTTGTTTGCCTAGGTTTTTTATTAAGATGTAATTAAGAGTGGAGCATGAGAGTTTAAATGGCTTTAAGATATAAAATGCCATGATTGTTGTATTCTCTTAATTTACTGGGAATGAATCACATTTTCTACTTCGGCTTGGTTGATGTATTTATAGTTCTGGAACATGTCTGAGTTGAACTGTTGCTCGTCACTTGGATTTATTTGCTCTTCCCAACACTTTGTATTGATGCTGAAGGAATAGATCTTTTGGTGCTTATTCTCTCGAGTTGCCAAGTGCATTAGATTTCTTTGATTTAAAGAATTTGGATTAGAATTTAGCTGAGATTTGTTCATCTAAGATTGCAAGCCACTTAATTGCTTTTACTATGGAGAAATTATTCTGTGTAGAATTCGAACATGAAGAACCATCTGGATTGTTAGTAAATCTGTAAATACTCACAAAATATTCAACAAATACTCACAAAATACTCAACAATACTTACAACCGAGTATTTGTTGAATATTTACTTAGTATTTGTAAATACGCATTAAATATTCAGTAAATATGTAGCAAATTCGAACAATTTTTCGTGTCCGGACTCCTTGCAGAATTATTTCTTAAAAGAAGGATTACAAATTGCATCAGGATAGACTTGAAATTTTTTGTATTTTATTATTAGTGTGATAAAATAAACTTCATGTATAATGTTAATTTTAAAGAAAATCTAATCATTTTAAAGATAATTTTAGTAAAATTTATGTTTATGGCTTAGGCTTTTAGGTTTTGGTGGTCTTCTAATCTTAAGTGGTTCACCTTTCTTTATAACAAAGAGTACTGTCGTTAATATGGAGTTTAAGGAGTGTAGTTGTGCAGGTTACTTTGCTTTATTTTGAAGGTTAGAAGTTTATCTTAAACATTCTATTAATTAAAAGAAGTGCTATTGATGATTAAAAAAAAAGTGCTATTGATGATTATGCATAGATCAATTAAAACTAATAATAACGACAATTATAGAAAAAACTCAAATTAGTCCTAGATTATTTGTGCAAAGTCAATTTAATCTCAATCATTTTAGTTGTTCGACTATACAAAATTTATATAAAATAGTCTCTCATATTGTAATAGTAATATAAAATTGATCGCAATTTAGGCTTCATTTGGGATGACTTTCTTAATGCTTCTTAAAATAGCTTTTCAGTATAAAAAATTTAGTTTTTTACTAGAAATCTATTTTAAGAAGCAATAAAAAAGCCGTCCCGAACGAATCTTTAGTCTATGAATTTTATAAAATTGACTAAGTTTGTCTAAAAAGATCAATTTTTTATAGTTGAGGGATTAACTCGAAATAATCTAGTCATAGACTAAAATGATTATATTCAAATTATCAGGACTATTTTGAAATTTATGATATTTATATAAATATAAATAAGAATTTAGTTCTATTTAATTAAAAAAATTAAAGATCATACTCTTATTTATATTTTTAATTATGTAAGCTTAAGCATATGTCTTAATTGGATAAAACTTAAACATTACTCCATTTGGACTTCAACTCCCTTTCTATTGCTGTCGTACAATTTATTTATTTATTTTTTGAACGGGTGTCTACCTGCTACAACTCTTAAAGGAGGTGCATGACGGCGTAACTAAGTACTTGGTATGCCTACCAATAACCAACCCTACAAGTGCAGGGTCACATAGTTAGTTTCTCCTCATTTAAGGAGTCACGTTGCATAAGAGATGAACCGAATATGGATAAGGGTGTTCCCAACCACGCTCGCCCACCAACTCAGATAAGCTCAGTGGGGTTAGTTTATTCTCTATTGAGGGCTTAATTCGTACTCTTCTTACAACCAGCGAAAAAATCTTGCAATTGATGTCGATTTCCAATAATGCCACTCAATTGTAACTTCATATGTGTCACCGAATTGTAGCTTGCTTATTTATCACATCTAGATTTAGTGTGAGACGGTTTTACTATTGCTTCTTAAAACAATTTTTTTTAATATTTTTTTTTGGATATATAAGAAAATAAGGCCAGATTTATCAGTTTCTTTAGATTAATGATTGAAAATAATATAGCTATTTGCTATATAAATGAGAGTTGAGATATTTTTTCTCTCTTTTCTATTATAAGAGCTTTTCCTTGCTACGAAAATGTTGAACGAAGAATTCCAAAATAAGAAACCAAACAGAATTTCCCTAGAGAAGCCCAACTCGCAGCAGCCACAATACAGATTAATCAATATAATCTTGACTATGCACTGCGGGTGTTTTTCGTCTTAGCGTTACACGAATATATAATACATAAATAGAAAAGATAAAACACCAAGGTTTTTATATGGAAACTTAAAAAATGAAAACAATTACGGGGCCTAAGATAGTTCAAATGATTCCACTAGTATCTGAATGAATTACAAAACTTAATCCAACATATAATTCAAAGGTCGTGAAATTACAATCGTAGGAGTTGAGTGAAAGTTTGGTGTCAGTTGGTGTTCGGGCTGAAGTTTGGTGTCGGTCGGTGGTTGGGCGGAAGTCTGGCGATAATCGATTGTCGGGTGAAAGTCCGGCGTCGGTCAGTGGCCGGGCAAAAGTCCGACGACGACCGGTGACCTGACAGAAGTTCGATGTCAATCGGTGGTATGACAGAAGTCTGACGTTAGTTGCTGGCCGGGAGAAAGTCCAATATCGTTTGATGGCCGGATAGAAGTAGGGCTGCAAACGAACCGAGCCGAGTCGAGTATGTGAGTGTTCATGTTTGTGTTCATTTAATATCAGCTTGTTCAAGTTTGGTTCATGTTTGTTCGAGCTTTATTGTTTGTGTTCATATTTGGTTCATTTAAATTAATGAGTGTTCATGTTCGGTTCATGTTCAGTTCATGTTCGTTCGTTTAGTGCTTATCGAGCTTGTTCGCAAACATATTTAACGAATTTTTTTAACTATCAAACAAACATGTTCATGAACATATCTAGGAAAAACACATTTATAATAAAAGAAATTGTCTATGTAACAAAGGCAATGATTATTTATATTTTTTTAATTCTATAGGCAAATATTAATTATTTTTATTGAGCCTAATCATGAGTTCAAAATTGAACACAAATCGAGCTTCTTATTGAGCTTAATGTCGAGGTTGTTCACGAACTTCAAATGACGTTGTTCGCGAACATAAATGAGCCGAACACATTAGTGTTCAAGTTTGTTTATTTAAGAACCGAGTATTTAAAATATTGTTCAAGTTTGTTTGTTTAGTTAATTAAACGATCACAAACGAGCTTTAATCGAACCGAACAGCGAGTAGCTCGTCGAACGTTTGGTTCGCTTGCAGCCCTAGATAGAAGTCCGGAGTTGGTCAGTGGTCAGGTGAAAGCTTGACAACGGTCGGTGGCCTGCGGAATGATTCTGTTTGGTGTGGACGGCTGAGCTTTTCCAGAAGATCTAACGCTGACATTTCCTGAAGATGGGTCGGCAACGCTATTGCCTCCCTTCTAGAAAATGGTGAAAAACATTGAACCGGGAGAAATGCGTTACCTCTTGACTGCAAAATTTCCACTAAGTGGAAGCCGTCAAGGTAAGTTGACAATCTTTCATCCTCAAAAGACTTGCACAATAATCCTTGCAAGTATTGTAAGAGATCACGTCTTCTTATATTAACAAGTGATCATAATTTTTAAAAATCTTAGATATATGTAAAAATACATAGAATATAAATTATTTATATATTATTATTGCGGGCTAGGATATACATAACAACCCATGTGCACATCAAAAGAGAAGATAGACGAAGGCAACAGAAGAAGTGTAACAGAAGAGCAAGAAGGTGAAACAAGAAATCGAAGAGACGAATATAGCCGCAAACCAGAGCAATGACAGCCACATGTTTTTAAACCATTCTCAGTCACATATGACACGTCAGCCATGTAAATATTAGTCTATAAATACCCATGTAATCTCATGTATAACACATTGCCTGTTATACCTTCTTCAAACCACCACCCTATGGTTACCAGATCACAAACAGGTAATCTGAAACCAAAACAAATCCTCAATTTGTTACATCAGCTAAATTCATCCACAGACCCAACCTCATACACCATGGCATACAAATCGGAACACTGGAGAAAAGCAATGTCTGAAGAGTTTATGGCACTACAACAACAAGGTACGTGGTCACTGGTTTCACCTCCCACCGATCAACCAATCTTAGGTTGTCGGTGGACATTCAAAACTAAAAGACATGCAGATGGTTCAATAGTCAAATACAAAGCAAGATTAGTGGCTCAGGGAAATACACAAGAATACGACATAAATTATGAAGAAACTTTTAGCCCGGTGGCTAAAATGCCAACAATCAGAGTTCTCACAGCGCTGGCAGTACACAATCAGTGAACAATTAATCAACTAGACATATCAAATGTGTTTCTTCATGGACACTTAGAAGATACAGTATATATGCAACAACCCCCAGGCTTCAAAGACGTGCAAGATCCTCATTTGGTATGCAAACTGTACAAATCTATTTACGACTTAAAGCAATCGCCTCGGCAATGGTATTCCACTTTCTCCAAACACTTAACAGCCTTAGGATTCACCCATAGCTCCGCTGATCCATCTCTACTGCTCCACAAAACTGAACACACAAATACTTATCTACTTGTATACGTAGATGATATTCTTATCACAGGAAATAATCCTACCTTCATACAACAATTACTGAAACAACTACATACGAAATTCCAACTCAAAGAGTTGGGACTTATTTCCACATTTCTTGGTATTCAGTTTGTACAAACAGAAAAATATATCTTTTGCATCAACAACCATACATTCTCAAGCTTCTGAATGAAGCAGGTATGATTCATTGTAAACCTATATCCACTCCACTACCAACTAAAGCCATATCTGAAAACACCTCCAAAATACTTTTTGAACCCACAAAATATAGAAAACTTGTAGGATCCCTACAATACATTACCCTTACCAGACCGGACATTACTTTTGCCGTAAATCAGATTTGTCAGCACATGCAAACACCAAAAGAAACACATCTTCTAATGATCAAAAGGGTTCTAAGATATCTTAAAGGAACGAGTCATCTGGGCATCAAAATTTTTCGTTCCAGTCTTACTTTAGAAGCATACTCAGACGCAGACTGGGGTGGAGATCAAACAGATAGAAGATCGATATCAGGTCACTGTTTCTTCCTCGGGACATCTCCAGTTCTATGGAAAGCTCAAAAACAGAAAACAGTGGCAAGATCATTGACAGAAGCGGAATACAGAGCTCTGGCTACAGCATCATCAGAGGTGATTTGGCTAAGAAGACTGCTACAGGATCTTAATATTTCAACCGATCATCCTACTAAGATATTCTGTGACAATACTTCAGCAATTTCAATAGCCAATAATCCTATACTAAGATCTAGAACAAAGCATATTGAAATAGATCTCTATTTTATTCGAGATCACATTACTGCTAAAGATCTCACCATACAACACATATCAACAGTAGACCAGATAGCAGATATACTGACGAAAAACCTTCCAGGACCAAGGTTTCATCTGCTGAGAGACAAACTTCAACTTCAGGACAAAGAAGTCAAAGTTTGAGGGGATGTAACAACCCATGTGCACATCAGAAGAGAAGATAGACGAAGGCAACAGAAAAAGTGTAACATAAGAGCAAGAAGGCGAAACAAGAAATTGAAGAGACGAATATAGCCGCAAACCAGAGCAATGACAGCCACATGTTTTTAAACCATTCTCAGCCACATATGACACGTCAGCCATGTAAATATTAGTCTATAAATACCCATGTAATCTCATGTATTACTGATTTGAAGTGAATGAGAAGAAATTCAAGAAATCATTCTTACGTACCTCTCTAGAAATTCTTTCTATACATAGTGATAGTGTTAGAAATTATCGTCTCAGCGTTGTACGAATATCCAACACACAAACAGAAGAAAAAAGAAACACAATGCTTTTTTACAATGAAAACTCTGGAAAAGAGAAAAACCATGAGGCCACACCCAGTTGAAATGATTCCGCTAGTGTCAGATTAGATTAAAAGTGAGTGACTCGTTCCTAAAATTGAGGGCGATCAAATTACAATAATCAACCATCGGGTTGAAATTCAGTTACGAATGGAGATCATAAATTTGATGATGTTTGATGGTCAGGCGAAAATCTAGTTTCAATTAACGATCGGGCAGAAGTTTGGCATTGAAAGTTCGATGGGGATGTTAAGCCCTTATGAACTTATTCCCAAAGCTAATTAAGAGAGAGGTGATTTGGAAAAGAAGAATCTTTTAAACAAAGACAAAAACCTAAACCAAAATCACCATAAAAAGTGCGGAAGAAAAATAAATGCGGAAGCGATAATAAAAAAAGAACACACCGGATTTATAGTGGTTCGGTCAAACCTTGACCTACGTCCACTCCTTGGAGGCACCCTCCAAGTATTGCACTAACACAAAGTGACTCTCCTTTAGCCCCCACAGCTAGGCGGAGAAGCCCTTACAAAATCACTTCCACCTCTCCCGGTGCGGCGGAGTTGCCGGGTCCTTTGACACCAAAGAGACTTCTTCTTTGGTGAACTTACCTCGAGACAAGCCTTGAATCCGATGGTACTAAGGTGCGAGTTCGCCGGAGCAACCGTGTGGAACCCCCTCCACACTCCCTTGAGTCCCCCCTCACAGGATCTTCTCCCTCTCTCAAACTCCACCCTTTCCTCTCTCCCTTTCAAGCTCTCTCTTCAAGTTTCCCCCACAAGAACGAAGCTACAATGGCTGCCAAAGACACTTACAAAGTGCCTTGCCATAGCTTAAATAGAGGCTCTCAAAACGAGCTCATTAATGCAAGTTGCCGCCATTATCGTCCAGGACGATAGCCAAATCGTCCTGGCCGATTAGCACAAATATGAAGAAAATCGTCCTGAAAATCGCCCTGAAATGAAGCTGGATGATGTCTAATCGTCCCGGACGATCTTGCGATCGGCCTGGACGAAATCCCCATTAATTGCTTTCCAAAACTGCCTGAGAAATTTTGGAAAAATTGACCTGGATCGACCAGGCCGATATTTTATAGTCCAGGCCGATAACCAGGACGATATCCAAAAATAAGATTTTCCTAAGTAGATATGGCGGCAGATTCTTGCTGAATTGAGCCGATCGTCCTGGCCGATACAAAATCGTCCAGGACGATGTGTTTTGCAAAAAGACGGCTGCTTTAATGAGAATGCCCTAATTAGGATTTCTACTTTTGTCAGATCGTCCAGGACGATATAAATATCATCCCGGACGATGTTACCAAAAATAGAAATCTTTTAGGGCACAACAGAAAATCTTCCAAGTTACAAATCATCAAATACCACACCAAATACAACAGACTCAAGAAACAAAAAAGATTACAAACTGACACAGACCTAGTCTACCCAATCTTGAGCTGGTTCCAGATTACAATCTGATCGTGTGAACCTGAAACGTTAGCACATAAGGCAATCGTAGAGAAATAAGGAATGTTTGCTATCATCAAAATCATAGATTCGCAACAGGCATCAGTTAGCGGTCAGGTAGAAGTCTGGCGTCAGTCAGTGGTTAGGCAAAAGTCCATAGTCAGTTGGTGACTGGGCATAAGTCTAGCGGTGGACGAGGAGAAGCCTGATGGCAAGAGAACTCTGGTTTAGATCTCTTATTCCTTCTCTTCCTTGCTGAGAGATACATGACTAGTAAATATGAGAAAGATCAAGGGTAAATTGGGAGTGGTTTGAATGGACGACCAATGTTGATCCCCTTGATCGTGAACCGTTTAATGGGCATTTAAATATCTTCATGATATCAAAATTTAGCGATATTAGGCTAATTGGATTCATCTCGTTGAGCCGCTCTATTTGAATATAAGCATGTCATTTTCGGAAACAGTTTCTTAATCCAAATTATGATTTGAACTTTCCAAATGTGCTTCAGGTTTTTGATTAGGATCAATTTAGGCTTGCATTGGATAGAATTTGGTTTCATTGGGTTCTTCTTTCGGAGATGTTCAATTAGACTATAAGTTTACTGAAATCAGAGTTCGGATGACCCCAAATTTAATTTTGAAAAATTTTCATCTTTATTTTGCCTCAGGATTCGTGCCCGATCAAGATAATTTGGTTATATATCAATGATATTCATTATAAAATATATTCAAGAATTTTAGGATCTATTTAGAAAAAAAATTCATTGTTTTACTATTTCATATACTATTTCATATAATAATTATAATTTTATTTCACTATTATTTTCTTATAATATTCTCACTATTTTTTAAAAAAAATTATGATAAAAAGCAACTTTTTATAATTAGAGTTTTTTTTTTTTTTTTGAGATTCCTGCAGTATAAAGATAGTTGATATTTATTGTGGGAAAATAATTTTCTTAAAGTTGTTTTAAGAAGCTTGTTGCTAACATAGATTTTTTTTTTTAAATAATAATCAAGCAAAACTGTGGTTGTGATATATATGTAATGCAAAGCAATAAGAAAGTCATCCCAAACAAACTCTTAATTGCTTTTCTCACAACAACTTCACAATCAACTTTCTAAAAAGCAACTGTAGTCCTAAACAAACCTTTAATGTTCTTAATATTTTTTTGTAGATATTCTGACATAAATTTTTGTTTCATTCGAAAACAACAACAACATCAAGCCTTTTACACAGCTCACATTGATCTGTTGGTTGGGAGCTTATGTTGCCAACTAAGAGGTCTTGTGTTTAAGCCTTGTGTATGTGATGTGTCTGTCCTCCTTAATTGTCCTAACTATTCTAAAAAAAAAAAATACAAGTGATACGACATCTCAAAATTATCTTGGTCGGGCACGAATCTCGAGGCAAAAGCTGGTTGGGAACTTCAAAAATTAATTTCGGGAGCATATGAACTCCGATTTCAGGGAGCTTATAGTCAAACTGAGCGTCTCGGAAATACAAACCCAACGACACCAAGATCAACCCAATCCGAGCCCAAATGAATCCGAATCAAGGGTTCAAAGCGCTGTTGGAAGATTCAAACCGCAATTTGAGTTACCAAACGGTCTCCAATTTTGACGAGCTTATACTCGAATCGAGCGGCTCGATGAGACAAATCCAACGAGCCCAAGATCATCAAATTTTGACATCATTAAGGCCTTCAAATGTCCAACGAACGGTGCATGATCAAAGGATTCGATATCGGCCGTCCATTCAAACCACTCCCTATTCGCCCTTGATCTCACGCCTATTTATGGGCTATGCCACTCCAGAAAAACTATAAATATAGCCCTCATTCTACACCAAAGGAACTCAAGTGAAGAGTGAGAAGAAGAAGAGAAGGAGAAGGAGAAAGGGGAAAAGGAGATTCCTCACCTTCTCGACCACCGCCGCCGGAGCTCTTCCTGCCGCCTGAAGATGCCGGAACTCTGCCGGATTTTCAGGAAACGTCAGGAATTCGCAGAATTTTGTAAACTTCGTGGAAGAAAGAAATTGTACTTGGATTATCCCAACTTGTGGGACGAAATCCGCCATTTGTAATCTACAAAATCATTAGTGGAATTTTGCAACTGGGCAAGGCCCCGTGGTTTTTTTTCCCTTTTTGGGTTTTTCACGTAAAAATTCTTGATGTTCACTTCTCTTTTCTATTTGTGTGTTAAATATAGTAAAGAATATATGCATATATTAAGTACATTAAATAAACATAGTTAAGTAGAATACTAAGCTTGAGCTCACTTAATTTTAAGATGCTCAAATTTATTTATTTATTTATTAATGAGTTGCACGTACGAGATTATAGGTAGGATGTTTTAAAAAATAATCTTATAATTAATAATAAATATTATATAGAATTTTAATCAAATTTAATAATAATTCACTCATGCATTTTTCTGATATTTTTTTAATAGTAAAATTAGCTTTTTAATATACCCATTTAGCTATTAATTAATTTGTTCAATATTTTTATTTCCAAATAATAAATTTAAATAAAAAATAAAAATTTAAATCTACTCATCAAGTATTTGTTGGATATTGTTATTATATCTATATTTCTAGTAATATAAATAATTTTTTAGTTGCATAATGATGTAGGATAAATTATAAATATAATTAAATAATTATTAATTGAATGTTGTTCTAAGTTTGTAAGGAGCTACTTGTTAATTAATGATCGAAAATGTTGATAAATTTAATCAAGAAGTAATTTAATATTAAGTAATTATTTATTTAAATAAATAAATATTTACCCAAATAAATAAATAAATAAATATAAATAATCACTATACAACTTAGTACATTGATTCATTTACTCATAATTGACTCGCTTAATTATTTCAAACGAAAATTGACTTTCCTGCACAATCTAAACGAAGATAAAAAAAAAAAAGATGATTTATCTGTTTGATCCATCTTCACCCAATTATGACTCTCTAATTGCCATAGCTCAAATATGTTACTCTAGCCACTATCACTAGACTACAATTCTCTGCTTGCTATTGTTTATTATGGCCCTTTGAACATCTTTGTCCGACCACAATTCGCTAGTCACCATCGACTGACTATGCTCCTCTAACATTTGTTGTCCAACTACGATCTATAATTAACCACAATCATTTGACAACGATCCTCTCACCATTAGCTATACCAATGATTTATCTGTGTGTGATGCATCTTCACACAATTATGACCCTCTAATTATCATAACTCAAATATGTTACTTCAGCTACTCTCACTAGACTACAATTCTCTGCCTACTATTGTATTCCCTTGACCATCAACGCTCGATCATGGTCCCCAAACATTCTCGTCCGACTATGATTCGCCAGTCACCATTGCTTGACTATGCTCCTCAACCTTTAAGTACAATATATAATTAACCACTATCACTTGACAACGATCATCTAACCATTATAATCTAGCTATGCCGATGCCCCCTTATTTTGTCAATTGCCATCGCTAACATTGTCAATGTATGCTCTTACCCATGAGATAGATGGATGCCATTAACATCAACTTCTACTCCTACGTAATATTTTTATAATTTTGATTTATTAATGAAACAACGACCTTCCAATGATCCGGTTAGGAAAGTAGAGGTATTATATTTGACTTTTGTTAAGAAAGGTAAAAATAAACCTAAAAAGACTTGGTTAGAAAAATATTAGAAATAATCTTCCTTTGTTGCATGCCAGAATATACGCGGCGGTAGAGTTTGTAAATTAGCGTCCGAGCGTTGTACGAGTATTTAGCACACAAACAAAAAAGAGAATATGCACACCATATTTTTTACGTGGAAAACCCGAAAAGGGAAAAAACCACGGAGCCTCGCCCAGTTGAAAAATTTCACTAATGTTTTGCAAATTACAAATGGCTGATTCGTCCAACAAGTCGGGGCAATCAGATTACAATTCATTTTTTCAAGCAAGTTTACAAAGTTTTGCAAAATACCGGCGTTTCCCTAAAATCCGGCAGAGTTCCGGCGTATTCAGGCGGCGGGAAGAGCTCCGGTGGTGGTCTAGAAGGAGAGGATTCTCCTTTTCCCCTTTCTCCTCTTCTTCTCTTCTTCTTCTCTCTCTTCACTTGAGTCCCATTTGTGAAGAATGAGGGCTCTATTTATAGTTTTTATGGAGTGGCATGGCTTGTAAATAGGTGTGAGATCAGGGGCGAATATGGAGTGCTTTGAATGGACAGCCGATATTGAACCCTTTTTATCATGCACCGTTCGTTGGACATTTAGAGGCCTTAATGATGTTGAAATTTGGCGATCTTGGGCTCGTTGGATTTGTCTCGTCGAGCCGCTCGATTCGAGTATAAGCTCGTTAAAATCGGATACCATTTGGTAACTTAAATTGCTGTTTGAACATTCTAACTGCTCTTTGGGTCCTTGATTCGGACTCATTTGGGCTCGGATTGAGTCGAATTTGGTGTCGTTGGGTTCGTATTTCCGAGACGCTTAGTTTGACTATAAGCTCGCTGAAATCGGAGTTTGAATGCTCTTGATTTTAATTTTTGAAGTTTCCGGTTAGATTTTGCCTCGAGATTCGTGCTTGATTAAGATAATTTTTTGAGAATATATTATATCTAAATAAGAAATTGACTTTTAACTTGACATACACATAATGAAAAAATGGCTTCATGCAGCCGACCTCACCTAGTGGGACAAATGCTTGATTTTGTTGTTGTTGATTTATTAATGAAAGTTGGATGTGGCCTTCATTTTTTTTCTAAAAAAAAAAAAAACCACCCGTCCCATAACTGTATATGTGATTTTCAATATTCTATTTTTTTTTAGGCGTTAAAATTATAAATCTAAACGAAACAAATAAATTTATGTATATTTACGAAAAGCTTATATCTCAATATCTGAATCCTTCTGGACCTTATCAAACTAATCAAATCAACATATGTTTCAATTTTTGCCCACCGCTGACCGCCAACCAAACGATTAGTCAAACGCCATTATTACCACCGCACAGACATTAATTTAACTCTTAACTACCCAATCTATTTGTCTTAATTTCTTAATAATATTTACTTCAAAATTTACAAACAATATTTTGAATCTAAATATAAATTACAATTTTAATGATTTTTTATCCATTAAATTCATTTTCAAACATAATTCTAAAGAAAAATCTTAGGGCAAATATGATTATTATTATTATTTTAATGATTTTTATTCATTAAATACATTTTAAATTTATTGCGTTACTTAATTAATATATTATTTAATATTAAAATAAATATAATTAAGATAATATTGTTTATCTTCATTCATTTCCATTCAAAATTTCAATTATATAAGAAAATATTAGCATTTAATAATGCCACTTCATCATCCTTTATTTATGGTCAGTTGGTGAAAGTTGAAAAGATTGGCAATTTAAGAAGTCCTAAGTTGAAAATGAAAGGTAATCACAATATAATAAGATTTTTATTTGGTTTTTTGCTTCTCAAAGCAGTTTTTTAGTACAAAAAGTTTTTTTTTTACTATAAAGCTGCTTTAAGAAGTAGCAAAAAAACTGTCATAAAGGAAACCTAAACCGTGATATGATTGTACATTAATTAGTTAGGTCTGAAAAATCTTAAATGTTCATGCATCTATTTGACTGCTTTAGATCTTTTTGTTGAAAAAGATAGATAAATGTGTAATAAAACTTCTCATAATATAGAATGATTTTATGATCATCCATCACTTAATTAAAACATGGAGCTCATTTTACTTTATTGGTTGGGAAGTTGACATCATTAAATGAAGACCTACAAGGTTAATGTGTTGTGTATAAACAACATGATGCTATGATCCGACTTGAAAATTTCATGTTCGGATTGTTTAAAAAAACTCAAAATTGGCTTGAGAATCATTTGAGTTCGAATTAAACGGGGTAGGTTTGGACAAAACGAATATTTTTTTTGGGTTAAATGGGTTGCATTGATCTAAAAATTGCATGATTGATATGACAAACGAGTTAAATTTGAGTTAGTAGAGTTGGTTTCAGATCAAATATTTTGACTTGTTTGCTATGTCTTATTTACATTTTAAAGAAACAAAAACATATTCAAAATAATTTAATAAAACAAAAGAGATCGACTTATCTTCTAAAAGCCATTTGATTAAGAGATTATTTCGTGTGGAGTCCGGACTAATTGCTAAATATTTATTCGTAAATACTCATAAATATTCAGCAAATACACAACAAATTATTCACAACTGAGTATTTGCTGAGTATTTATAAATATTGAGCAAATGCGCATCAAACAGGACATTCCAGACTCTGCACGTAATAATTAGTCCATTTGATTACATTTTCATTTCCATTCCTCCATAAATAATAATTTTATTAAAGATCATTTAATAACATTGTTGTGGGCTAGAATATACGCGGCGATAGAGTTATGATTCTACGTCTTAGCGTTGCACGGATATCCAGCTCACACACAGAGAACACAATATTTTTTACGTGGAAAACCCGGAAAGGGAAAAAACCACGGGGCCTAGCCTAGTTGAAGATGATTCCACTAAAAATTGAGGAAAATACAATGGTCTGACTCATCCTTGAAGACGACCAGATTATAAATATCAACTGAGAGTTTTACAAAAATCCAACGTTACCCCACTGTCAGGTAGTGGTCTGGCGGCACTCCGATGTCAGGCGGTGGATCGGTAGTGGCACTTTAGTATCAGGGGATACTTCTGCTTCGAATGGCACTTCGGCGTCCCTTGGCGGTCCGTCGGTGGTGTAGTAAGACTACGGCGGTAGTGCGGCAATACTCCGGCGGTGGTGCGGCAGCATTCCGGCGTCCCTTGGTGGTCCGACGGTGGTGCGACAAGACTACGACGGTGGTGCGACAGCACTCCGGCGGCCCTTGGTGGTCCGGCGGTGGTGCGGCAAGACTAGGCAGCACTCCGGCAGTTGTCGAGGAGGAGTTAGGCGGCAGGAGCTTTCTTCCTTCTCTTCCTTCTTCTCTCTTGGCTTCTCCCCCCTTTCATGAGGAATGAGGGGACTATTTATAGATTTTCTGGAGTGGCATAGCTTGTAAATAGGTGTGAGATCAGGGGCAAATAGGGAGTGGCTGAATGGATGGCCGATATCGAATCCCATGATCGTGCACTGTTCGTTGGACATTTGAAGGCCATAGTGATGTCAGAATTCAGTGATCTTGGGCTCGTTGGATTCGTCTCGTTGAGCCATTCGATTCGAGTACAAGCTCATTAAAATCGGAGACCGTTTGGTAACTCAAATTGTGATTCGAACCTTCCAACAACACTTTGGGTCCTTGATTTGGATCCATTTGGGCTCGAATTGGGTTGAATTTGGTGTAGTTGGGTTCGTGTTTCCAAGACGATCAGTTTGACTATAAGTTTGCTGTAGTCGGAATTCAGATGGTCTCCGATCTAATTTTTAAAGTTTCCAACTTGATTTTGCCTCGAGATTCGTGCTTGATCGAGATTATTTTTTGGTGACGTATCAAACATTTTATTAAAGAAAATTAATAAATGTATTAAGAGTTTAAAAGTTTATTAATAATGATTATTTATTTTTTCCACATTGAAAATAAATAAAAATAAAATAGCTTTTAATTCATACAAGATATTTGGACTTCATTTGAGATAGTTTTCCACATTAAATATTTTTATTATTTTAAAAAATTAATATGAAAGTATTCTTCAGAACTAATTTATTAATACATAACAACTCTAAAATATCAAAAAATATATATTTAAAATACTTTTAATAACTTAAAAAAATTTATTTTTTCAATAAGAAATTCACAAATACCTTAAAAAAAAACCTACTAACCGTCCCAATTAACTGACCCTTAAACTCTCATCTCGTGAAATTACTAATCAATCCAAGAAAACATTTATTTCTTCAAATTTTGGTCAAACCTTCAAAAACTCTTCACTTTCCACCGTCGCCATACCTCCTTAAATATTTCCAAAGCACACCAACCCTCTCTCTCTCTTCCCATCTCTCTCTCTCTCTCTCTCTCTCTCTCTCTCTCTCTCTCTCTCTCTGTTTCAGCTTCTCTTTGAAGCTTGAACGAATAAGAAATGGTTTCTACTAAAGTTGCCATCTTTTTGGTGGCTCTGCAATCAATCTCTCTGCTTCAGCAACCAAGCCAAGTCTCAGCAGAAATACTCTCCCCTCTGCTCTCTCCAATCCTAAGTACTTCTCTCTCTCTCTCTCTGTCTCTATCTCTTTTTCTTCTCGTCTCTTTTTCCTCTTCATCTCCTCGCAGTCAAAGATATAATCTTTTTCATGGCGAGCTTTCCTCTTTGGCTTTGAAGTTTAGGGTTTACAGTTTATGAGAAGAATTAATTGGTGATTAACAGATGGATTATGCGACGCTGTGAATTGTGGAAAGGGGATTTGCAAGGTCTCTGAAAATCACACCTTTGGATTTATGTGCGAGTGTAACCCTGGCTGGAACCAGTTCAACGGTTCAGATCATTTCAGCTTCCTGCCCTGTGTTATTCCTCAATGTGAGTTTCTTTCTTGTTTTTATTCTTGCTGATCCTTAATTAATTTGTACTTAAATGATTTTTTTATTAATAAGCGTAGGCATGATTAAGGTTAGTAGGATAAACAAAATTTAATGAATAATAATAATAATAGTAAAAAGAATGTCCTAATCAAAATTTTGATTCGTGATCATATATTTTGATTTAAGATATTTATATTCGGACATGTTAATATACACCGTATACAAATTTGATTGTTCATTGTATATCAATTTTTTGTACATGCAGTGTGTACACAATATGTACACTCATAATTTGAACGATTCTTTCCGTTCAGACTCATTATATATATATATATATATATATATATATATATCATAATAAGTTGGAATATTGGGATATGAACATATTTATTTGAGGATGGCCGTTCGGTCTAAATTTTATTGAATAAACTAATTTTAAGAAATTATGATATATAGTTATAATTAATTAATTATCATTAAGTTTTTATTGAGAATATTAAATTATAATGATATTAAATGGAAAAAAAAAACGAGCAAAAATCATCACGATAGATTTCATTTTTTTTTATTTACTTTGAGATGCGTGCAGCATATAAATAATTTGTAGATATCATAATTTTAAAATTCAACCTAATAAAAAAACTATTTACAAAAACGTGTATAGGAGAGGTTGAATTCGTCAAATATAATTTTCTTTTAGAAGCCAAAGCTTCGGTGTGTAAAGCAGTGAGATTGTGAGGGTTTAATTGGATTTTGACTGCTACTAATTCCTTTTGAAATTTTATTTAATAGATCTGATTATCATAATCGCTTTCAACAAGCGTTGCCAAACGCGTGGCTTTAAGCATGAATAAAATAATAAAAATAATTACTATGAAACTACCACGTAGCATTCCAGAAATTTATTTGGCATTTTGAAAACGCTTTCGTGGCCGAATTGGTAACCAAAGCTAACTAAACAGTCCAAGATAAGTACTCCGTACTCGATGAGTAATTTGGGCAACTTAGGAGGGCACAATGGTAAATAGTTAATGAGGAAAGAAAATTTTAATTTTAATAACAATTCTTAAATTTTCAAAATTCTTTTTTTTTTTTTTCCTAATTGTTTATTTGGATTTGATGTTTGTTCTTTTGATGGAGATGTTGGGGGAGAGAGAATTTGTCATAGATAACATTTATACACTTATATTCATATGAATTCAATTAATTAAGCTTTCTTTTAAGACAATTTTTTTACTGCTTTTTAAAGCAACTTTTTAGTATAAAAATTTTTAATTCAAAAAATTTATGGACTAGAAAGTTGCTTTCAAAAGTAGTAAAAAGTTGTCCAAAACGAAGTTTAGGTCAATTGTTAAGCTTAATTTGAGTTTTGCGGGACTAGTTTAAATCTCTAAAGGTTTTGAGACTCGGGCTTCGTTTAAGACGACTTTTTTACTTCTTCTTAAAGCAACTTTTTAGTATAAAATTTTTAATTTTTGTACTAGAAAGTTATTTTTAGAAATAGGAAAAAAGCTATCCCAAACCAAACTTTAGGCTTCGTATCAGATGATTGTCTTACTGTTTCTTAAAACAGTTTTCTAGTACAAAAATTTTAAACGAAGCCTTAAATTTCATTTGGGACAACTTTCTTATTGTTTTCTAAAGCAGTTTTCTTGTACAAAAATTTATAGTTAACAATTTTTTTGTACTAAAAAACAGATTTAGAAAATAGTAAAAAACTTATCCCAAACGAAACGCTAGACTCGACTTAAACCCATAGAAATATATTGGATCCAATGTCATCAAAAATTTCAATTTCCTCACTTGGTCTTTCTAGATGAGAAAGTTTCAATGTTATTCTCAAACTCTATTATGAGGGAGAGCTAGCAAAGATTTAAATGAGCACTTGTAACTATTGCATTTTTTATATGTAAAGGGTATATGATCACTACACAAGCTACAAATTGTAACGAAAATGAAGTAATCTCTTCAAGATGAACAAAAAATTGTACTTAATATTCTAATCTAATTATTAATAATAATTATTAATGAAAGAATTATATCAGCACAACTAATGATTGAGCATAAAGAGAAATATTTAAGTGCTTTGCATGAAATAATAGTTATAAAATGTGACTAATATGCTTATAAAACAAGAAGAGACAAGAATGAAATGCTAACATAAGATCCTATGGGAACTTAGATATTGGATACGTAACTTATGTTACAAAACTTATGATAATCCAAAATTGTTCGTTTGCAAGTAGTTCTTAATTTGTAGTAGATTTGAATCATTCTTTTTTGAAAGATCCTTCGAAGGTTGCAATCACTATTGAGTGTAGTTATTCACTTGGAGGCAGAAAACATACAAAAAGAACAAGTGTCAAGAGCATTCAAGGGAAATTTAATTCAACTATCATCATGATTTTTAACAAGTGAAGGCCAATATATATAAACTTTAGTAAGACCAAGCCCAAAAGAGAGAGAGAGAGAGAGAGAGAGAGAGAGAGAGAGAGAGAGAGAGAGAGAGAGAGAGAGAGAGAGAGAGAGAGAGAGAGAGAGAGAGAGAGAGAGAGAGAGAATGCGTGACATTCTATGATGAAGAAGGGTCCAAAGTTAATGTTGTGCAAGTTTTGATGAATTTGATGTGGAGTGGGATTTGAAGGGCCTTTTAATTTGAAAGAGAAAATATTAGATAATTCTAAGGTGTAATAACGAATAAATAGAAGTCAAACTAAGACTTCATTTGGAACGATTTTTTTATTGATTTTTAAAGCAGTTTTCTAGAGTAAAATTTTAATTTTTATGTTAGAAAGCTATTCTAGATGAAGCCTAAGTTGTGCTCCTTACAAATTTTCCTAAATTAATTTATTTATGCTAGGGAGTGTAAATCAAAGAGGACTGATTTTATGCTAAATACATACTAGTTAAATATAATTTTAAGCCAAAAGCTTAAGTAGATGGGTGAACTTTAATGAGAATGTTACCAAGCTAGTGATGCTTATTCATAGTCCAAAATAAACTTTAATGAGAATTTTACCGTGGCATTTGTTATAATAACAGTTCTTCATAATACATATAAATCAATTATTTCACCTTTTTTCTTTGTTGTTTTCAGGTACTATAGATTCCTCATGCTCTACAAATTCTCCAACTCCTGCATCTGCACCTGCACCTGCATCCTTTCCAGCACCTCCTACCAACCTTTCACTCTTTGATCGTATGAATCATCATTATTTGCAGCGCATATCAACGAAATCTCTATCAATAATACAAAATTATTGCTAATAATTTCATTCTTTCATTATTTTAATTCAAAAAGCTTGCACTTGGAGCTTTTGTGGAGGAGGCCAATGCTCTCAAACCTCAACCTTCGAGCACCGATGTGAGTGCAAACTGGGATACAACAATCTTCTCAATGTCTCCATCTTCCCATGTTATCGACAGTGTAAGAAAGCACTTAAACAATTCTGAAACACTTAGGTTGTGTTTGTATAGTGGGAATTGGAGTGAAATAAAATGAATTTCATTTAATTTCATTTGCTTTTCATCAATCTAAACAAATACTTTAAAAAAAGTTAGCATTAGTTGCTTGAACTAAATTTACTTAAACTGCAGGCTCCATTGGTGGAGATTGTGTGAACTTGGGTATCAACGTATCAAATTCTTCATCCTCACCATCTTCGTCCACAAATCTTAATGATAATTCATTTGGTGGAGGTAATGGCAGTGGCTCAATCATCCGATACTATTTTTCTTCTCTTTGAATTTTGATAATTTTATACTGACATTGACATTTTCATGCCTTTTACTTGCAGAACTCCCTGCTCTGAATAGCTTCATGTGGTTGTTTATGTTGCTTACTTCTCTGGTGATGACCTGACTTAGAATAAGGTAGCTGGGATAGATTAATAATTTCTTTGATTGAGATTACTTAGTTAAGTTCGAGTTCTAGTACTATACAGTTTTTCATGTGCAGAGATGAGTGTTTTATGCTGCTAGCTTTTACATATTATATTATCTTGTGTTCTTTGTAATGTTGTCAATAATTTTTGATTTCATGTAGAAAATATATGGAGGAAAGAATATTTATGATTTATCAGAGCTCTTCCCTTATGTATAAATGACTTGTTTTTGGAGAACATAATTACATTTTGTGATTAAATATACTATTCCGATTTGAATTTTGAGGTTATTGTTTCTTAGTTTTTAAGATAGCTTGATGGTATTCATGTTTGGATGGTCTTCATTGCTCTTGGATTTACGTTGATATTAGTACAATCCTTTGATATTGTATGTAAAATTAATCTTATTATAAATTCAAAGGCAATGAGGCCCATCCTGATGTGAATCATTAGGATATTTTGATGCAATATTTTCTTATAATCTTCTGTTGGAACTCTTCCCTTGAACTGTCACTTGTCTCCAATAATTAACTTGTGCAACCAAGGAGCCTCAATAAATCGATGGTTTACTCTCTGTCCCCTCCAAATATTTGTAATAATCTCTGCCAAGTAACTTTTTTTTTGGGACATTTAGGCCATTTAAGGCAAGCTCATACACACAACGCATACACAAATACTCGAACCCAAGACCTCTTAGTTGGAAGCCTAAGTTCTCAACCAACAGGCTAAGGAGAGTTGTGTCAAGAAGAAACTCAAATCACTTTTGATTCTTGCATTTAAACTTCTTAGTACTTTGTGGCAGCTGAGAAAAGATAGAAATCTGAACAAATCGCTTGGGACAACTTTTTTGTTACTTTAAAGAACTGTAAAAATTTTTGTACTAGGAAACAGTTTTAGAAAGCAACAAATAAGTTGTCCAAACGAAACCTTAATGGTGTTCCTATTTGCTTTTATATAATTTTGCTAGGATTCTTCTCATCAGCCTAATTCATTTATATCTATCTAAAAATAAAACTTTTAATAAGATGGAAGTTGTTTTTGTAGCTTTTTCTTGGCATTGAATAGTGTGTTCAGATTTGGTATTCAGTCAGCACAGAAGAAAACAACTAATAGGGTATGGCACCTGTAATAATAGGCACAGCTCAGCATATTCTAGCATGGCCCAGATGCATCTCAGTAGCCAGTGGTGTTATGTGAGGAGATGCTCTGTAAAAAATACAGTTTATGTTCCTTTATTTTGTTACAGTTCAAGTTGTTTGCTCAGTAATTCAATTATTCCAATCTCAAAGTTCCACTGTTGTCTACCTGCCTGGTATTCTCTTTGTAAGGAGGCTTCATTTGGGTCAGCTTTCAGTTTTTTAATTTTTGTAATAGAAAGTTGTTTTAAGAAGCAGGAAGAAAGCCGTCCCAAACGAAGCCTAAGTGTGTTTGGGTATAGTTTCCATTTATCAAACAGGTGGATAACTTGAAAATGGATCGATATTGGCTTGGATCAAGAACGAATCAAAATGAGTTAAGCTGTTTAATGAGCTATTCCTAGCTTGAGTTGAACTGGTCAAATAGATTAAGGTTTTGTTTGGAACAACTTTTTTATTACTTTTAAAGCAACTTTTTGTACAAAAAAATTGATTGAAGAAGCAGTAAAAAAACCGTCCTAAACGAAGCCTAAATCGAGATAGCTCTCAAGTCGATCTAGATATATATGAATGATTGCATTGGTGGAGCCAGGGAAAGGTTGCAGTGACTATTCCTCCCCTAGATTTAAGATCCCTCATGTAATTAGGGGTGGTATTGAAGCTTCTCTTTTCAACCTTCTTGAAGTATGGACAGTAATTTGAAATTGAAGCATCATCAAAATTAAAAATGATGCATCACACATAATCACAAAAAAGAATCGAAATACTATCCTGAAAACATCAAGATTTATGTGATTTGGATTTAGATTTCATTTGAGATGACTTTCTTACTGCTTCTTAAATCAGATTTCTAGTACAAAATTTTTATTTTTTAAACTAAAAAAACTGCTTTAAGAAGCAATAAAAAAACCGTTCCAAACGAATCCTTAACCATGCCTACTTTCAAGGAATTGGAAAAACAATCCATCCACTTGGAAATATAGAAGTAACAATCATACTGAATAAGATAAAAAAACACTCATTGCTGTTCCCAAAATGCAAAGTGTATCCATGCACAGGTAAATAAGAAGCCCAAGCTATCTCTAAGAAAAATGAGGTGATTACCTATCATAAATATAATTACCACCATAACGATTCTAACCAAAAACATTGCTGATGGCGCTAAGCAATATTGTAATCCTTCAACCACTATTTTTACAGAAAATCAAAACAAAGAGAATTGTGCTTATAAAATCATAGTAGTAGGCTATCTTGCTTCTTTTTTCATGTGAAAGCTCTGAAATCGAGATCTTACAACCACCATGTGTAGAGAAAACCAAAATTAAGAGATCTATAACCTTGAAATTTCAGTCATTTGTGCATTACTTCCTTTTTCTTCCATTATGAAACCCTAAACCAAGAATGTATGCTGTAAATAAAAAAAAAACAAGCATTCAAAAAAAAAAAAAGCATATAAGCATTGGTTGAAAATCCCTAGAAGAGGACCACCATAATGTTTTTTTTTTTAAGGGACATTTAGGCCGATTAACACAAACTTACATATACATCATATACGTAAGACTCAAACTCAAGACCTCTTGGTTGGTAGCCAAAGCTCCTAACTAATAGTCCAAGGCGAGCTTACCACTATAGGAAAATCTCTAGCTACCGGAAGATAGATTGCCGGAAATTTACCGGCGGAAAAATCGTGATCAAAACCGTTAGTTTTTGCTAAGCCAGCGGTTACTTCCGGCGAATAATATGACGGAAGTTCCGGCTTACTTAAACCCGGCGAAATATTGTTGGTAGGAATTTCGTTGGAAATATCGTCAGAGACAACCTATTTCCCTTTCCGTGGCCATGCTCTTCTCATTTCACTCCAACTCACTCTCGCTCAGTTCGTCGCCAACGTTCGCCTCCGCACCGCCTTCTCCACCGCCAGTCGCCTCAGTCGCCGAACAGTCACCTCTCCGTCGCCACCGATAACGCGTGATTTTCCTATAGTATACGTGAACCACAATATTATTGTGATCCCATAAAGATATTTCAAAGATATTACCTAAAATATCAAGTTATACAAAATAGCATGGAAGCTTCATCATCCTCAATCTCAAAACCAGCATCTGTCTTGACACAACTTCAAATCAAAATTACTTATTCAAAATTTGCTCGGACTGAGATTCGACTGAACCAGATCATATGGATAAACTCCAATATTCACTAAATCATTTTATAATGATCTACTTTAATTGAAATCAAATTGAATTCGAATTGAATCATTAACAACCTTAATAAAAACCATATGAAACTGCATATCAATTGACTATGCCATGACTGCTTGATAACTGTCCCCACTACAGCTTTAGAAATCTTGGTTTCTGCAAAATTCTTTAGCTTTGAGAGGTTAACCTCAATCCCAATCCAGGTCCCCTCTCTCCTTTGGAAGGACCTGCATGGTTAGTAAGAAATCACACTTTCCATGACTTATTGTTCCCCTTTGACCTCTTTTCTTACTATGTTCCTTAGTAGTTTTGTCCTTTTATTGCATTGATACTTGCAATTTCTGTTTTTCTTTGATCATTGGAAATCAAATTTCCAATAATTGATTGAAAATTAGGGGTGTTAATATTTGACCCGACCCAAAAATTCGACCCGAATTCGGCCCAAAATTCGGGTTGGGTCAATCGAACCCGAACCGGGTCGGGTTCAGGTTAGATACAATAACCCTTTTGTAAAACTGTGTCGGGTTTACCCAGAAATCCGAAATCAACCCGGTTTGACCCGTTTTAATTAATTTAGGAGAGTTTTAATAGATTTTTATGAAATAAGTAAATGATATTTCAAAAAATTATAAACATTGTTGTCCAAATTAAATTAATCTTGATTTATTTTAAATTAATTAAAGTAAATCTTACCTTTATTTGATTTAGATTTAAATAAAAAAATTAAATAAAATATACTCGAAGCTGGTCGGGTTTGGGTTGACCTGGACCCGAAGCGGGTCGGTTTCGGGTTTGAAAAACCGACCCGTTTTTGGGTCGGGTTGAACAGTGTCGGGTCAATTTAGGGTTGGACCCGAACCCGACCTGTGACCCGATTTTGACAGCCCTACTGAAAATGATGGTTGTTGGTATTTTATCATAAAATAAAGTTTGTGAATCATGAACTGTAAAATTATTTGACTATTTTTTCTCCTAGCTTATTTATTGATGATACATATGCAAGGGCAAAACTCTTAGTATAGAAAAAGTTATTTGTAATATGCCCCTCATGAATTTTATATTTTGCCCACAGTTGATTTTATTTGCACGCAATTTGTATCCCCAAAAATCAGAAGCCTCTTGGCCTCACACTATTTTCATCCGATTATGTTGAACTTTTCTAATACGAACAAATAAGTCTTTGAAAAGTGATTATGTGCAAAATAAATTATTTTTGCATCCTTATATGTATTTTTATTTTTTTACAAGTTTGCCACTTGCCCCCCTTGAGAACTAAGGTTGGTTCCGCCCCTGTAGATACGCCATGAAGATCCAAATCCTTATTATCTTATCTAGTTGAATCCTAATCTGAGCTATAGTGAAGTGATAATTGTTCCATTTTTCACACATATTTTAGAGCCAATAATGTTTAGATGCCTGCACTTACAAATAGTTTCAAAAGAGATAAATTTTATGAATGCAGTGGAATATTAAGGTGCCAGGCTTTGCTAAGGAGAAGGCCTTTTCACTGTGGCTATGATGGCTGGGCTATTGACCTCTCTGTTGGAACTTCTAGCTGCTTCTTTCTGAGTCTAACTTTGACATTAAGGATTTTTTTTTTGTTAATATAAAAAATATAAAATATAAAGCATGGTGGAATTAAGATATTTTGATTAAATTTTAGTTAAGATAATTAAAAACATAAAGTTTAATATATAATTTTTTTTTTTTGGAAAAGTTGTCTATGAAAAAACAATAATTTCTTTTAAAAAATGACCCTTGTTTGATTGGCATGCATATATATTCGTATGAGCTCAAGCCACATTTAATCTCTTGAATTTGACTCTATTAAAAACACTTTTTTAATGACTTCTTGAATAATCTTTCACAAATTTGATTATTATTATGATTTAAAACATTGGCCACCTATAAAAAGAGGCACTACAGAAAAATCACTCGCTACCAACGAAATTTTTTGGCATAAATTGTTCATTTTCAAGTGAATTTCCGTCCAAAATTTTCCCATTAGTAAAACTGCCCAGAAAATTTTTCCAGTGAAAAAAAGCAGTCGGAAAAGCTTTCCAGCAAAAAAAAATTGCCGGAATAATTTTCTGATGGCTGTCCGGCGAAAAAAGTCCGCCAAAAAAATTGAAAATTTTAATTTGAAATAAAGAAGCCGCCCGCCTTGCCTGCCCACCCACTGCAGCAGCCCGCCTACCCTCTCTCGCGGCCTCAATGCCTGTTCACCAGATTGCCTGTCGTCGCAGCTGCCCGCCAACACTACCCCCACGTCCATGGGTAGGTCTGTAAGCGAACCAAACGTTCGATGAGCTACTCATTGTTCAGTTCGATTAAAGTTCATTTGTGATCGTTTAATTAACTAAACAAACAAACTTGAACACTAATGCGTTCGGCTCATTTATGTTCTCGAACAACATCATTTGAAGTTCGTGAACAAGCTCGACATTAATCTCGATAAGAAGCTCGATAAAATCTCGATTCGTGTTCGATTTTGAACTCGTGAATAATTAAGCTCGATAAAAATAATTAATATTTGACTATATAATTAATAAATATAAATAATCATTGCCTTTGTTACATAGAATATTGCTTTTATTATAAATGTATTTGTTTTGTTTGATAATTAAAAAAAATTCGTTAAATATGTTCACAAAAAGCTCGATAAGTACTAAACGAACGAACATGAATTGAATATGAACCGAACATGAACACTCATTAATTTAAATGAATCAAATATGAACACAAACAATAAAGCTCGAACAAACATGAACCAAACTTGAACAAGCTGATATTAAATGAACACAAACATGAACACTCACATACTCAGCTCGGCTCGGTTCGTTTGCAGCCCTATCCATGGGAATCGAACTGAATCTAAAAAAAATTTCAAAGACCAACTAGTTTGCTAGATTGACAAATGCTTTTTTATTTAAACTATAATTATACAAAAATTAAAAAAATAATTAAAATAAAATATTAAATTTAATAATTATTTAAATGAGTTATTAAATTTACAATTAATTAAAATAATTTATTAAATTAATAAATCATTAAAATAAACTATAAAAATTATTAATTTTGAAATTAAAATAAAATATTAAATTAATTAAAAAATAAATAATAATAATACATTTTTAATCATTTTAGTTAAATATTTAAATAACTAATTTAATTAGTTTATTCCAAATAGTTTTAGTTCTTATTTTAAAATTACCAATATATGATTTTTTCAGAAATTATTAATATCCGCCGGAAAATTCATTAGAGCGCCGCCGGAAATCTGTTGAAAAATCTGTCAAAAAATCTACCCGAAATATTTCATCATAATCCGTTGGAAATTCACCGGGACATAGCCCGCTAGAAAGCCATAAGAAAAATCTGTCAAGGGCTAGTTTTGCTCTTCAATAACTTTGCAAGAATGATCCTTATACAAATCCAAGTACTATATACTGTATCACTGTTCAGCTTTAGCACTTAGCTCACTAAGTGACCACATGACTGGTGCCGATGATCTCAATGATGTTCCTTTTTCCCCATCTTCCCTCAATTTTTCCTCACTTGGAAGATTTCGCTTGTTGTGAAACTCTTTATGGTGTTCCTCAATGAAATTTTGGACCAGGGGCCAAAGGACACGACATGATATTTAAATAATTTAGACTGATTCCATATGACGTATTCCTCCATAAAGAGTAGCTAATTTGCTCCATTTGAACAAAAAAAATTGCTAATCAGTGAAGATTGAATAGTGCGACATCAATATTAGCATTGCGCTATTCACATACGTAATTTTTTTGTCTCAACTGGATTTGCCGAAGAAACGCGCAAAAGTTGAGAAGATGATTACCTTCGCAAAAGCGAACAAAATGCAATTCGTTTGGAGATGAATCACAACATTTTTTAGTTACTACATTTTAGAGTGAAAAATGATATTTTTGGTTGGAGATGCCCTAAGGGCGGGCCATCTAAAATCCTATCTTAGATTATAGCAATGAAAACAACACATGATTAATCAAGTGGTTGATCAAGTGGTTGATGATAGAATAATGTCACTATGATAGCCTATTAAGCCGTGTTAGGTCATTCTTATTTTTACTTCCATTTTCAGGTTAGGGAAATGATAAGAAGCGAGCTGAGTAATGTTGATAGAAGGTTCTCATCTGTGTTGTAGGTATTCCTTTTTGGCTAGTTTCATTTTTGTAGGCTGGACTTTTATTTTTTGTTATGCTTTCTATTTTCCAAGCACTGTTATAGATAGATCTCATATTGTGCAAGTATTTTTGGATGATATATATAAAAATAAGTTTTGAAATTCAGTCTTCCTCCTTATATTGCGCTTCTCCAGCTGAATTTTGAAGTCGATCTTTTGTTCTTGTCACGATCAGGCACAAAATCTAGCATTTTCATCAAAATTCTGCTGTCAATCACACACATTCTAACTTGGCCAAATGTTATTTTTGTCTACTATGATACTTTTAGTCCCATGGCCTACCAACTTAACCTCCATCCTGAAAACAAAATTCACCTAGTTTTTCATATTTACAGTTCTCAAACCTTGTAGAGGTGATCCTTCACTTACCACTACACCTCTACCCATTTTTAGCCACAACAATTAACCACTTCTTCTACTTTGTGCAATTCTAGTTTCTCAAATTATACAACTCCATGGATAGCTTCATGGTCATGAGAAATTATTTTGTGCGGATGCCAGATGCAACTCTATGTCCGGATGCCGCGGCAGCGACCAGCACCGAGCGTCGGTACAGGTACCGAGTAATAAGCAGTAATGAGCCGCGATAAAGTAAAAGTATGACGTGGTATATTTTTATTGGTTTCTCGTGTTGTTCGGTGTCCGCATAGAAATAATTTTTTCCATGAGAGAAATTATTCCGGTAAAAAATTGTTTGGATGTGAGTATACATAGTATTTATACACACTGTGTACGAAAAACTTAAACTATGTACAAAATTAAACTCAGTGTACACACTATCTACACTCACATCCGAACTGTTCTTTACCATCTGGACTCTGCATGAAATAATTTCTCCAATCATGACCCTCCAAGAAGCTTAATAGTGTGTTTGCACAATATTGCTAAACCCATAGGATAAAAGGCTGGATTTAATGAGTTAGCTAGTTTGTTTTGTCAAATTGTGTAGTAGCTGGCCAATATCATTAAGAAAAAATCTCAATCATTTAATTGACAACTTTAACTCTTTAATTACAATCATAATATTGAAGAGGATACGAATCCATGAAGAATGGAGACAGCACAGAGCTACGGTGCGAAGCGGAGCAGTTCTTGTCACACACATAGCTCTCTCTCTCTCTCTCTCTCTCTCTCTCTCTCTCTCTCTCTCTCTCTCTCTCTTCTGTCATTCTAATCATGCTTCTCTCCCACCCTCTACAATTCTCTACCTATAACAGAAGAGAAGCCGAGTCTTCTCCAATCAAGCATCCTTAGCCACTGCCTTCCATGGACAACGCTAGACAGGTTCGGCAGCTGCGCTCCACCTCTGCGACCGCCACACCACCGCCAGAGCTCATACTAGGCTCAATGGAGTTCCTTTCCCGATCATGGAGTCCCACTGCCTTCGAAATCGCAAAAGCTCTCTCCCCTCGCCTGCCACCTCGCTGCGCCGCCTCCGCCGCCATACTTGACCACACCGCCGGCGAAGCAAAAGACTTTAACGCACCACTACCCGCCGGAAACCACTTCACGTTTGCCTGCTCTGCCACCTCACAGCTCGTTATGGAGAGAATCATGTCGCAGCCGGTATGTATAAAGTCATTTTCTCTCAAAGATTAGAGCTTTGAGATCTCTAATGAAGACGTTAAGAATGTCCTGTTCTTCACTTTTAAACAGCAAGATGTATCGCAGTTGACGTCGGGTCGGCTTTCCCACAGCAGCGGACCATTGAACGGCGGATCTCTCAGCGATAGCCCTCCGTTCTCCCCCTGCGATTGGGAAGACGTTCAGGACCTTCCTTTCCTTGCTCAGAATTTTCACAAAAAGGTCTTTTTTTTTTCTTTCTCTATTTCATAGGAGTTGTAATATCAATTTTGTTTCAGGCTTAAAATCATTGATCTAATAAGAAGAGAGATTGAGAAGTTTAGTTTTTCTCTTCTGATAGAAGCACGTAACCATTTAACTCTTACAGATAGGATCCTACTTCCACTGTCGTTTATCTTCTTTATGCACCCTGAGAATATCTCTGTTCTTCTTCACTTTAAATTCTTGTTAAAACCAAGAAAAGTATCAGCTTTCATAAATTTCATAAAAAAACCCCATTTTTCACAAAAAAACGTGTGAATTTTTTTTTTTTTTTTTGGTTGCAGAACCACAGAACAACTAAACCACCAAAACCAAATTACAGAGTAGAAAGCAGAACACTGAGTAAGTGGCTTAAAGACCGTAGCGAACGAAAGGACGATGCGCGTGCTCAAAACGCGCAGCTCGATGCTGCGATATCCGTCGCCAGCCTCGCTGCTGCAGTGTCTGCCATCGCCGCCGCCACTGCAGGTGCCACTTCCACGGAAGATGACTGTGCATCTCGCACCAACGACGCCATTGCCTCTGCCGCCACTCTTGTGGCCGCGCAGTGCGTTGAGGCCGCCGAGGCTCTCGGGGCCGAACATGGTCACCTAGCAGCTGCCGTCGCCTCCGCCATCAGTGTCCGAACTACCGGCGACATCGTTGCTCTCACCACCTCTGCCGCTGCAGGTAATAAAAAACTCTGTTATTCTCTAACAATTTAGCATGATATAATGGGAGAAACTGTCATTAACGGCAGCGCTGAGAGGAGCAGAACCACTGAAAGCAAGAGTTTTTAAGGAAATATGGAACATTGCCGCCGTGATTCCAGAGGAGAAGGGATTTTCGGCCCATCGGAGCCGCCAGTCCAGTGAAGAAGCAAGGGGTTCGAGCGGGGAAGTCATGCCTGAGGAGCATTTTCAGGGGCTTTGTAGCCAGGAGGTCCTCGCTCGTGGTGCAGAGCTTCTGAAGAGAAGCAGGACAGGTATCAAATAATTACTGCAGCCATGATGTCGCAATAGCAGACTAGACTTTTAAGACAATAAAATATAAAAATTTATCTTTAAATTCGTTTATAATTTTATATATTACATAAAATTTACCTCCTTAAATTAATGGCAAGATCTTTAACTCTCTCAATTAAGATTTAAGATTCAAGCTTCAGTGAAGCAGCAAGAGCTAAAATTCATGGCATCTTTTGACGACGTAGGAGCTCTTCACTGGAAGATTGTTTCAGTATACATCGACAGAGACGGGCAAGTGAAGCTGAAGACCAAGAGCCGGCATGTGGCTGGAAGCATCACCAGCAAGAAGAAGAGTGAGTCATATTCTGCTCTTCAGTACAAGCTTCTATGGCAATTTACATCGCTTGCTTTTCCGTTTTGTTTTCAGATGTTATCGAGGTGTGGAAGGACATGCCGCCATGGCCGGGGAGGCATTTGCTGCAGGAAGGTGGAGCGGAGCGGCGTTACTTCGGGTTGAAGACAATAGAGGAGGGAGTGGTCGAGTTCGAATGTAGGGGACAGAGGGAGTATGAGATATGGACGAAGGGTGTTAGCTGGTTGCTCTCGATCGCCGGTGAGAAGGCGAGGGGAGCTCAATGAGAGGAGAAGTTGGGAGATGAAGAGTTAGGAATGGGTTTTTTTTAAGTGTAATTTCATAATGAAAGAAATGAATATTTTTGATAAGTTCTATGCAAATAAAATGAAGGAGAATTCACAACAACAACAACATCAAGTCTTTATCCCACTCCGTGGGGTCGGCTACATGAATCCTTTTTCTTCATTATGACCTATTAAAAGTCAAATTCTCGTTTAAATCTAATAAAGAAAGGTCATTCCTAATATTTTATAACCAAGTCTTTTTAGGTCTACCCCTACCTTTCTTAACATAAGTCAAATCTAATACCTATACTCTCATAACCGGGTCATCGGAAGGCCGCCGTTTTATGTGACCAAACCATCTAAGGCGACTCTCTCTAATCTTATCTTCTACTGGAGATACTCCAACCTTTTCACGTATATGCTCATTTCGTATCCTATCTCTAAGGGTAAAGCCACTCATCCACCTGAGCATCCTCATCTCTGCCACACTTAACTTAGTATTATGCTTCTCTTTTAATGGCCAACATTCGGCACCATAAAGCATTGCAGGCCTCACTACCATCTTATAGAATTTTCCCTTAAGTTTGAGGGGGTACATTTCTATCACATAACAAGCCCGATGCATTCCTCCACTTCAACCATCCAACTTGAATTCTGCTGATAATATCCCCATCTATTTCACCATCACTCTGAACAATAGATCCAAGATATCTAAAACGTGTACTCTTATTAATGACTTGATCGCCCAAAGTCACAATCCCCTCACTAGGTCTATTACTACTAAAATTACACTCCATATATTCCTTTTTAGATCTACTCAAGCGAAAACCTTTAGACTCTAAGGTTGGCCTCCATAATTCAAGTTTACCTTCAACTCCCTCTCTAGTCTTATCAATAAGAAGAATATCATCAGCAAAAAGCATACACCAAGGTACATCCTCTTGCAAATGTCTAGTGAGAACATCCATGACTAACAACTGTAACCTATATGCATAATTTTTAATTCTTTTAATAAATTTAAAAAATCCAACTTACCTTAGACTAACTTTTCTTTCTAGACAAACCTATTGATGCCCTTGGTCATCTTGATTTTCACATATACAAAATCACCAATAAAAACCTATATAGCTTGATGCTTAGCATCAAAATACAATTTTTGTATGTCATACACAACTATTAATTAATCTGTCTTTGATCAGACTGACATTTTCAATAGCGTACATCATCAACTAAGATTTGCCCAATCCGATTCCTTTCAACCACCTTTGTCCAAGATAAAAATGTTTTACACTTTTTGCCACACAGAGCTTTGTAAAGGGTCATACCTATATTTATTTGAAAATTATTATTGTAGGAAAACTCAATTAGATGAATGTGATCATCTAAGCTGTCACCAAAATCTAGGATGCATAGTCTCACAAGATCTTCAAATATCTAAATAACTCTTTCAAACTATCTATTAGTTTGAGAATGAAATATCATACTGAAAGTAGTTTCGTACCCAGACCTTGCTAAATGCCTCTCCACATTAAAGAGGAAAACCTGTCAATATTTTGAGGTATATAATTGTTAATTACTTTTACTGAATATATATTTATTATTTTGATAATTTATAGAAGCTCTGGTTGATTAATTAAGAAGATAAAATAAATATTTATTTCAACTTTGATTATAGAACATTACAAAATTAATCCCACACTCTAGACACTAGCAACCTCTCATAGATATTTAAATTCTTTCCATATTTCAAGCCTTTGAATTACTACCAATCACTTGAATCTTGAGCTTGATAAATAATAATTTCAACGATCACCTTTTCTATTGATTGCATTGTACATGAATGAGATGAGTCCTCACTGATTAGCTCTTTGAATGTTATATGTGATCATGACAGCCCTACTATCATTATTAGATGACTAACTTATCTTAAATAAATTATATTTTTTCACTCATATTTTTTAATATAATTTAAACATTAAAATAATATATAAATAAACATAAAAATTTAAACATTGAATATATGACTACATAAAAATATTATCGTACATATTATCCCTCTATAGTTTTCTAAATAATGGATTTATAACTCAGAATATCCCTACACACCCCTCAGTTCTATAGCCAACCAGCACTAATTCAAGCACGTCAAGGAGCAGTGCAAGAATAAAGCACAGCAATGGCTAGCCACCAAGAGAGATTATTATGTGCAGGGTCCGGACACAAACTATTCCATTTTGTGACTCTGAATAGTAAAAGCGGATTCATGAACAGTTAAAATATAATGGTGAACATTAACTACATTTTTACTATTTACAGCTACAAAACTAAAAGATTTTTTGTACGTAATAATCTCTTCGCCATCAAAGGGAAGCATCATGTTCTCTCTAGAGAAACGTGAAGTACACAGCTCCCCTTGGAATCACCTAGCAATTAAGCAAACACTAATTTCCAAGCATTCTCCAACCATGCCATGTCAAGAATACTTGACCTCAAAGTAATACAATAAAAAAATCAAATATCATGAAATCAAACTTCATTCATGGACAAGTTCAAAGCAACTTTACAAGGAACCAACCCCAAAAAAAAAAAAACATTGAAACCTATATTGAAAGGAAAAAAAAAAAACATTCTTGATTCTGAAATCCAAAGCTTGTAGCAGAAACAAAATAACAACTTGTAATATTACGATGACTCAGTCATCAGCAGTTCGGAAAAGAGTAAGAAGAGATAAAAACAGGTTGATAATGTCGAGGTATAGAGCGACTGCAGCCCATATGTACTCATCATAGGAGTAGCGTTTAATCAAATTATCTGTGTCATAGATGATATAGCCGCTGAAGATTAGAGCAGCCAAGCCGCCATAGATCATATGTGAGATTCTACCCATTGGGAAGAAGATCTGAGTTGCAGATAGAACAATGTGATGTCAAAATTTTACTACGCAGATGATAATTATTAAACCAAAAACACATTTTGTGAAATAGATTCAAAGGGGACAAGATCAATAACCTGGATGAAGGCAAAAACAATCAAGACAATGAGTGAGGAAAATAATATCGGGCCGAGAAAGCTGAAATCGTGGCCTCTCTTTGCTGCCCAGAAAGTGTAAATGGTAAGGCTAACGACAACCACTGCGGTGAGAATGGCTGCCTCAAGAATAACCTTCCCTGCTCCACATTTTCCAAATCAATCAGAAGGAATTCACTTTATAGCAATCAAATAAGCAGAATAAGTTTCAAAGATCTTGCCTTTGGTGAATGCGCATGACAATCCCACCGCGAAGCTGATGGTTACAGTGAAAAGGGCGAGGAGAAACAGATTTAATGGATGGCGCTGGTGGTAGAAATATAGAGGGATCAACACTGAAAATGTGGCAAATTAAACCAAGTCTTATCTTCTTTTACATAGAATTCTCTACTCCTTAATATCGAATGGACAGAAAAATTGATAATGCTTCTAATGCTAGCAATATGAGTGATTGTGCAAATATGTAAAAATATGTAAAATATGAGTCATACATAAGGAATTCTCTTATTTTTTTATTATATATATGTAAAATTACATTAGTGTCATCCGAAAGATTAAAAGTTTACAAAACTAGCACACAATCTAAATAAAATGGATTATCAAACTGTATTTTTGCTCACCATGACTAATTCATTGAATGTTTGATGAGTACAAAAAATAAAAAAGAGTTTTTTGTCCAGATTTCAAGATTTGTGGTCAATTTGTGAATAAAAGTAGTTGGTCATAAGTATTGGTTTTGTAAAAAAAAACCAAAATTTGGGTATTACTGAAGAAATTTATCCTTTCAAAAAAATAATTTTACAATTACATTCAAATTTTGTTTTGATAAGATCCAGTTGTCCATCGAATTAGACAGCCTAAATACCACATCATATGACAAACAAAAAATAAAAAATTGCAATAAACATTATATTGTTTAGGATAAGATAACGTTGAATCATACATATTTAATTGACGACATTGATATAAAAATCATACTATGATATACCGAGAAATGCTATGTTGTTGAAACTGCAAAGCACAGCAGCAAAAGAGTCGGAATTTCGTGTATGAGAAAGAAATTTCCAAAAAAAATATAAAAAGAGAGATTTATACAAGTATTAGAACGAATCATCAAAATGCTAGAAACTACAATAAGCGCCCAACTGGATGACTTTCCTAGGTTTAAAAGAGTCTAAAAAATCCAAGAATAAAGGTTCCAACTGACATCTAGCGAAAAAATAACCGCCAAAAATCACAGCAAAAAAAAGCGAAAAAGATCCAAAAAAAAAAACTACAAATAACCTTAATGAAAAAGAACAAACCTAGAAATTGCTAAGCAAATTAACAAAGAAAGTGATGCAGGAGAGAGTACCAAGGAATGGCAAGATGACGAGGAGAATATAGAGGCCGAGGCCGGCACCGGAAGACACGAAAAAGTGGGAGATGGGTCTGACAAAGATGACAACGGCGGAAACTGCAATAGTAAGAAGCATCTGAATGGATAGAATGCTGTAGATCTTTCTGATGAACGCCCACCGGAGTTCCGGGCTTTCCAACATCGACGGATAGAGAGGCCGCGCTCCTCCGCCGGCCTCGACATCGGGGCCTTTATTCGGCGGCCGGTTCCACGCCATAATTTTTCCCATGATCGTTCAGAGAACTCGGTTAGGGTTTCGATTTACGGGAAACTGAATGGAGGAAGGAGGGAATTCAGTTCCGAGCTATATAAGGAATAAAGGAGAAGGCCGGCCGCGGAGGAGAGATTATTAGGTGCGGAGTGCAGACGGAGAGAACCGTCTGCATACTAGTATAAAATTCAGTTAGGTACCGTTCAGTATCGCTGAGTACCACTAGGTACCGCTAGGTACCCTGTGTATGTGCAGACCCCGTCTGCACTCCGCACCTAATAATTATTCGCTGCGGAGGGCGCATCTTCTGGCAACTTCTGGGACACGTGGAGAAAGCGTCTTATGTTTACGTTTGTTCGTACTATTTTTGAATGAAAGAGGTTTCGTCGCACGCAAATGTTGTCTTTAATATTTTATTTGCGTTTAAATATTTTGATGTAGTTTTTATTATTATTATTTTGTTTTTAGGAGCTATTTACTTGAAATTATTTGACAAAGTCTAATATTTGAAAAATTATTTGACGTTTGATTAATTTTTAAAAAAATTTAGGAGTGTTTTCTAATATTTGAATTGTTATAAAAAGAGGAAGATACTAGAGTCGTATCAAAGAGTTTTAAAAAAGAATATGTGGGTTCTACGAAATTGCATTTGTTACAACTTCACCCGATATGACTAGATATCACACATGTTATATTATATTTGATTGCGGTAAGACTGATCTTAATATTTGGTTGGAGAAGTACTGAACCAAAATTTCTAAATTTTACACTACTCAAAACCATTATTGAATGTAAGGGTGTCAATATTTGATATGACCCGCGGAGGGCCATTAACGAGCGTCTTCTGGCAACTTCTGGACACGTGGAGAAAGCGTCTTATATTTACGTTTGTTTGTACTATTTTTGAATGAAAAGAGGTTCCGTCGCACGCAAATGTTGTCTTTAATATTTTTATTTGCGTTTAAATATTTTGATGTAGTTTTTATTATTATTATTTTGTTTTTAGGAGCTATTTACTTGAAATTATTTTACAAAGTCTAATATTTGAAAAATTAGTTGATGTTTGATTAATTTAAAAAAAAATTTAGGAGTGACTTTTTTATATTTGAATTGTTATAAAAAAGGGGAAGATACTAGAGTGGTTTCACAGAGTTTTAAAAACGAATATGTGGGTTCTACGGAATTGCATTTGTCACAACTTCACCCAATATGACTAGATATCACACATGTTATACTATATTTGATTGCGGTAAGACTGATCTTAATATTTGGTTGGAGAAGTACTAAACCAAAATTTCTAAATTTTACACTACTCAAAACCATTATTGAATGTAAGGGTGTCAATATTTGATATGACCCGAAAATCGACCCGAATCCGACCCAAAATTTTTAGGATATGGTCAACATGTTTAGTAAATGGGCCAGGTTCGGGTACCAAATTTCGATATGTTTGAAAATTAGGTAGGGTCCGAGTCAACTCGTTAACCTGAAATTGACCTAGATCTGACCTGATTCCCCCACCTCAGACAGTCCGTATGAGGTAAAGTTTTGAACGAGTCGATAAAAGACTTCTTCTCATCCTTAGATGACGTTCCTTCCTGTAAGGTCGATAAAAAGACTTATTCACCCTTTTTTCCCCCTTCGATTCCCCTGCTCGTCGTTCTTTTGTTGGATCCAAATCAAAAGTAACGACAACGATGGGAGGCTCTGGACTTCAGAGGGAGCTCGCTTGTTGCGAAGGTAACCATTTTCTTCCATTCACAAGCTTCTCTTTTTGAATTGACTGAACACTTCTTTGCTAATCGCTTCCTTCGTCAGAATTTTTATACATTGCATTAACCAGCACCATCGTGTGTACCTGCGGTGCACTGAAATACCTCGTGCACAAGAACTTGAGAGGCACCACATTTACGTGTTCATCCCCACCTTGAAGAGGGAAACCACCCCCCCGCCCCCTCGTAGTTGATGGCGAGGAAAACGACGTTGGTTTTTTGAGATCTATGAGGCTGCATCGTGGTTTCGTGTCAGGTTGGATCAACCCAAAAATCCGATGGGCCAGTTCTGGGTTTTAAGTTTTGACCTGTATGTAAAAATGGGTCAAATTCAGGCCGTGTCAAACAGTTGTGGGTCAATATCGAGTTCGACCCGAACCAGACCCGTATCCCGATTTTGACATCCCTAATTAAATGCAATATAAAGTAGAATATTATTGAATCTCAACATGATTTTCTATATATCATCAAACTATATATATAATTTGAAATTTATCCATAAAAAAGTTAAACCTACAAAAAAAAAAAAAAAAAAAATTATACCTACAACAAAGATTGGAGCATACTATCCAAACTACTCAATTCGCCCCTTACTCTTTCCGGGACCTGAAAATAGAAGCAAAAGCACGAATGAGGTTACACGGTTCATTAGGTTATTGAAACCTAAAACAAAAATCACTAACTAAAACTAAAAGAACTAAGAACACTATATTGTAGAAATAAATAGAAAGCACTTGAAAGAAATTGAACCGAATCATATAATAAAATTGAATACAATTAAATAAATAATTCAATAATGATTATCAGAATAACTCTTAAGCTCAAAATTTCATATTTCTTCTTTACTATAATCCCACCTCAACACCCATTAGCAGCGGCATTATAAATTATCACCTTGGTCGCCCACTGGCGTTGGCATCACAACATTTTGGTAACAAAATCCTATCTCAAATGTACACTGGCAGTCTGGCACCGTCATCACAATACTTTAGTAAAAGAATCCCACCTTGATCACCCACCAGGCTTGGCATCACAACACTTTGGTAATAGAATCCCACCTCAGTTGCCCACTAGCACCGACATCATATCACATTTCTTACACATATTTTAATGTATTTCATTAATTAAAGTATAATTGGATTGAATTTAAAAATTGCCCAAATGTCCTAAAGGTGGACAACATAAATACTATTGAGCACAAATTCATAATTTCAAAATGTAATTAATTATTAAAAATTGTGTAAAACATAATTATGAGGTTTTAATTAAACTGAAGCAATATTTTTAAGATATCAAAATAAATAATTGCTTTTCAAAATCACACGCAAAAAATTTTTTAAAATATACTCAAAATGTTTGTGATCTCAATTTCTATATTATATAAAAAGTTACATGGTGAAAATTTAGCCAAAATAATATTATCATTATTTTCAGGTAACGAAAATATAAATTTGTTCCAAAAATATTTAAAATATAAAATTATTGAAAACTAAAGTAGTCAACGGACAAAAAATTACCTTACGAGTTACGACTACCAAACACTTCCTTTTCTCTATTTCCTCTCTTTTCCTCAAATCCATATCGGTTGCTTTCTGATAAATGAAATGAGAAATAAACAATTTGTTTTTAATAGTGACTTTATATATTTTTATATTTTTTAATAAAATAATAAAATTATGAAATTATAATAAATTTTCATTATAAAATTTGTAGAAATTCTCTTAGCGCTTTAAAAATTATAGAAAAATATTCATAAAATATTCCATTTTATTTAAATTTTTTGTTGAAATCTATTTGGAAACAGACACCTGGCAATGCCAAAATCCTCATTAATACCTGCAAGTGCTAATTTCTTAAGGAATTTCACATGATCCTAAAAATATTAAAAAATTGGTGAAATTAAAATGCAACAATATATATGTTATGATAAAGACGATTTATAATTTGGACTTAAAATAACTTCCGAAATAATTATTAACTATTATAGATAATATATATATATATATATATATATATATATATATATATATATATATATATATATATATATATATATATATATATATATATATATATATATATATATATATATATATATTCGAACTTTGATAGGTGCTGGGTGGAATCATGTGACCTTGTGGAACCCACTTTAAATGAGGATGGGCATTTATCCACCCTTAATTTTAAGATCCTAAAATAAATGACTAAATATTTTACCTTAATTTCACTAAATTTAAAATCTATCATACCAAATAGAATTCAAAATCTATCATTCCTACTTACACCTAAATAACACATAAGACCATAGTAAATTCAAATTTATAGAATATAATAAATCCTACTTACACCTAAATAATCCCTTAAATAAATTTCTTATAAAGTTTTCATTATAGAATTTAAAATGAAGATAAAATAAATAAAATAAATGAAAAAATAAATATACCAAAAAAGCCTACTTCATATATATATATATTAAGCATAAAAAATTCCAATTTTCATCCATGAAATCAAAATTTTAATAAATTCATTGCATGCATTTTGTCCCTCCCTCATAGATATTTTAAGGACTTGTATATATCATGGTGATTTCTGTAACCACCAAATTATGCATTGCAAACATAATAAAATGTGTGATGCTGTTAACTTAGGGCTTCGTTTGGGACAGTTTTTTTGTTGCTTCTTAAGGCGGCTTTTTAGTTCAAAAATTATAATTTTTGAACTAGAAAGATATTTTAAGAAGCACTAAGAAAGCCGTCACAAACGAAGCCTAAATCAATTAGCTTTTATCTTGGGGAGATCTATTGAAGAATATCTGCTTGTTGCTCATGACTTTCTTAAAAAGAAGTTGAAATCTTCAAAAGGGAGGCTGTATGTGTGAAGGTTTACATTACAATTTGGTATTGTTAATAGAGTTTCAAGAATCTATCAAATTCTTAGGATTAAAAGGCTGTTAGATATATTTATGAGGTGGCTGCATTGATGAACCTTTACACTCTATTCAGATTCATGGTGATCCAGAGGCCTAAGGAAATATGACCAATTTTCATTTCTTTTTTCAAAGAAAAGAGTAAATTATAGTCTTCTCTTTTCTTCCTAGCTATTATTAGCACTTGGTGGATATGGTTGTTGGGAGGGTCCAAGCGAAAGATAGCCACTTGAGTGTGAGGGAGGGGAAAGAGTGATCTGCTCGTAAGCCCAACTCAAACTCATTCAGAAAGCCATAGCCACCAAAAACATAAAATGTATCCTTTTATAAATGACCAATTAAATCCTTTGCTATGATGTTTCAAACTAGCATAATATAATCCTTTTTTATTATAATTTTTTGAATAATTTAATTGATTGACTGATTCATCATTTCTGTCATTCCTACATAATATTGTGGACCTTCAAAAGAACACCGCGCAAACAGGTCAATTGGAAGGGACAGATTGGATCGTGCATATGACTAACCATTGAGGATATAGGTTGTCGCCAACACACCCCGATGGCTAGCAATATACACGACCTAATCACGGGTTTCCCCCACCCGATGCAAGAGTTCGAATGGGGTTTAGTAGATGTGAGACCGAGTTTCCCACGGATGCAAGCCCCCATGGTTAATTACATCCCAGGCCGGAGCCCAAGAAAACTCTCGATTAAGGATCATACATTATCCTCTCCTAAAGTGGGATTGGCACATGGGTATAGACTAGGAAAATCCTACTCAAAAGGAAAGAAAGTTCAGAAGGGATGAATCAACATGCGTGGCTCATACCAGCATTCGGAGGCTCTAGGATACTAAAGAGAAACTGGAGAAATAAAAAAAATCAGGCAAGCAATCACATGCGTGAGAGAAGGATAGAGGTGGCATCATCCTATGACGCAGATAAGTAGGATTTAGGATCCCTGAAAGGAAGGGACCTACCTACTATTTAAGGCATACTACGAGACCGAATGTAATAGCCTCGAACCCTAGTTCTAAATTGGGCTTAGTGTTCTACGAAACACTAAGACCTGTGTCCTAGCTAATGCAGTGCAAAACCTGGACTTACCCCGGCCTGGATTGGGGGAGCCAGCTAACCACCTAATCGCTTTAAAACCATGATATCAAGTCAATTATGAAAGATGGGTGAGAGATACAGTTCTTTGAAAATAGGACCGACATCTAGAGAATTTCCTAAGTGATCCTGGACTTATATGGGTCAGATGCTCCTAGTTAATGCAATTAAATTTTAATTAAATTGGTTTCTAATGCAATACATGCTAGTTGAAATGTCAGCTCATGAATGCTTTAGAATTTTAAAAAACAGGCTTATAAAAAATAAATTTTTAGAAAAGATTGGGTCTCCCTAGGTCTGTCACTTCATCCTCATAAGCCAGATTATTCGGACTCTACCCGCAGGTAGAGAGATGTCTTATAGAAAGGAAAGAAGAATGCATTAATATGCATGCGACTCCGGACAGTTCCGATAGTTCCCTAGATTCGTTAAGTTTTTATGTTATTTAAACTTAAATTTTTAGAAATTAGTTATGAGTATAAAACATTTTATAGTCCTTAGAAGAGCCTAATGGATTACAGGCGAAAAACAAAATCGACATGCAAGAAAGAAACCTAGAAAAAGCAGGTATTTCTACTACACAATCAGGAAAGCACATCAATATAAATCCCAAAATAAATCATCTAAATGTTCATAGGCAAACTGCCCTTATTACAACCAGAATTTGCAGAAAATAAAGTGGCCGGGTACCACTGCCAACAACCCGGATTTCTAAGCCTATGACAGGCGCCAACAACTTTGAGTGGGATATTGGGTCTTCAAGTCTTCAGTCTTCTTTGGATAATTTCTCCATGGACTCCTTGAAACTCTCCTCCTTGGACTCCTTGGATCTGTCGTGGCTTGAATATCCAAACGAAGAGACAATTTCCCCATCAGCAGGGGGGGTATTGCCTTTTCTCTTTGGATACCTAAAGCCATCCAACTCGATCTTCCAAATGGAAGAAGACTCTCTCCTTTAGGGATGTCTTTCTCTTTTAGAATTTGAGTTGGATAAGAATATCCCAACTCAATGTTCTTTTCACAACTCTTAATAATTATTACAAATATTACTGTGGGTCTCCGAAAGGATTCCGCTCGTGGGGTTCGAATGCAGAGGGTACGATCACACTATCCTATAGGACAAAATGGTCGTAGACCTTTACACTCGATACAAGCAGGCCGATGGAAGAGCAGATGGAGTTATACATATGATTAGCCATGGAGGATAGCGGCTTTCACCTACACACCTCGATGGATAATACTATACATAACCCAATATTTCACGAGATTTCTCCAATTCGATACGTCAGCTCGAACGAGGTTTATTTGATTGTGGGGATCGGTTTCCTACGGGCGCAAGCCCCTGTAGTTAATTACATCCTAAGCCTTGACTCAGAAAAACTCTCGATTAAGGATGTTAGATTATCTTCTTCAAATGGGTTTAGTGCAAAGGGGTTTCTAGGCTTTTCTAATCAAATGAGAGAAGGTCCCAATTTGGCTCAATCGATCATGCATGTTTCAGTCAATAGCCGGTCGGCTCGAAGAAGTGGAAAGTGGAGAAAAAGAGAGAAGACATTGTACTCAAACATGCATGAGAGAAGGAAGGAGGTGGCGTCATCCGTGTGACGCAGATGGGTAAGGTTTAGAGCTTCCAAAAGAATGGAGAGCTTACCCACCAATAAGGTGTATAGGGGTATACTCGTACCCCTCACCTTTAGACCCTAAATCTATAAAAGATGTAGTGTTGTACACACAACACTAGCATCTACGACCTAGCTAATGCAATCATGGACTTACTCCTCACCTGAAAGAGAAAACCAGCTAAAACTACCTAATCGTATAAAATCCATGTTGTCTGGTCTATATGAAAGATGGGTGGATAGTTAGACACTGAAATTTAGGATCGACAACTAGAGAAGTTCCTAAGTGATCCCACACTTATGAGTGGTATTATGCACCTAAAACTAATGCAATGAAATTTTAATCTTAATTGGTTGCTAATGCATGTTGATCTCACTTTTGTATGAGGTCACTTGGGCCAATCCTGACCCCAGATCAATCTAGCTTCCAGATCAAACTAAACTCTAGGATTCTCCTATATCCAAACCTTAGGATCCATTCTAGGTCCTAGGATCCTTCTAGACTCTAGGCCTTAGGATCTAATCTAGACTCTAGGATCCTCCTACAATATAGATTATAGGCTCTACTATAGATCCTAGGATTCCTCCAGAAAAATTTGGACCTTAGGATCTAGTACTCTTATAGACCCCAGACCCTAAAATCTCTCCAGACCCTAGATAAATCCTGAACTTTGGATTTAATCAAGACCCTATGATCAAATCCACACTTTCAAACTCAAAATACAGTTCAAATCCAGAACCAGACCAAAATCCTAAGTCCAAAGGCGTTGTCCTAAAGGCCTTTTCCAAGGATTTTTCAAAATTTCAAAACTCAGTCAAATGGCCTTTGATTCAGGGTCTGTCAGTTGCATACTGATGTGACATGTTTCTGAAGGCTACCATCCAAATTTGAGCTCATTCTGAGGTCTCTAACCCCATAATTTAAATCAAAATTCAAAGGCTGTAAAACCTTAAAATATTTACGGCCTATGCCACTGGACCTGCCACCTAGTGGATCCATACCTTAGAGCCTCCTCCAAAGCCTCTAATCACTTTCAAACATTTAATCCTGACATATTGAACATTAAACTGCATTTTTGTTGACCCACTTTGACCCCCAGTTGACCAGGGTCAAAATGACCAAAATACCCCTATAGGGCTTAAATGGTGATTTCAAACCAAATGAACTCTGAATTGAACGCAACTACTTCTAGCAAGTTTCAAATATCAAATGCAACCTGTTAGACCCAAACTCAGGCCCTGGGTCAACCTCGTTGACCAAGTCAATCTAGGTTGACCAAACAAGCCCTTAAGGGTCAAAACAGGCATTTTGACTGAATTGACCTCCCCAGACCTTGGGACCACCTCTAATGGTCTCCAAATACCATTTCAAACATGTCCAGCCCAGACCCACCCTTTGGGTCAACTTGGTTGACCCAATCAACCTAGGTTGACCAAATCAATTCAAGATTCAAATCCCAATCAAAATCCAATTCAATTTAATCTTTCAAATGTCAAAGTCCCTTCAATCACATGCTTTGGACCTCTCTAAATCCAGCATGAGTCAAATCATGGTCTCATTGACCAAGTCAACAATAATATTTTGTCAAATCATTTCAAAAATCTCTCTCCAAGCTTCAAACATTTTATGTTAAAATCTTTAGATCCATTCAAACAACTCCCTAACCTCCATGTCATTAGCCATGTGGACTGGTTGACTGGTAAACCCAGTCAACAAAGTCTTCCAAAGGATTTAAGTGGTCAAATCTCCTATTTAGGTTAACCCAATCAAACCCAAACCCCTTCAACAACTTTAATCAATTTTTGGAAGGTTCTTAAGCAACCTTTAATCCCTGGCTTAAGTTTTAAATCAGCCTTAATGGTGCCCCATGTGTGCAAAAGGACAAGGCAACTTTCCATATCATGTCCTTTGGTCCTTCTTGATTCCTCTGTCTCTCACCAACCCTGGGACAGATGGTAAGCATCAGGAGGGGTTTTCAAACATATCAGGTCCGTCCACAATGGCCTAAAGCTTTTGAATAGGGCAAACGAAGAGTTGAGCCGCATCTTTTCAAGCCATACTCTCTCTCCACTCAAGCCACCCCAGAGATCAAACTCAATTCGTTCGAGCATCCCAGGTCTTCTTCTATCCATCTCAAGTCGGATCCAGCCACTAGACGTTGCCGACGGTGAGCTTTCCGGCGAGCCCAAGCTATAATCCGTCCAACCCAAGTATCCTGCGATCAGGGGCTTATCAGACTGCGATTCTTTCAAAGAAAAATAGTGTGGACAATCAACAAGTTCAGAGAATACTTGATCTTCTCAATCCATCGAGTGGTTTAGGTATAAATGCTAACCCTAGATCTAGGTGCACTAGTTTAAATAATATTTCTTATAGTGCATTTCAAGTATTATTATTATATCCCCATTGATTCTGTTCGTCAAAGAATTCACTGTTTAAAATTTCAAGTAAAATGGCTGAGTATTTTGAGAGAACAAACCATTTCATTAGCCTAGGGTTTGATATTCGACCGTGCATGAACTGCACGTTTTACGGGTCGTTGAATCCAAAATCAACAGCCTGTGTCGCATCAGCCGTGAGTTATCAAGATGGTGCGATTCGCTCGGTCGAACAAACCCCAGTCCAGCTTAATAGAGTCCATTCATTCAGAATCGCGGGGGTGGATCTGACCGTCCGATCTTTCAAAGATCGGAATCAACCGCGAACCAGATCGCAGCCGTTGGGGCAAGCCACGGTTGATCCGACGGTCGCTAGCCTTTGTTGACTCATTTAAGTGGATTGACCCACCTGACCGCCGCCTTCCACCTGGCTTAATCATGCGCCGCCATGTGTAAATCCAGAATCAAGGTTTTATTTTAATCATATTTAATCACAGAACCTTTAAAAAATCATAATAAATAAAATACAAGTCCAAAAAATCCATATAATATATCAAATTGCTCAGTTTTTTAAAGCCTTTAATTTAAAATTAAAATTATTTTAAAATACACTATATATTTTGAGTAATTTTAAAATTTAATCATTTGATTATTTTATCTATTACTTAATTAAAATAAATCCAAATTTTATCAAAATTCTAAGAGAAATATTTTAATCCATTTTGAACTTCCAGAACTATTTTCTAGAATTATTTGAGCATAATTTGATATTTATTTGAATCATTAAAATTATAGTATTTATTTTATATATAATTTTAAAATCATTTCATTTCAAATTTGTATGCATATTTAGTTTCCTTTCAAATACCTTGAGTTTGACTTGAAATCTTAATCAGAGTTTGGATTAGATTGAATTGATTTAATGGGGATTAGCTAATGGGTAATTAACTTGTTAATTACTCATTATTTGAGCTTTATTTTCAAGCATTCAAATTATATTTTTATTTTGTTTAGGATTCACACACACACACTTAGCCTAGGCTCTCCTAGATTTAAGGACTTGAATGTGATTGTGCATGTTTTCTTACATATTAAGTCAAAGGGTTAAAAAAAAACATTGATTTGAACCCATCCAACCTAGTGTCATTAAGGACAATAATTAAGGATATGTTTAGAAAACTTAGAAGATTTTTTTAGAAATTAGGATACACATCATCTCAACTCAAAACTTTGAACACTTGAACTTAGTGACACTCTCAGCCCATAAAAAAATTTTCACTGGTTTTAGACATCTTTTAGCCCCTTAATCAAATTTCTTTAAATCAAATCTTAATTAAGCTATTAAACCTTCAAGAAAATATAATAAATCTATTTTAAATCCAAAAAAATATATATAAACCCTATAACTGACCAGATTTGAACCCTCAACTAATGAAAATTAAAAACTACTTGATTTGACATCAAATTAAACCTTAATGCAATTTTAATTGAAATTAAATATTTAATTAACTTAATTAATTAATAATAATTAAAAAATTCAAAAAAACCCTCCCAAACACTTGGGAATCTCTCCTTAGGTCATTCCTGACCTTTGGAGTTGATTTCAAGGAGTTGGGACTTCATTTGAATCAAAATCACAAAAGACCCCTTTAATTAAAGATTTTCAGAAATTCATTAAATACCTCAAATTTCAAACATTCATAACTAATTCAAGAAAAAACCAAATCGATTAGACTCACTTGAATTCAACTAGTAATGATGCCTAATATTTATTAAAAATATTAAAGTTCAATAAAAACATTAAATTCAAAAAGTCAACTTTTTGGTCAACCATAGGTCAAAACTAGTTCGAAACTTCAAACCTTCATAATAAAATGTAAAAGAATCCGATTTCAATGTACTTACTATCTAACTGATCATAGTGAGGTCTAGTATTTTAATAAAATATTAACTTTATAGAAAATACTTTTAATTAAAAATTCAATTTTCAACCCTTTGATTAAATGATTAAAATATTCCAAAAAAACTCATAAAATTCAAAATTGTCTTTAAAACTCCAGAATTCATTAATTAACCTTAAAATCAGTAATCAACCAACTTTTAATAAAATTCATTAACTCTTAAACATTAATCAACTTAAAATATTTAATTATACCGGGTACCACTGGGTAACCCAGTCCTACGAGGCTATTAACTTAGCCCCAAGAAAGGTGAAATAAACTTCACGGCCTCGGTGTGAAACAAAGGTGGTATCCAATAAATAACTAAATAAATCTTAAAATTAACCTTAAGCCATTAATACTTGAATTCAAACTTAAATCTCTTAAACCTTTCAACCAATCGAACCTTAAATAACTTTAACTAATTATCCTATGTAGGAAATATCAAAACCACACGACCTACCTCACACACTGTAGATGATTTGCTAGGACAACTAACTCTAGTTTTAGGCTAGGCCGGTGTTTACTTTTCCGCTGTGTGCCGGGTTTTCGAGTTTTCACTGCATGCTATTTGCTAGCTTAGAATTGATTGATTGTTTGTTTATTTACTGCAATCTGTTGAGCATTTAAATTTCAAATATATTAACTGCTTGGGATCAAATATTATAACTGCTTGGGAACATATACAACTGCTGATTATTAGGATAACCCTGTAGGATCGAGTCTAGATTTTTCAATTTTGATTAATGTAAATTTGATTTGATTTGTGTTGTAATTTCAAGTGATTTGAGATGGAATAACATTCAATTTGGAATCCAAAGAGAAAGGGACATCCCTTAGGGGAGAGTCCCTCTCCATTTGGAGATCCAAATTAGGATAACTTTAAAATATCAAAAGAGAAAAGATAACACCCCGTTCAAGGGGGAGTTTCTTTTCATTTGGATATCCGGACCCGACGATCCAAGAAGTAGCAGAAGGACGAATAAGTGGGTAATGAGAAGACCCATTCTCGAAGTCACTTGAGTCTTAGGATTAGAAATCCGGGTTGTTGTCAGTGGTGCCCGACCACTTTACTTTTTTGCAATTTTGGATGTAATAATAAGTGGCACTTGCCATATGAACTTTCAATTTGAGCATTTAATTTGATTGATTTATTTAATTGATTGTGCAGTAGAACTACCTGTTTTTCTAGTCTTTTTACCTACATGTCGATTTTGATTTGACCTGGAATTCGATCGTAGGCTCTTAAGGACTTAATAAAATTTTTCTACTTAAATCAAATTAAAAACTTTAAGCTCACATAAAAACTCTAACGAATTTAAGAAGTAAGCCCGGGACAGCCGGAAGTCCTCATTTCTTAGCATTCATTCAAATTCAATCTTTTAATCGAGTCGATTAGCATGCATCATATTAGCAATTAATTTAAAAAACCTTTAATCCCTTAATTGCATTTTCTTAAACATCAAACCCAACATAAGTCAAAGGGGCTAATTAGGATCCGCTCTAGATGTCGGCCCCATTCTCAAAAACATATCTTAAATAACGTCCTTACCCATTCTAACATTAAATGACTTGATACATGATTTTAAAGCGCTTAGGTGGTTTAGTTGGCTCCCCAATCCAGGCCGGGGTAACTCCAGATTTGCACTGTAATAGCTAGGTTTGGGTCACTTTTTCAGTACCCAATTTAGACTTAGATTTTGAGGCAAGCTCGGGCTACAAGACCTCAATCTCCGGGAATTGAATCCCACTTTCTAATAAAATTGACCATTCAAATTAAAGAATCTATTTCAATCAAATTCGAGCCCAACAATTAGGATAGACCGGGGTGTTTCTGAAGTAATTCAGAATCTCAAAACACCTCCTACCCTTCCTCCTTTGACTCTAGAAATAACTGTTCAACATTGAACCAATCCCACTTGAAATTCTAAACCTTAACTTCTTTTGATATCTAACTTTGAAAATCTTAAAATAAAATTTACACTGCTATTTTAATCAAGAGTTTTCGTAGAAAATTCTGATTTTCTACGATGTAATTAACTACGAGGGCTTGCGCTCGTAGGAAATTTAGAAACCCAGAACTTATTTTTAAAATTAATTTTTCAAAACCTTTGATTAATTATCTTTGGGAAAATTCAAATTTCAACGATCGTTACCTCTATTTTCAAACGATCAATAGCGATTGATAACTTCTTTCCTCGAAGAGATATATCAATTTCTATTGTGATATTGATTATAAAATTAACGGTCTCTTATTCAAATTATTGTAGTTAAATAATTGATTGAACATAATTTTGATCTTTCGAGATCATATGTTGTCTCTCATGAGTTCAACTACGATAATTTGGATCACTTTAAAGCTTTGAAATTCGAACCAATTAGTGAATGATATTCTCTCCGTTTGAGATGATATATCGTTCATAATGTTGTGTTCGATTTTAAAACAAAAATTCAAAAATTTATTTTTCCCAAAGAAAATTAATATATTTTCAAAATAATATACTTAAATATATTTTTTTAATCAAAACAAAAATGGCGACTCCACTGGGGATAAATCTCACTCTCCATCTTTAATAGCGATATAAATTTTATTGTATCAGTAACTTTGACTACCTTTTTCTCTGTTGGTCCCTCTACCCATTTTTCTCTTGGGTGAGTGTGACCAACTCAATTAAGACATGTGAAACGAGAGGTGAGTGTAGGAATCCTCTGTCAAAGTCGGGCTTCGACATTTTGCCTCCAACTTGATTGGTAGAGCGAAAGAGTCACGCCAAAACCTTTTGTATATGTTGCAAACTTGCGTGCGAGTAAATAACTAGCGTGCTAAGTTTCACAATTTACATAAGACTTTTCAATTTCAAAATCAAAATTTCAATTCTTTAACAAAATTCAATCACTTTCAAATCTCAATCAATCCATATATTCTATCATTAAATATGAAATTATAACTCCTATAATTTGATATGTGTGATAGAATACAAACTTCTAGTTCAAATTTGATTATAGAGTTTGAATCTTTTTGGCAAAGTCAAGTTTTGACATTTCACTCTCGAACAGTTCGTCGGGGTGAAAGAGTCGGGTCGACTTTTAAAAATCTCCCCCTCTCCAAATGTTTGTTAACCTTTATGTTGAACGCCAATTCAATATATTGAGTTTCAAAATAAAGAGGGATGATACCAGATTTTCAAGCTCTCAAATTCTTTCTAGGATCATCTAATTTCAACCTTCGTTGCCATATGTTTTATACACTACCCTTGTAGTTTAACATAGGCAATACAAATTCAAATCCTTGATCAAACCTAGATTTTGACATTTCACTCTAAGATAGTCAGTGCAGTGAAAGAGTCAAATCAAGGTCTCTAGATTTTTCCATAATTTTTGTTAACCATTTTGTTAAAAATAAAAATTAACATTTTGAGTTTCAAAAGTAAAGGAAAATCTTTCAAATCAATTTCAATTGTCGTTGTCATGTGTCTTCTATAACATTCTATTGTAGTTGAACACATACAACATAAACCAAAATTTTCAATCAATTCTGGGCTTTAACATTTTATCCCCAAATCATTTGGTGGGATGAAAGAGTTAAGCCTATTCTCTTTGGATCTTCAGGTTACTTTTGTAAACCTGCAAATTCAAATAAAAATCAATGTGTTGAGTTTCAAAGTCTGAGGAAGATCTGTTCAATTGTAACTTCAAAGCCAAATCTAAATCTTAAAATTGAAATCATGTTTGATTCCAACCTCAAATTCAAATTCAGTTTTAAATCCAAATTCAATCTAAATCTTAAAATCAAGTTTGATTTCAACTTTAAATTCAACCTCAAATTTGATTACAAATTCAAATCTGAATTTTGACATTTTGCCCCAAGTCAATCGGTGTAGCGAAAGATGAACCACCGTGTTCAGTGTAAACTGAATACGATTGAGTTATAAAATTTTGAGTAAAGTTAATCAAACTTAAAATTCAAATTCAATTTTAAATGACTAATTCAAATCACCTTCTTTTAATTCTAGGAAAATTGAACACTCAAATGGCTGGGAAACTCGTCTTCTCACTGAATAGAGATTTGTCCGTAGAAGAAATTCTTAGTGGCAATTCAATTCAGTATGAAATGGAATTTCAAGACCTCAAGATTTCAGTTAATGGAGAAAGAATCTTAGATCTGTCCGCTTATACTCAAGGAAGTTTCCTCTTAGTGGAAGTTACTTTAGGGTCAGGAGCTGACTCCCCCATCTGTAAGATGGAGGTCATTATTGCCCCTGTATCCACTGTATCCTCTGCTCAGGAGGATAAAAACTAGAAGTCAATAACGACAAAAGAGCTACCATCTCAATCTGAGATTGGTTCAAGTTCTAACACCCTTGTCGTCGGTAGGAACAAGATGAAGAATTACCTTCGAAGAGCTAGAAAAGGAATCTTAAGGCTAGAAAGACAGTTGAATCAGAAGCCTTAGAGAAGATCGACTTTGAGGCCAATCGAGAGTTCGTTGCTCCCTCTACGTACCCTCTCCTTGCACAAAAGAGGGAGGTTGTAGAGACGAGAGCACGATCTTCAATACACCTGCTTGATTACTACACAGAAAGACTCAAACAAGCTAGAATTGAGCGATCACCAGCAATAGGCCATAGGCCCCCAATTGAATGTTATCATCCGTCCACTCTACTAGAAGATGTTAGGGCTCGTTACTACACGAGTTCCACTACATTACTTATAGAGGAGGAGTAAAAACCACTCGGGGTGCCACTCTCTTAACTATTAGTTTAGTGGTAATTTGAGAGGGGAAATAATCTAAGATTGTATCAGATAGTGATACCGTTGAAATCTAACTTTCAACGGGATCCTATCGCGATAAATCTTTTGATTAAAATAATGTCGTGCTTTCTAGGGACGTTACAGACCCTATAACAATCTCTCCCTTCAAAGAGATTGTAGGAATTCAATTCCATGTTGACAAGGGTCTTGCCACCTAGACTTGTAACCTTTAAGGAAAACTTTCCAAATTCTCAAATGTACTGGGTTCGGATTTTCAAGATAGTTGATTAATCTTTTTAATGAAAATTGACCTCTACCTTAAGTCTTAAGCTGGAGAGAGTTGTAGTTGACTCCATCAAATATTTGAATGTCCCTCCCTCCATCGCTTTTATGCGTTGATTTAACTTTTGAATTAAGATCTATCTCAAACTTAAGTTGAATTCAGAAATGAAAACTTTATCAATCTTCTAGCAATCTTCTATCTTAATAGGCAATTCTCGCATGTCTAAAATCTGTTCAATGATTTTCAAAAGTTAAGTCGATACCCTTTCCAAAAGATTGAATGTGCTTTGAGGATTATTCTTCCTTGTATAAGAGAATAATTTGTCTTCTCTAATACTTGAGATATAATCCCAATATTCAAAATAAATAGAGTGATCATTTAGAGATTTTAAAGAAAGTGGAGCCTCTTTTCGGATTCAATTGAAATCAATGCGCGAATGCGCTAAAAATCAAAAGATACGCGAATGCGTCAAGAATCAAGAAATGCACAAAGTGCATCAAAAGTCAAAAGATACGCAAACTGCATCACCAGAAAAAGAGAAGAAGAGTGAGATGACTTCCTTTCTTTGAATCGTTAAATTTCAAAATACCCGATCAACTTTAAATACTTGACTTTGAAAATTCTGAATTCAGATTCTTCAACATGCATGAATTATCTGTCAGATAAAAAAATCGTGCAAAAAAATTGAAAAGATCAAATTTCTACCTTCAACTTAGAGTCTTTGAAGTTAATTTTAATTCAAAGTCTATTCAAGGGAGACCCCAGTTCAGTTTCTACGAAACTTGGTCTGGGTCAACAAAACCTAAATCCTTAAACTTTTTCAAGGTTAGTTGGAGTCAACACTACTTCTCACTGCACTTCTAAATTTGTTTCCACATGTCGTTCTGATAGGGTCCAAATAGTTAGAGGAAATTTTCTAATAAAATGAATGAATCTTCTACTCCTGATAAGAAATCAAATCCTGTCCTTGAGGAATGTGTAAGTCCTTATGGGTAGGCATATTTTCCTTTAAAGCTTTTGTAACAAAATTACACTCTATATTGGGTCCAAAATCAAACCCCACTAGAGGAGTATTTTGTAATGCTGGAAATTACCGTTCAAAATCAAACTACGACTAAGTAGAGTGCCCAACTCCAATTTGAGGAGTTCGAGGCCTTGTAGAGCTTTATCTTTAAGGCTCATTAAAACTCAGAATCGTACAAAGCTTGACTGGTTGAAGCTTGTAATAAGATAGAGCAACTTCGAATCTTCCAAGGAGGAGACTTGGTCTAGGTTCTTTGGATGCATATCTTAGCCTACCGAGAGATCGGTGGAGGAGTTTGAACCAACACAAGACTGTCCTCTTGTCGTAGAGACGATCTTTGAGAATATTTCAAACATTAACTAATCAATCCTGGAGAATGTCACCCGATATGTTTTTGATTATTGGGGAGGCTCTTCAGGAAGTACCATGCCAGATGAGTGTCAAAATTTAAAATCAAATAACAAAAAAAAAATCTTCAAATTCAAACAACTCAAAAATCAAGCCAAATTGAATTCAAACTCTTCAAGTTCAAACAAATCAAAATTCAAAATCAAATTAAAAAAAATCCTTTAAATTCAACCTCAAATTAAAACCCAGATTAAAAAAACCTTCAAATCCAAATTTATCAAATCAAATTTCAAATTCAAACATTCTCAAAATCAAATTCAAAATCAAATTTCAAATTTAAACACACTCCAATTTAAAATCAAATCAATTCAAATTAAAAAATTATTCAAATCTAAAATTTTAGAAGTCAAACCCGATCCTTTGTGTAGAGCAAGTTTCCTCTACCCATGATCATTCCAGATCCGATCTTCTGTGTAGAGCAAATTTCCTCTACACATGATCATTTCAGATTCGATCCTCTGTGTAGAGCAAGTTTCCCTTACACATGATCATTCTAGCCTGATCCTTTATATGGAGCAAGTTTCCTTCATATATGATCATTCCAAACCTGATCTTCTATGTGGAGCAAGTTTCCTCCACATATGATCATTTCAGATCTGATCCTCTATATAGAGCAAGTTTTCTCTATATATGATCATTCAAATCCGATCTTCTGTGTAAAGCAAGTTTCCTTTACATATGATCAATCCTGACTCGATCATCCGTAGAACAAGTTTCCTCTACCAATGATCATTCCAGACCTGATTTTATATAGAGCAAGTTTCCTCTATATCTAATCTTTCAAATCTGATCTTCTGTGTAAACCAAGTTTCCTTTACATATGATCAATCCTGACCCGATCATCCGTAGAGCAAGTTTCCTCTACCAATGATCATTCCAGACCTGATTTTATATAGAGCAAGTTTCCTTTATATCTAATCTTTTAAATCTGATCTTTTATGTAAAGCAAGTTTCCTTTACATATGATCAATCCTGACCCGATCATCCGTAGAGCAAGTTTTCTCTACCAATGATCATTCCAGATCCCGATCTTATATGGAGCAAGTTTCCTCTATATACGATCATTCAAACCCGATCCTCTGTTTAGAGCAAGTTTCCTCTACACATGATCATTCCAGACTCGATTCTCTATGTTGAGCAAGTTTCCTCCACATATGATCATCTAGACACAATTTTTTGTGTAGAGCAAGTTTCCTCTCCACAAGATCATCCGTTAGTGATGGAGTACGCCCTCAATGGCACCATCCTAAATCCAAGTCTAGATCCGATCTTTCATGAGAAGCAATGCTTCCTCCTCACAAGATCATCCAGTTTTATTTTCTTTAAGGGCAGATGTGAGTCATCGTGCTTTCTCTCCTTAGGATTAGATTTTCTAATGATGGATCACGCCCTCTGTGGCACCATCCTAGTTTTCAAATTCCAAACCCGACCTTCTATGGGAAGCAATGCTTCCTTCCCACAGGGTCCTCTAATCGTCTTCTCCTTAAGGTTAGGTTTCCCTCTTCCCTTAGTATTAGATCTACTAGTGGTAGAGTACGCCTCTCGTGGCACTACCCTAGCATCAAATTTCAAATTAGATCCTCTATAGTTAGGAGTTCTTCCTTTCTATATGATCATTCAGCCCGTCTTCTCCTTATGGTTAGGATTCCCTTCCTTTAGAATCAAAACTCAAATATGATCCTCTATAATTAGGAACTCTTTTTGCTTATACGATCACCTAGTCTTTCTTTTCCTTTAGGGATACAACCTTTTCTTCCCTTAGGATTCGACTCGCTAGTGGTAGAGTACGCCCTCTATGGCACTACCCTGGTATCAATTCAAACATCGATTCCCTAGGGATGAACTTTTCATTCCCTTAGGATCAAAACTCCATATTTGACCCTTTTCGGTCAATGCCAATATGTGCAATAGAACTTTGTTATATTACACATATTGGGGGTTCATTTGTTGACCTCATTTTTGTATGAGGTCACTTGGGCCAATCCTGACCCTAGATCAATCTAGCTTTCAGATCAAACTAAACTCTAGGATTCTCCTATATCCAAACCTTAGGATCCATTCTAGGTCCTAGGATCCTTCTAGACTCCAGGCCTTAGGATCTAATCTAGACTCTAGGATCCTCCTATAATATAGATTCTAGGCTATACTATAGATCCTAGGATTCCTCCAGAAAAATCTGGACCTTAGGATCTAGGACTCTTCTAGACCCCAGACCCTAAAATCTCTCCATACCCTAGATAAATCCTGAACTTAGGATTTAATCAAGACCCTATGATCAAATCCACACTTTCAAACTCAAAATACAGTTCAAATCCAGAACCAGACCAAAATCCTAAGTCCAAAGGCCTTGTCCTAAAGGCCTTTTCCAAGGATTTTTCAAAATTTCAAAACTCAGTCAAATGGCCTTTGATTCAGGGTCTGTCAGTTGCATACTGATGGGACATGTTTCTGAAGGCTACCATCCAAATTTGAGCTCATTCTGAGGTCTCTAACCCCATAATTTAAATCAAAATTCAAAGGCTGTAAAACCTTCAAATATTTACGGCCTATGCCACTGGACCTGCCACCTAGTGGATCCATACCTTAGAGCCTCCTCCAAAGCCTCTAATCACTTTCAAACATTTAATCCTGACATATTGAACATTAAACTGCATTTTTGTTGACCCACTTTGACCCCCAGTTGACCAGGGTCAAAATGACCAAAATACCCCTATAGGGCTTAAATGGTGATTTCAAACCAAATGAACTCTGAATTGAACGCAACTACTTCTAGCAAGTTTCAAATATCAAATGCAACCTGTTAGACCCAAACTCAGGCCCTGGGTCAACCTCGTTGACCAAGTCAATCTAGGTTGACCAAACAAGCCCTTAAGGGTCAAAATAGGCATTTTGACTGAATTGACCTCCCCAGACCTTGGGACCACCTCTAATGGTCTCCAAATACCATTTCAAACATGTCCAGCCCAGACCCACCCTTTGGGTCAACTTGGTTGACCCAATCAACCTAGATTGACCAAATTAATTCAAGATTCAAATTCCAGTCAAAATCCAATTCAATTTAATCTTTCAAATGTCAAAGACCCTTCAATCACATGCTTTGGACCTCTCTAAATCCAGCATGAGTCAAATCATGATCTCGTTGACCAAGTCAACAATAATACTTTGTCAAATCATTTCAAAAATCTCTCTCCAAGCTTCAAACATTTTATGTTAAAACCTTGAGATCCATTCAAACAACTCCCTGACCTCCATGTCATCAGCCATGTGGACTGGTTGACTGGTCAACCCAGTCAACAAAGTCTTCTAAAGGATTTAAGTTGTCAAATATCCTATTTAGGTTAACCCAATCAAACCCAAACCCCTCCAATAGCTTTAATCAATTTTTGGAAGGTTCTTAAGCAACCTTTAATCCCTGGCTTAAGTTTTAAATTAGCCCTAATGGTGCCCCATGTGTGCAAAAGGACAAGGCAACTTTCCACATCATGTCCTTTGGTCCTTCTTGATTCCTCTATCTCTCACCTACCCTGGGACAGATGGCAAGCATCAGGAGGGGTTTTCAAACATATCAGGTTCGTCCACAATGGCCTAAAGCTTTTGAATAGGGCAAACGAAGAGTTGAGCCGCATCTTTTCAAGACATACTCTCTCTCCACTCAAGCCACCCCAGAGCTCAAACTCAATTCATTCGAGTATCCCAGGTCTTCTTCTATTCATCTCAAGTCGGATCCAGCCACTAGACGTCGCAGACGGCGAGCTTTCCGGCGAGCCCAAGCTATAATCCGTCTAACCCAAATAGCCTGCGATCAGAGGCTTATCGGACTGCAATTCTTTCAAAGAAAAATAGCGTGGACAATCAACAAGTTCAGAGAATACTTGATCTTCTCAATCCATCGAGTGGTTTAGGTATAAATGCTAACCCTAGATCTAGGTGCACTAGTTAAATAATATTTCTTACAGTGCATTTCAAGTATTATTATTATATCCCCATTGATTCTGTTCGTCAAAGAATTCACTATTTAAAATTTCAAGTAAAATGGCTGAGTATTTTGAGAGAACAAACCATTTCATTAGCCTAGGGTTTGATATTCGACCGTGCATGAACTGTACGTTTTACGGGCCGTTGAATCCAATATAAACGGCCTGTGTCGCATCAGCCGTGAGTTATCAAGATGGTGCGATTCGCTTGGTCGAACAAACCCCAGTCCAGCTTAATCGAGTCCATTCATTCAGAACCGCGGGGGTGGATCTGACCGTCCGATCTTTCAAAGATCGGAATCAACCGCGGGCCAGATCGCAGCCGTTGGGGTAAGCCGTGGTTGATCCGACGGTCGCTAGCCTTTGCTGACTCATTTAAGTGGATTGACCCACCTGACCGTTGCCTTTCACCTGGCTTAATCATGCGCCGCCACGTGTAAATCCAGAATCAAGGTTTTATTTTAATCATATTTAATCACGGAACCTTTAAAAAATCATAATACCCAAAATACATATCCAAAAAATCCATATAATATATCAAATTGCTCAATTTTTCAGAGCCTTTAATTTAAAATTAAAATTACTTTAAAATACACTATATATTTTAAGTAATTTTAAATATTAATCATTTGATTATTTTATCTATTACTTAATTAAAATAAATCCAAATATTATCAAAATTCTAAGAGAAATATTTTAATCCATTTTGAACCTCCAGAACTCTTTTCTAGAATTATTTGAGCATAATTTGATATTTATTTGAATCATTAAAATTATAGTATTTATTTTATATATAATTTTAAAATCATTTCATTTCAAATTTGTATGCATATTTAGTTTCCTTTCAAATACCTTGAGTTTGACTTGAAATCTTATTCAGAGTTTGGATTAGATTGAATTGATTTAATGGGATTAGCTAATGGGTAATTAACTTGTTAATTACTCATTATTTGAGCTTTATTTTCAAGCATTCAAATTATATTTTTATTTTGTTTAGGATTCACACACACACTTAGCCTAGGCTCTCCTAGATTTAAGGACTTAAATGTGATTGTGCATGTTTTCTTACATATTAAGTCAAAGGGTTAAAAAAAAATATTGATTTGAACCCATCCAACCTAGTGTCATTAAGGACAATAATTAAGGATATGTTTAGAAAACTTAGAAGATTTTTTTAGAAATTAGGATACACATCATCTCAACTCAAAACTTTGAACACTTGAACTTAGTGACACTCTCAGCCCATAGAAAAATTTTCACTGGTTTTAGACATCCTTAAGCCCCTTAATCAAATTTCTTTAAATCAAACCTTAATTAAGCTATTAAACCATCCAGAAAATGTAATAAATCTATTTTAAATCTAAAAAATATGTATAAACCCTATAACTGACCAAATTTGAACCCTCAACTAATGAAAATTAAAAACCACTTGATTTGACATCAAATTAAACCTTAATGCAATTTTAATTGAAATTCAATATTTAATTAACTTAATTAGTTAATAATAATAAAAAAATTCAAAAAACCCTCCTAAACACTTGGGAATCTCTCTTTAGGTCATTCCTGACCTTTGGAGTTGATTTCAAGGAGTTGGGACTTCATTTGAATCAAAATCACAAAAGGCCCCTTTAATTAAAGACTTTCAAAAATTCATTAAATATCTCAAATTTCAAACATTCATAACTAATTCAAGAAAAATCCAAATCGATTAGACTCACTTGAATTCAACTCGTAATGATGCCTAATATTTATTAAAAATATTAAAGTTCAATAAAAACATTAAATTCAAAAAGTCAACTTTTGGGTCAACCATAGGTCAAAACTAGTTCGTAACTTCAAACCTTCATAATAAAATGTAGAAGAATCTGATTTCAATGTACTTACTGTCTAACTGATCATAGTGAGGTCTAGTATTTTAATAAAATATTAAATTTACAGAAAACACTTTTAATTAAAAAGTCAATTTTCAACCCTTTGATTAAATGATTAAAATATTCCAAAAAAAAACTCATAAAATTCAAAATTGTCTTTAAAACTCCAGAATTCATTAATTAATCTTAAAATCAGTAATCAACCAACTTTTAATAAAATTCATTAACTCTTAAACCTTAATCAACTTAAAACATTTAATTATACCGGGTACCACTGGGTAACCCAATCCTACGAGGCTATTAACTTAGCCCAAAGGAAGGTGAAATAAACTTCACGGCCTTGGTGTGAAACAAAGGTGGTATCCAACAAATAACTAAATAAATCTTAAAATTAACCTTAAGCTATTAATACTTGAGTTCAAACTTAAATCCCTTAAACCTTTCAACCAATCGAACCTTAAATAACTTTAACTAATTATCCTATGTAGGAAATATCAAAACCACACGACCTACCTCACACACTGTAGATGATTTGCTAGGACAACCAACTCTAGTTTTAGGCTAGGTCGGTGTTTACTTTTCCACTATGTGCCGGGTTTTCGAGTTTTCACTGCATGCTATTTGCTAGCTTAGAATTGATTAATTGTTTGTTTATTTACTGCAATCTGTTGAGCATTTAAATTTCAAATATATTAACTGCTTGGGATCAAATATTATAACTGCTTGGGAACATATACAACTGCTGATTGTTAGGATAACCTTGAAGGATCGAGTCTAGATTTTTCAATTTTGATTAATGTAAATTTGATTTGATTTGTGTTGTAATTTCAAGTGATTTGAGATGGGATAACATTCAATTTGGAATCCAAAGAGAAAGGGACATCCCTTAGAGGAGAGTCCCTCTCCATTTGGAGATCCAAATTAGGATAACTTTAAAATATCCAAAGAGAAAAGATAACACCCCGTTCAAGGGGGAATTTCTTTTCATTTGGATATCCGGACCCGACGATCCAAGAAGTAGCAGAAGGACGAATAAGTGGGTAATGAGAAGACCCATTCTCGAAGTCACTTGAGTCTTAGGATTAGAAATCCGGGTTGTTGTCAGTGGTGCCCGGTCATTTTACTTTTCTACAATTTTGGATGTAATAATAAGTGGCACTTGCCATATGGACTTTCAATTTGAGCATTTAATTTGATTGATTTATTTAATTGATTGTGCAGTAGAACTACCTGTTTTTCTAGTCTTTTTACCTGCATGTCGATTTTGATTTGACCTGGAATTCGATCGTAGGCTCTTAAGGACTTAATAAAATTTTTCTACTTAAATCAAATTAAAAACTTTAAGCTCACATAGAAACTCTAACAAATTTAAGAAGTAAGTCCGGGATCGCTGAAAGTCCTCATTTCATAGCATTCATTCAAATTCAATCTTTTAATCGAGTCGATTAGCATGCATCATATTAGCAACTAATTTAAAAAACCTTTAAACCCTTAATTGCATTTTCTTAAGCATCAAACCCAATATAAGTCAAAGGGGCCAATTAGGATCCGCTCTAGATGTCGGCCCCATTCTCAAAAACATATCTTAAATAACGTTCCTACCCATTCTAACATTAAATGACTTGATACATGATTTTAAAGCGCCTAGGTGGTTTAGCTGGCTCCCCAATCTAGGCCGGGGTAACTCCAGATTTGCACTGCACTAACTAGGTTCGGGTCACTTTTTTAGTACCCAATTTAGACTTAGGTTCTGAGGCAAGCTCGGGCTACAAGACCTCAACCTCCGGGAATTGAATCCCACTTTCTAATAAAATTGACCATTCAAATTAAAGAATCTATTTCAATCAAATTCGAGCCCAACAATTAGGATAGACCGGGATGTTTCTGAAGTAATTCAGAATATAAAAACACCTCCTACCATTCTTTCTTTGACTCTAGAAATAACTGTTCAACATTGAACCAATCCCACTTGAAATTCTAAACCTTAACTTCCTTTGATATCTAACTTTAAAAATCTTAAAATAAAATTTACACTACTATTTTAATCGAGAGTTTTTGTAGAAAATTCTGATTTTTTACGATGTAATTAACTACGAGGGCTTGCACTCGTAGGAGATTTAAAAACCCAGATCTTATTTTTAAAATCAATTTTTCAAAACCTTTGATCAATTATCTTTGGGAAAATTCAAATTTCAACGATCATTACCTCTATTTTTAAAAGATCAATAGCGATTGATAACTTCTTTCCTCGAAGAGATAATATCAATTTTTATTGTGATTTTGATTATGAAATTAACGGTCTTTTATTCAAATTATTGTAGTTAAACAATTGATTGAACATAATTTTGATCTTTTGAGATCATATGTTATCTCTCATGAGTTCAATTACGATAATTTGGATAACTTTAAAGCTTTGAAATTTGAACCAATTAGTGAATGATATTCTCTCCGTTTGAGATGATATATCGTTCCTAATGTTGTGTTCGATTTTAAAACAAAAATTCAAAAATTCATCTTTCCCAAAGAAAATTAACATATTTTCAAAACAATATACTTAAATATATTTTTTTAATCAAAATAATGCAATTTATACTGGTTAAAAGTCTCCAAATCAGAGATATATAAATTTTTAAAAATGCTTATAAAATAATTTTTGAGAATGACTAAACTTCCCCAGGTCCGGCACTTCATCCTCATAGGTCAGATTATCCGGACTCTACCCGTAGGCGGGGAAGTTGTCAAAAGAAGAGAGAATGCATGTATGTCACCCCGGACGATTCTGGCTATTCCCTATAATCATTATATTTCTATGTGAGTTATTCTTAAATTTTTATTTAAGAATTTCGAGTAGAAGAATTTTATCCTAAAAAAGCCTAGCGAATCAGGCACAAACACATGCAAGAAAGAAACCTCATAGGTCAAGCAAGAAATAATTTTTGAGAATGACTAAACTTCCCCAGGTCCGGCACTTCATCCTCATAGGTCAGATTATCCGGACTCTACCCGTAGGCGGGGAAGTTGTCAAAAGAAGAGAGAATGCATGTATGTCACCCCGGACGATTCTGGCTATTCTCTATAATCATTATATTTCTATGTGAGTTATTCTTAAATTTTTATTTAAGAATTACGAGTAGAAGAATTTTATCCTAAAAAAGCCTAGCGAATCAGGCACAAGCACTTGCAAGAAAGAAACTTATGAAAAGCATGCTGGTTCTACTGCGCAAACAAAGTAAACAAACAACATCAAAAATAAAATCCCACGAAAAAGAGTGTCCATGACAAGTGTCATACAATATTACATCACAGAGTACATTAAAGTAAAGGTGGTCGGGCTCCACTGACAACAACCCGGGAATGATGCAAATCTTTAAAATGAGGCATTTTACATCTTCAGTTTTCTTCTTGATTCGTCTATGGATCATCTTCTCTCCTTCTAGTTCCTCGTAGTAGGTCCTCCAAAAGGATGCCCAAATGAAAAAGGAAACCCCTTGTAAGGGTTTTCTTTTCCCTTTGGACTTCTATTCATTTAAAATACCACATTTTTAATAATTTTTATAACAATTACTATCAAATACATTACATTATTGAAAATAGAAAAAAAAATCTAGACTCTCCTGCAGGGGTTATCCTAAGCAGTTATAATCAAAATCAAAATCGTCCAAGCAGTTATATATGAATAAAAATGCTCACATCAATCACTTGGTCGTGCTCTAATTATTGGGGGGCTAAGCAGCTGAAGCAGGTACCTAAAACAATTATAAATAATTATTATTAATTTTAGCCTCCTTTAGCGTTGTGTGAGTACGACCATCTGCAAGAAAACAACGTTAGTATGAAAAAGCGTGCCTAACCTATGGGTATTCTAACGCTCACAACAACAGTGCAGAAAGGAAACTAGAAAAACATCACAGAAAAGCATCACAGAAAGTCCACAGAAAAAGCTACCACAAGTAGTAAGCAAACAGCACACGGGTCACATGCAGAGCGTCACAACACAGAATAGAAAAGAAAAGAACAGTAGAACAACAACCTAACCTAAAGCTAATAGTCGTGTCATAGCAAACCAGTCTAAGCGTGTGTGGGTTGTGTGATTTTGGTAGGTTCTATATAGGATAGTTTTAATTAAAGTTATTTGTATTTCTTGTTTGTTGAAAGAGGCAAAAGAAATTTTAGTTAAAATTCAAATCTTAATATTTTAGGGTTGATTTTAGGGATCTTTTATTTTTAATGTTTAATTAATTACCACTTTTATTTCACACCGAGGCCGTGAGATTTATTTCACCCTCCTTGGGGCTAATTTAATAGCCTCGTAGGTCTGGGTTACCCAGTGATAATTAACTTTATTGGATTATCTTAATTTGTTGTTAAAGAAAAAGAAAGAAAATGTGGATTAAATATTTCATTATCAAGGTTTGAATTAAGCAAATTAGGAAAATTAATTTTTAGATTTTGACGCTCCATTAGATTCATTCGTGGCATTGTGCCACCAGGCTCGAGGAACCAGCCTCCTTAGGACACTTAGCCCCGCAGCCCGGAGTAGTCCATCCAATAAACTTCACTTTTGGAGCGGTTGTTGTGTATTAAGGGATTTATTGATTACTTTTAAAGGATTATTCTAAGTTTGAACTTTAAGAATCTTTTATCCTAATGAGTTTAATTTGTAACTTAATCTTCTAATATAATCTACATCTTTTAGATTTTAGATTGGTTAAGAATTAATTATTAGATTAGTTAGAATTGATTTAGGTTTATATTTTAAATTTAAAGTTTAATGGTTATAAAATATTAACAATAACTTGATTAAAGATTGAGTGTTTTAATAAATTTTTAAGAATTAGATTAAGATTGATTTGTTGATTATTAGTGCGTTAAGAAAGCAAAATCTAAATCTAGGGAAGCGTGTCACTAAGTTTTTATTTTAATGTTTCTATTCTATAGGGAGCATGCATCCTAAGTCCATGTTTTCTAAGACTTGGTCCTTAGTTTTTGTCCTTAGATGTCACTAAAGTTGTAGGATCTAAAGTTGTGTTCTTTTTCTAATTCCTAAGACTTCTATACGGATGTCAAAAAATATGAGGATCTAATAAAAGAAAAAGAAAGCAATCTTAATTATAATTGAAGTTTCTACAAGGCCCTAAGGGTGGGATGCGTACAATCAACTAGGCCCCTAAAGGTTTTCTAAGTTTTTTTTAGAAAGCTTACAACACCGGGGGCTATGACCCGGTGGTTCCGCCCGTAGCGTCTCTACCGGAATGAATAGGGGCGACTGATGCTCGGATCCGGTTGTCCTTGCTCCCTCTCCAAGTGCTCCAGTGCTCCTTATCCATTGCTTTCCAAAAGGTACCTTTTTGCTACTGGTTGAGCTACTTGTGTTTTGGGTTCTTCTCATTTTGCAAGTGCGTAGTACCAAATCACATAAGAAATGACGAAGAAAACTAACGAAAAATAGAATACAAAAAGGGATGTAGGTATCGTTGTTATTGGGTACACTTCTTTAAAGTCAAGTGCACCCTAAGCAACATTAACGATACCCTTTGCTGTCCCCACAATCCAAATAAGGCACTTGATATGAACCCAACTCGACTACTCAACCTATTCCCTATCAAACTCAAAGCAAATAAGGGAAGCTCAAGTTCCAAAAAGAAAACAAACTAGACCTAAAACAACACCTCTTTCTATCCATCACACTCTCCCAAATTTATATCAACCACATTCTTCTATATATAGAAGCAAACATTAATGAAAGAGACACAATTCAGATTAAGAGATATCACTTCATCCAAAAAGAGAGCTCTAAAGAATCTACCAATACAAATCCACTCTTCAAAAGTTATTAAACCCAAATCTAACTTATGAAATTTTCTTGTTTTGTTTGAATGAAAAGCTACAGGAAATTCTACACAAATCATTTATCAAAATCTCTTCTTTTTTGTTTTGACACAAAACTTTACAAAATTCTCTATCAAAATCCCCTCTTTTGACACAAAATCCTACCAAAACAACCAATAATCAAGTGCCTCTTCTTTCATTTGGAGTGGGGTATAAATCACAAAGCTTTCCAATAATAAAGTTGTATACCCTTCGTTGTAAAGCTTTTCATAAAATTCGTCATATATATATAAAAAAAAACTTTTAGAACGAATCCAAAGTCACTAGACATAAATCGACTTACAAAAGAAAGCTTTCGACTATAAAACCATTCATAAACACTCTCAAAGACATGTTATATGATAACTAAGAATGCCCAACATTAAGAGAAAAGACATATAAATGCTCTTAAACATGTCACACACCCTTCCAAGTAATTGCCTAATTCAAATTCATAATTCGCTCTCATGCCAACACAAATCTTTATAATATAAGCAGGCCAAAATCTCACTTTAAAACAGTTTAGAGCACAAAGCAGTGAGAAGCTTACACACAATTTACTCCTAAAACAATCCGGAAGCTAAAACAGTAAAAAAAACTGCATTCGACTCGCTCCCAAAGCAATTCGACACATGAAAACGGTTAAAAACTACGCTTATATCATTTCTGACACATTTAGAAACTAAAATAATAGGAAAACTAAACTACATTCATTTGCTTACAAAAAAAGTTTGCGACTCAAATTAAATCACAAAAACTGCACTTATACTATTTTTAACACAATTTAGAAGTCGGGACAGTGAAAATTTGCATTCAACTAAATATCGCCAAACATCAAGCATGTATATCATCACAACATAATATAAATTTGAAGCGTGAGATGTATAATTATTCTCCGACAAACTTCTAGTTCTCAAATCTATAGGCTATCCAATATTTTCAAGAGTATCCTTAACACAAGTCCTTAAGCCTACCTTAATAGTACCAACCATATGATTTTGCGAGTACTTTAATGGGTGTCAACCACACTCTTTCCAATTTGTTCATGACTTTAACTACAAATTTATACTAATCACAATCCCATTTGAAATAATCTATTGGCTGCTTGAATACTCAAAATAACAAATAAGTTTTAGTTCTACAGATTGTTATTTTTAAATACTTAATTTAAAAGCAACACAGTTGTTTAGAAGTTCTAGGTCATCTCTAAGTTGTCATGCCATTCCCATAAAAAAAAAAAAAAAATACAAAGTTCTATCAAGGAAGCCATGTATGGTGACGGTTGACATCCACCATCAACCCGGCTCTTCATGCATTGAACGGCACTAATCTTAACATAAGCATACAATTAGGACCTAATTGATTTTGACTGTAAAGTTGAAGCAATCGATAGTATTTATATCCATAGCTCAGAAAAAAAACTTTTTCCCTTCAAGATAGAGATTTTAAAGGTTCTTCTCAAAGCAAAATACAAACTGAAGAAAATGGGCCCTTGAATTTCACCAAAATGCCTCACATTCATATTTCGTTTCTCATTGTAACACCAAACCAACAACATTTCTTTAAATAAGAAATGAGACAAATACATCCAGAAAAGGGAGAAAAATAGCTCAATGCAAGATAGAAGAACATAGAGAAATTACTTCTTTTTGAAGAAACACTTCATGAAGGAAAAGAAAATAAACAGAACTAAAATTCCATACATCTCACCAAATAAATAATTTCATACATTTTTTTTTTTTTTTTGAAAGACCTTTAGGTGATGAGTTAGAAGAAACTCTTTCATAAACAAGACTGTCACATAAAGCTTTGATATAAACAATGTAATTAAGATTTTCTTTTAGAAACATTTCATCGAACATTTGATATGCAACTTTATAAAGTTATGTGAAATAAATTAACATAAAAAAGGGGTGGTTCACACCTAAATCTCAACAAAAATCCTCTAAACAACTCACCAAAATGTTCTCAAAATTCATACGATAGTTACTTTATCAAGAAGACATAGGTATAAGAACAAAAAGAACGACTCGAAGAAAGAAAGAAAAAAACAACAAATTTTGAGAGATCAAGCTTAACAAAAATTCTAGTATTGCCACTACAACTTAGAATTTTCAATGAAAAATACTCTTAGCACTTATCTCAATTCCATAAAACTAGGTGTTCTCCCTCTTTCCTTTAGAGAAAATCCACATTCAACCCATGCAACGTTACTATTATCTATGGCATGGTTAAAACACACATAAACGTGAGGCTTTGCCATGAGTCACCCACTAAACAAAGTTCATTCATTTCATTTTTTTTAAACCCCTAAGCTATGCATCCTAGACACATTTTTTTTTACATGAAGAAGGTCGTCACGGAGAACTTCAATGCAACAAACGACTAAGCTCTCTTTAGTAGTAATTTCACCAAACACAATTGATGCCATGGATTGGAAGGTGAAAGAGACCGAAAGATACATAGATACGGCGATGTTTGCTTGTAAACTAACAATGCTTCCATGTAGTAAATATTTATAAAATGCTAGAAGCCTTCCCAAATCACATTAGTCTTCTCTTTGTAAGGACCACAAAAGACACAACACAAAAATTATACAGGATCTACTCATGCCGGCAAGGTAAACCTTCCAACGAAACTCATGAAACTCCTCTTTTTACAAAGGAAAGCCTCCACTAACTTTAATGGGCATTAACACAAACACCCTACATGCATGATTTAGTGAAAGAACACTATGGCTTCTCAAGCTTTGCCATCACTCACACCTAAAACCTATAGATCATGTGACATAAAACAAAAATAAACTTTTATGCTAATCATCCATCTCAAACAAAGCGAATCAACAAATTAGAGAGAGATATAGAGCAACAAAAATATGATGAAATCAACTACCATCACCACAAACTGTTGTAGAACTTTGGCATAGTTAATGAATGCATTCCACAGTAACAAGAGTATTATAGGTGTAATGACATATACACCTTAAAATTTGCATAAACTTTGCATTAAAATGAGCATCTACCAACTAACACAACCACTAGACCGTAGTTTAAAGTGAGAAGCAAATGGAGCTAAGGATGAAGAAGAAGGTTGAGAAGAAATAAGATGGAGGAGAAGACAAAAATGGAGAGAAAAAAAAAATGAAACGAAGAAGAAGAAGGAGTAAGGGAAAAGACTTACATTGTAAAAGGGATGGAGCTCAATTCGGTCCAGGCGTCAAGACGATTCGTCGAAGTGGATCGACTCTACCTGGAGTCGAACAGGCTTCGGCCTTGCTCGGGTTCGGTCTCTGGAGCGGGAGCAAGGGGAAAAAGGGAGTTCGGCTTTGGATCATGCGAAGCCGAGAGAGATACGGGAGAGGGAGGCCGGTTCCGCCTGGGTGTCCGAACAGAACCAGACCGAGAGAGGGAGGGGGCCGCCGAAGAAGAGGAGTTCGATCCCTCTTCAATTCGCGAACTGGAGAACACTGAGAGCCAGAGAGAAAAAAGAAAGAACTTGGCGTGAGAGAGCTGGTCCAGAGCGAGAGAGAGAAGGAGCGGGAGAGAATGAGGTAGTCGAAGGCTTCCTCTTGGTCTTCTAAGTGTCTCCCCATGTCCTGCTTCGCTCGAATCATCGAAATAGCCTTGCGACCTTCTGCTTCTCCGCAAAGTCGTTCGAAACGACTACCAATTCAGGGAGCTCACGCGACTGAAGCCTGCCATTGCGACAGAACTTGGTTTTCAGGGAAATCTGCACCGTCGAAACTGTTACTTGATCCGGTAAATGGATTCAAATTAATTAGAAAGTTAAAGGGATTTGGCTAGGATTAAATTGAACTGAAACAAGTCCCATTGGGTTGAAATTAGGTTAAACTCGAGCCTGAATTTGACTCAATTCAAGTCGGTTCGGGTTCGAGCCGGCGCGACGAATCAAATTGCACGAAATTAAATTCAAAACAAACACTAATTTAAATTGAATCAAGCTTGACGCAATCAAAACAAAAGAATCGAGTCCAATCAAACATAGTCGAGTCAAATCTGGCTCGTGTCGAGTCGATTTGAGCTCAAATCGAGCCCGACGGGGTTCGATTAAATCGATCAAAAATGCTCGAGCACATTCGAGCCAAAATTGAGGTCAACAATTACATTCATTGAAAGTAGAAAATTCTAGACTCCATGCATGGTTATCCTAATAAAAATCTCAAGCAGTTTATATAAAAATAAATAGCTAACACCATTGACCCTGTGCCAAGCCATGCTCTTAATTTTGAGGGCTAAGCGCTCCACCTATGCAGTTATAATTAATTTAACCCTCATTTTATTTAGGGGGAGCTAAGCAAGCACCTGCATAAAACATTATTAGAAATCATGACATTGCTTTCCCTTTTATTAATTAGAGCATGGCCACCTGCACGAAAGAATAGTGTATATATATATATATATATATATATATATATATATATATATATATATATATATATATATATATATATATATATATATATATATATATATCGTTCCTGACCTAGGGGTAGATCTATCGCTCATCAGATCATCCACAGAGTGCAGAAAAGGTAAGCAAACACACCAATTATTTTTCAAATAACATGCAATGAAATCCACGAAAGCTCCGACACACAGCAGAAAAGTAAAATCCAGCAGCCTAACCTAGATCTAGAAGTGGTGCCCTAGCAAACAATTCTATGTGTTTGTAAGGCTAGTGTGGTTTGGATAGATCCTAAGTGAGGTAATTAGTTAAAATTATCTAAAGTTCAGGTCTGTTGTAGGCCAGAAAAGGAAATTTTTGTTGAAGTTCAAATATTAGTGAATTAGGGTGTATTTTAATTATTTCACTTTATTGATCAATTTTTAGAACTTAGGGTACTGACATTTAAAGTTCAAGTGATATTAGCAAATTTTAGAAAGTTCTATGTCCTCATAGGAACTAAGCTAAGGGTCCAAAAAGTCACTATGGGAAAAAGACTAAGTCTGGGTCTCCTATCACCTTAGAAAAATACTAGACATTAATACGAGTAGTTAGATAGGTAGTAGGCTGGAATTGGAGTTTTCTAGGCAAAGTTATGAATTTCCTAAGTTTCGGGCACTAAATGAACTACGGTTGACCAAAACGTTGACTTTCTAATCTAGGCCAATTTATGGATATCTAAGATTTTTAATAAATATTAGGCCCTAATTGGAGTCTAATGCAAGTGAGTTTACCTAATTTGGAATTTTCTACAATTAGTTATGAATTTTCTAAGTTCAGGGTATTTAAGGGAATTTTCTAAATCTCCTAATAAAGGGTTGTTTTTATTGTTTTGATTCAAACCAACTCCAAACTAATCGAAATCACCCCCAAAGGTCAGGAATGACTATAGAAAGTGTTCCCAAGTGTTTGGATGAAATTTGAGATTTTTAATAATTTTTAATGAATTATTAGGGGCAAAATGGTAAATTCCACCTATGGTCAAATTAGGGGTCAACCTGAAGTCAAAATAGGGAGCCCTATTTATCTAAGGTCAAGGATCTGATTTTGGTCAGTTTAAGATATTATGGGTAATTTTCTGACCTAAAATGTATTTATGGTAATTTTCGGAAGTTCTCGGGGCCTTATTTAGAGGATTAATTAGGGATGGTTAATTAAGGGGTCTGAAGACTCCTAAAAATTCATAGAAAATTCTGGGAGGTTTATGATGTCACTAAGTTTAAGTGTTGAAGTTTTCATGCCAATCTGCGATCTATCCTAGCTCCTAAAAAACTTCTACGTTCGCTAGACGAGTCCTTAATTATTGTCCTTAGGGTGTCACTTATGGGTTTAAAGTGATGTTTTGTCTAACCCTCAAAGTAATAAATATATGGGAGTACAAAAATGAAATAAACATGCCATGTCCTTAGATTTAGGAGAACCTTGACTAAGTGCTCGTGGTGCGACCTACACATGCAAGCTACGACGAACAAAAAGTAAATAAAACTAAAGAAGAGATTAATGAATGATTGGGACTCAACCATCCACTAATCCACTCCCCCATAATTTCTCTTCATACATAAACCCTATGTTTAAAATTTCATCAATAGTGGGTGTCCCAAAATTAGGATTTAATATATATATGTAATTTTTGCAAATACTCAAAATAATTATAAATAGCTATAATTTTTGAAAAATAATCTAATTAAAAATAGATCACTTCATATTCATACAACTATAAGGGAAACCCACTGACCATTCTCACGCAGTCTCAAAACGATTTGAAAATAATTTGTATCCTGAACATAATTATTATAATAATTAAGGGAGTAGTAATTAAATAGGCACATAATACTCCAAGATAGAAATCTGTCAAAACAGTGAAAATCAGTGGCTGAAAATAGTTTCAAAATAAAATACACAATTTTCTGAAAAGATCGAGGGGTTATACGCAAAAATCTGATTTAAAACGACGAAGATATGAAATTTACAAGTTTAAATATAATAAAAGAATATTTTAAAATAATACAATTTTACTGTTTTTGGAATAACAGAAAATATAAACATAATTTTTATTTAAAAATAGTCTTAAACTATGTCGAATTCAAAATACACCCAAAACAAGGTGCTGTGCGTCGACAGCGGATTTAAAACGAAGGAGTTACGCAATCTCAAAGTTTAAAGACTATAATTAAATAATTTCAAAATAGTGCTATCTTGCTGTTTTAAAACTAAATGCGCACAGATCCAAAAATTTTAAGTAAAGCTAGTTCCAAAATGTGCAGAATTCAAATACGTTCAAATCAAGGTGCTGTGCGTCGACAGCGGATTCAAAACGGGAAAGTTATGGTTTTTCAAAGTTTAAATACAATAAATAGGATAAAAATAATTTAAAATAAGTAATATTTAAAAATAATTATTAAAATAATAGTATAAAATAATACTTTAATATTTCTGAAACTTAAGGTAATTTGAAAATGTATAATAATAGTAATATTTTAATTATTAATAGTATCTTAAGTAATTTTAACTAATTAAAATAATTAACATAATATTTAATTATAAAAAAAAATAGAATTTTCATATCTAAATAAGTATAATAATATAACAATAAAAATAATAATAATAAACAACATAGATAAGTTAAAATAATATGTATTTATTAATATTATAATTAAAATAATAGTATTATAATATAATAATAACAAAATAATTAAAATAATATATTTAAAATAGTATTTATATATATATATATTTACTGTTTTATTAATAATTAAAAATACATAAATTATTTTAATAATTTTTTTTATAGTGTAGAGAATGAAAATACGATCAAAACAAGGTATTATGCGTCAAAATCGGACGAAAAATGAATTTTCTATAATTATTTAAAGAAAAATAGGTTTAAAAAGTATAATAATAAATATATATATTATTTTAAACCCGACGGCGGCTCGGTGCGCTTCGTGGCAACAGCGGATAGGCTCCGCGGTCGCGGGCCAATAATTGGCGGCAGGCAATGATTGCCGCAATCATGCCGCCTCCCACTTATCCACGTCGGACGCCCCTAAGCCGTCCGATTTCCGCGGTATTGGACGGGCGGCTACGATGCCGCCACGTGGCGCGCCAATCCGCGGGGGAGAGGCCGCGGCTAGTCCAAACCGTGGGGCTACACGCGCGATCGGCATCAGACCGCAGGCGGGCGAAATCCGGACCGCCAGTCACGGATCTAACGACCCAGATCGGACCTGCGCATGCAGGCGGCCGGACCGAACCCTGATCCCGTTTTTTGGCTTTTTCTCACTCAATTTTCAACCAAATTCCACAAAATTTTAAACCTAGGTTCTAGATATGAACAGAAATCATGGGGGATATTTTATTTGGATTAATATGCACTAACAACGAAGCTAATTAACCCTAAGTGCGCTATACTAAGGTTTCGATTTTACCTCGATCCAATGGATGGATCCAGTTGATCTTGGTCTCGTTGAGCTCTTGGGATCCTCAAGAACAAGTTCCTAGTTGACGTCGAGATCCGAAGCTCGCTCGATCGGTCGGGATTCGTCCTTGAACGCGAAACGCCTCGGGTTCACCGGAGGATTGCAGCCGATGGGGTCTGGACGTCGAGGTTTGATTCGAAAAAGTGGGGAGAAGTCGTGGGAGTACTCTCACAAAATCTCAGAGCCTGAGGTGGTCTCTAGAGAGAGGGAGAGCAAAAAGATCCTATCTCACCCTAATTTTCTCCTATTTAAATGTCTAAGCTCTAGGCTAACGGTCCAGATCTAATCAAGGTTGAATTAGGAGGGAAATTATAGGGAATTGACCGTGGTTTTCGTTTGAATTTCAAAGGATATCAATTAGAGCCATTAAATGTATTAAATGACTCTTAATAAGGCCTTAATGGGTCACATTAACCTAATTATAACTCGATTTGACCAAGTCAGGGTTTGACTTGGTCAAACCAGTCAATTAGGTCAGAGGGGAGGTGAGATCAAGCCATGGAATCCATGAAATTAATTTAGAATTGATTTCTGGCTTGAAGGGTCCAAACTGGTCAACCATAGTTGACTCGGTCAATTGGGTTGACTCAGGGTCCAAGCCCGAGCTCAAAAGACTCGACTTGACCCAACGAGCTTATTGGAGAGGGTCTTAGGGTCTAACTTGGTCAATTTGACCAAGTCAACCTTTTGACCAAGGGTCTGGGAAAAATCGAGGTCAACAAATATTCACTATTTACTTTTTCTATTGAGCAAAGGAAATCGTATACCCACTCCCCCATTGTCTTGTGATTGATTAATTGTTATCGATCCAAGAAAAGTGAGTAATGGTCAGAGTACTCAATAAAGGATCAAGGTGAACCTTCTTTATTATCTTCTTCTATTATGGCTTATATTTTTTGCAGGCTAGAATATACGTGGCGATAGAGTTATAATTTTACGTCTTAGTATTGTACGGATATCCAACTCACATACAGAGAACATAAGATTTTTAACGTGGAAAACCCTGGAAAGGGGAAAAAACCATGGGGCTTAGCCTAGTTGAAAGGATTTCACTAGAATTTGAGTTGATTACAGTGGGCAGAATCATCCCAGAGGGCGATCAAATTACAAATATCAACCGTATGGTTGAAGTCTATTGTAAAATATGGCGTCACTTGGAAGTTGGAGCGTAAGTTAGTAGTCTGACAGCGATTTGGCAGAATTCTGATGTCAGTTGATGGTCTAGCGGAGTTTAGGGCTTCACGTGTTGTTCTGGCGCAGTTCAGGCCTTTAGGCGGGGATTTGGTGCGGGTGAGGGCCTAAGGTGGTGATCCGGCAAGTGCAAGGTCCTCAGGTGGTTGTCCAGCAAAGGCGAGGGCCTCAGGTGGTGGTCCGACGAAGGCGAGGGCCACAGGTGATGGCCCAGTGAAGGCGAGGGCCTCAGGTGGTGGCCCAGTAGATACACTATGAAGATCCAAATCCTTATTATCTGATCCAGTTGAATCCTGATCTGAGCTACAGTGAAGTGTTAATTGTTCCATTTTTTGTGATCAGTATAGATTTAAATTTGTTAGTTCTCAAAATTTCTGAATATTTCCATATAAATTCGGCAAGATATCTCCTCTTGGAAATCATTTTGCATGCGAATGAGATTTATGGTCTCTTTTGTTTCTCACATGAGAAATTATTATGTGCGGAGAGGACGTAGAGGTACGTCCGGACATTCACTTAATATTTGACACGTGGAGCGCACTTTACTTACGCTTTACTTGTGTTTTTGTTGTGCTTTTTTACTATTTTCTTGTGTTTTTTTACTGCGCTTTACCTGCACTTTACTTGCGCTTTAACTACATTTTTTATATACTTGACTTTAAGTTCCATTGACATATTAAATATATAAAATAAAAAAATAAATCCAATTGATCTCCACCTAATAATTTGCCCTCTCACATAGCTCTCAGTGATTAGATCTTTTGTAAATGCAGAATATGAAAAAAAAAAATCGAAATATTGAGACGCAAATCTTTCCACACATATTAAAAGGCCAATAATGTTTGGGTGCCTACACTTACAAATAGTTTCAAAACAGATAAATTTTGTGAATGGAGGAGAATATTAAGGTGTCAGGCTTTGCTATGGAGCAGGCCTTTTCACTGTGGCTATGATAGCTGGTCTATTGACCTCTCTGTTGGAACTTCTGGCTGCTTCTTCTGAGTCTAACTTTGGCATTCAGAATTTTTTTTTTGTTAATATAAAAAATATAAAATATAAGCATAGTCGAATTAAGATATTATGATTAAATTTTAGTTAAGGTAATTAAAAAAATATTGCATTTATTTTAAGATAAGTTATATATATATATATATATATATATATATATATATATATATATATATATATATATATATATATATATATATATTGGAAAAGTTGTCTATGAAAAAACAATAATTTCTTTTAAAAAATGACCCTTGTTTGATTGGTCTGAATATATGAATGTATGAGCTCAATCCATAATTAATCTCTTGAACTTGACTGTATTAAAAACCTTTTTTGGAACGACTTCTTGAATAATCTTTCACAAATTTGATTACTATTATTACTATTATTATTTAAAATATTACCCACCTACAAAAGGGTCCATATAGAAAAATCACTAATTAATTAATTAATTTCAAATAGTTTTAATTCTTATTTAAAATTATGAATATACAATTTTTCAAAAATTATTAAAATACGTCAAAAAATCCGTTGGAAAGCGAGGGGGAAATAGTTCGCTGGAAAGCCGTCATAAAAATCGATAGATAATGAGCAATTTTCCTGCAATGGGGTGAGTTTGTGAACTTTGCAAGAATGAATCTCATACACGTCTAAGCACTTTAGACTGTATCAATGAGCAGCTTTAGCACTTGCTCCCTAAGTGAGCAGATGACTGGTGCCAATGATCTCAATGATGTTCCTTTTTTCTCACCTTTCCTCTATTTTTCCTCACTCAGAAGATTGCGCTTGTTGTGAAACCCTTAGGGCTGTTTGACAACTAAGTGGGATTTAACTTTAGTGGGATTTAATAAATTATGTAAATCTGGATTTAGTAAATCCGAAATATGTTAAATCCTGAAAATTTTTTGGTATGCCAAATGTTAAATCATGAGAATATGTTTGGTAACATATATTAGGATTTATGGCGGTTAGGAATTTAAATTTAAAGGAGATATTTATGAAATCAGAATCATTGCATAAAACATAATAAAACCAATTTTAGTTCATATAAAATGACCGAAAGTTCAATAAAAAAACAAATTATAAACTAACATTGATCAAAATGACAGATGAAGTATTAAATAAGCTAATTATATTAATTTATGCACTAATTATAATATTAATTATTTAATTAATTAACTTAATTATTAATTGTTTAAATTATATTAATTAAGTTAATCAATAATAATTTTGAGGCGTCTAGGTTTCCTTTCATCTTTTCTTTTCGTCGTTGCCGTTCGGCTTCGTTGCTTCGAAGGAGGTGTAGATATTGCGCATGTTGCTACTTCGGCTCCTTTGTGACTATTCGACTTCGCTCCTTCGACGACTTTCCCTTCATGTCAGGTCGGAAGTTACGACATTTTGATCAGAAGCAACAACAGGAGCTTGCTGGCTATGAAGGTTCTCCCTTTCGCGCGCTTCTTCAGCGACTGTTGATTCTCCCTTTCGCACGCTTCTTCGACGACTGTTGAGCTTCGGCGACATGGACGCCGCGTGTGAGTCTTCCGCCGTTTTTTAAATCCCGTCAAATCCACCGAACCGAGGGATTTAGTAAATCTGGGATTTAAGCTATAAATCCGTAAATATGGAATTTATTGAATCCCGGGATTTAACGCACTCCGTAAAATCGTTTTGCTGGATTTAGCATAAATCCGACTTAAATCCGACGACAAATCCGATACCAAACAGCCCCTTAGTGTTAGCTTAACTTGGTAGGAGAAGTTTTTCCATCTTATCATATTATCAGGATAATTTGAACTAGGATGATCAGCTCACATCCTCACTAGAAGATTAGAAAGACAAACTTCTCTATTTCAACAATTTCTTTCAATTTTTTTTCTTTCTCTATAGTACTTTAGTTTATTAGTTCAACAATTTCAGCTGTTTTGGTTGGAGTTATTGGGTCATATTTTAGACTATGACAGCCTACTAAATCGTGTTAGATCATTCTTAGTTTTATTTCTATTTTAAGAAGCGAGCTGAGTAGTGTTGATATCAGGAACCTGATATGTGATATAGTTATTCCTTTTTGGCTAGTTTCATTTTTGTAGTCTGGATTTTTTATTTTTTTATTTGTTATACTCTATATTTTTCAAGCACTGTTATAGATATACCTCAGATTGTACAAATATTTTTGTATATAAAAATAAAATTTAAAATTTAGTCTTCCTCTTTACATTGTATTTAATAGTAGTTTAGTGTTATATAAATTGAAAATTTAGTTTTTTCTCATCACTTCTCTAACTGAATCTTGAGGTCTATTTTTTGTTATTGTCACGATTAGGCACAAACTCTAGCCTAATTAACCACTTATTCTACTTTGTGAAATTCTAATTTCCTAAATTATACAACTCCTTGGATAGCTTCATGGTAAGGAGAAATTATTCTGTGCAGACATCGGACATAATTTAACGTCTGGATGCCGCAGTAGTGAGCGGTACCGAGTATCGAGCACTAAGCAGTACTGAGTCATGGTATGATAAAAGAATGATGTGATGCATTTTTATTGGTCTCTGAATATTATTCGGTGTCACCACTTAATAATTTTTCCATGAAAAGTACCTCATAGATGCCTACTCCTTGACCCTCCAAGAAGCTTTTTAGTGTGTTTGCACAATATTGCTAAACCCGTGGGATAAAAGCAGTGGTGGAACCATATAATCCTTAGGGGGGCAATTGCCCCTCATATGTTTTTTAGAGGAGAGTAAATGTATATTTTTTTTTATAAAAGAGTAAAAAAAATTATTTGCCCCTCCTAAAAAATTACTTTTGCCCCCTTAAAAAACTCTTTTGTCCTAAAATATCTATATATTTCTTCACATTTTGTTCTAATATTCACTTTCATACTTTTCATGACAGTTTAATTACACATTTTTTTCTTTATTTTTTTGCTTCATTTTTTTTAAAAAACTTTTAGTAATATATAGATATATAATATTATTTTTTTAATATTTAATTATTTTTATGTTATATTTACTCCTCTCAAAATTGAAGTTGATTCCGCCCCTCAATAAAAGGCTGGATATAATGAGTTAGATAGTTTGTTTTGTCAAATTGAGTAGTAGCCGGCTAATATCATTAAGAAAAAATCTCAATCATTTAATTGACAACTTTAAGGCTTCGGTTGGGATGACTTTTTCGTTGTTTCTTGAAACAGTTTTTTAGTACAAAATTTTAAATTTTGTTCTGAAAAATTGTTTTAATAAACATAAAAAAAGTCAGTCCCAAATAAAGCCTAACTCTTTAATTACAATCATAATATTGAAGAGGATACGAATCCATAAAGAATGGAGACAGCACAGAGCTACGGTGCGAAGCGGAGCAGTTCTCGTCACACACTGCTCTCTTTCTCTCTCTTCTGTCATTCTAATCATGTTTCTCTCCCACCCTCTACAATTCTCTACCTATAACAGAAGACAAGTCGGGTCTTCTCCAATTAAGCATCCTTCTCCACCGCCTTCCATGGACAACGCCAGACAGGTTCGGCCGCTGCGCTCCACGTCTGCGACCGCCACACCACCGCCAGAGCTCATACAAGGTTCAATGGAGTTTCTTTCCCGATCATGGAGTCCCACAGCCTTCGAAATCGCAAAAGCTCTCTCCCCTCGCCTGCCACCTCGCTGCGCCGCCTCCGCCGCCATACAGCTTGACTACACCGCCGGCGAAGCAAAAGACTTTAACGCACCACTACCCGCTGGAAACCACTTCACGTTTGCCTGCTCTGCCACCTCACAGCTCGTTATGGAGAGAATCATGTCGCAGCCGGTATGTATAAAGTCATTTTCTCTCAAAGATTAGAGCTTTGAGATCTCTAATGAAGATGTTAAGGATGCCCTGTTCTTCACTTTTAAACAGCAAGATGTATCGCAGTTGACGTCGGGTCGGCTCTCCCACAGCAGCGGACTATTGAACGGCGGATCTCTCAGCGATAGCCCTCCGTTCTCCCCCTGCAATTGGGAAGACGTTCAGGACCTTCCTTTCCTTGCTCAGAACTTTCACAAAAAGGTCTTTTTTTTTCCTTTCTCTATTTCGTAGGAGTTGTAATATCAATTTTGTTTCAGGCTTAAAATCAATGATCTAATAAGAAGAGAGATTGAGATTAGTTTTTCTCTTCTGATAGAAGCACGTAACCATTTACGTATTACAGATAGGATCCTAATTCCACTGTCGTTTGTCTTCTTCATGCAACCTTAGATTATCTCTGTTCTTCTTCACTTTAAATTCTTTTTAAAACCAACAAAAGTATGATCTTTCATAAATTTCATTAAAAAAACAATTTTTTATTACGCTGTTTTTAATATCTAAATTCAAAGCTTGCAAAAAAACGTGTAAATTTTTTTATATTTTTTGGTTGCAGAGCTACAGCACAACTAAACCGCCAAAGCCAAATTACAGAGCAGAAAGCAGAACACTAAGTAAGTGGCTTAAAGACCGTAGGGAACGAAAGGACGAGGCGCGTGCTCAAAACGCGCAGCTCGATGCTGCGATATCCGTCGCCAGCCTCGTTGCTGCAGTGTCTGCCATCGCCGCCGCCACCGCAGGTGCCACTTCCACGGAAGATGACTGTGCATCTCGCACCAACGACGCCATTGCCTCTGCCGCCACTCTTGTGGCCGCGCAGTGCGTTGAGGCCGCCGAGACTCTCGGGGCCGAACGTGGCCACCTAGCCTCCGCCGTCGCCTCCGCCCTCAGTGTCCGAACTACCGGCGACATCGTTGCTCTCACCACCTCTGCCGCTGCAGGTAATAAAAAACTCTGTTATTCTCTAACGATTTAGCATGATATAATGGGAGAAACTGTCATTAACGGCAGAGCTGAGAGGAGCAGAACCACTGAAAGCAAGAGTTTTAAAGGAAATATGGAACATTCCCGCCGTGATTCCAGAGGAGAAGGGATTTTCGGCCCATAGGAGCCGCCAGTCCAGTGAAGAAGCAAGGGGTTCGAGCGGGGAGGTCATGCCTGAGGAGCATTTTGAGGGGCTTTGTAGCCAGGAGGTCCTCGCTCGTGGTGCAGAGCTTCTGAAGAGAAGCAGGACAGGTATCAAATAATTACTGCAGCCATGATGTCGCAATAGCAGACTAGACTTTTAAGACAATAAAATATAAAAATTTATCTTTAAATTCGTTTATAATTTTATATATTACATAAAATTTACCTCCTTAAATTAAAGGCAAGATCTTTTACTCTCTCAATTAAGATTTAAGATTCAAGCTTCAGTGAAGCAGCAAGAGCTAAAATTCATGGCATCTTTTGACGACGTAGGAGCTCTTCACTGGAAGATTGTTTCAGTATACATCGACAGAGACGGGCAAGTGAAGCTGAAGACCAAGAGCCGGCATGTGGCTGGAAGCATCACCAGCAAGAAGAAGAGTGAGTAATATTCTGCTCTTCAGTACAAGCTTCTATGGCAATTTACATCGCTTGCTTTTCCGTTTTGTTTTCAGATGTTATCGAGGTGTGGAAGGACATGCCGCCATGGCCGGGGAGGCATTTGCTGCAGGAAGGTGGAGCGGAGCGGCGTTACTTCGGGTTGAAGACAATAGAGGAGGGAGTGGTCGAGTTCGAATGTAGGGGACAGAGGGAGTATGAGATATGGACGAAGGGTGTTAGCTGGTTGCTCTCGATCGCCGGTGAGAAGGCGAGGGGAGCTCAATGAGAGGAGAAGTTGGAAGATGAAGAGTTAGGAATGGGTTTTTTTTAAGTGTAATTTCATAATGAAAGAAATGAATATTTTTGATAAGTTCTATGCAAATAAAATGAAAGAGAATTCACAACAACAACAACATCAAGTCTTTATCCCACTCCGTGGGGTCGGCTACATGAATCCTTTTTCTCCATTATGATATATTAAAAGTCAAATTCTCGTTTAAATCTAATAAAGAAAGGTCATTCCTAATATTTTCTAACCAAGTCTTTTTAGGTCTACCCCTACCTTTATTAACATAAGTCAAATCTAATACCTCAACTCTCCTAACTGGATCATCGGAAGGCCGCCGTTTAAAATGAAGGAGAATTGAGATAGAAAAAAAAAAAGGATATTTTGATATAATTTATATTAAAATGGACTAAAATTATTAGATTTATTTTGAGATTAATAGTCTAGTTAGGAAATCTATGTACTATCATAAAGTGAATTTATGAATTTTTTTAATTCATATTTTTAAATATTTTTTTCTCTATAAAATGATCTACTTCAAGTAGGATGCATTTAGGGGTTGTTTAGTTTGAACTAAAAGGGGCTATTGATTTCACATATATGATATGGCAACTGTAACCTATATGCATAATTTTTAATTCTTTTAATAAATTTAAAAAAGCCAACATACCTTAGACTAAACTTTTCTTTCTAGCCAAACCTATTGATGCCCTTGGTCATCTTGATTTTCACATATACAAAATCACCAATAAAAAACTATATAGCTTGATGCTTAGCATCAAAATACAATTTTTGTATGTCATACACAGCTATTAATTAATCTGTCTTTGATCAGACTGACATTTTCAATAGCGTACATCATCAACTAAGATTTGCCCAATCCGATTCCTTTCAACCACCTTTGTCCAAGATAAAAATATTTTACACTTTTTGCCGCACAGAGCTTTGTAAAGGGTCATACTTATATTTATTTGAAAATTATTATTGTAGGAAAACTCAATTAGATGAATGCGATCATCTAAGCTGTCACCAAAATCTAGGATGCATAGTCTCACAGGATCTTCAAATATCTAAATAACCCTTTCAAACTATCTATTAGTTTGAGAATGAAATATCGTACTGAAAGTAGTTTCGTATCCAGACCTTGCTAAATGCCTCTCCACATTGAAGAGGAAAACCTGTCAATATTTTGAGGTATATAATTGTTAATTACTTTTACTGAATATATATTTATTATTTTGATGATTTATAGAAGCTCTGGTTGATTAATTAAGAAGATAAAATAAATATTTGTTTCAACTTTGATTATAGAACATTACAAAATTAATCCCACACTCTAGACACTAGCAACCTCTCATAGATATTTAAATTCTTTCCATATTTCAAGCCTTTGAATTACTACCAATCACTTGAATCTTGAGCTTGATAACTAATAATTTCAACGATCACCTTTTATATTGATTGCATTGTACATGAATGAGATGAGTCATCACTGATTAGCTCTTTGAATGTTATATGTGATCATGACAGCCCTACTATCATTATTAGATGACTAACTTATCTTAAATAAATTATATTTTTTCACTCATATTTTTTAATATAATTTAAACATTAAAATAATATATAAATAAACATAAAAATTTAAACATTGAATATATGACTACATAAAAATATTATCGTACATATTATCCCTCTATAGTTTTCTAAATAATGGATTTATAACTCAGAATATCCCTACACACCCCTCAGTTCTATAGCCAACCAGCACTAATTCATGCACGTCAAGGAGCAGTGCAAGAATAAAGCACAGCAATGGCTAGCCACCAAGAGAGATTATTATGTGCAGGGTCCGGACACAAACCATTCCATTTTGTGACTCTGAATAGTAAAAGCGGATTCATGAACAGTAAAAATATAATGGTGAACATTAACTACATTTTTACTATTTACAACTACAAAACTAAAAGATTTTTTGTACGTAATAATCTCTCCGCCATCAAAGGGAAGCATCATGTTCTCTCTAGAGAAACGTGAAGTACACAGCTCCCCTTGGAATCACCTAGCAATTAAGCAAACACTAATTTCCAAGCATTCTCCAACCATGCCATGTCAAGAATACTTGACCTCAAAGTAATACAATAAAAAAAATCAAATATCATGAAATCAAACTTCATTCATGGACAAGTTCAAGCAACTATACAAGGAACCAACCTCCAAAAAAAAAAAAGCACTGAAACCTATATCGAAAGGGAAAAAAAAAAAAAACATTCTTAATACTGAAATCCAAAGCTTGTAGCAGAAACAAAATAACAACTTGTAATATTACGATGACTCAGCCATCAGCAGCTCGGAAAAGAGTAAGAAGAGATAAAAACAAGTTGATAATGTCGAGGTATAGAGCGACTGCAGCCCATATGTACTCATCATAGGAGTAGCGTTTAATCAAATTATCTGTGTCATAGATGATATAGCCGCTGAAGATTAGAGCAGCCAAGCCGCCATAGATCATATGTGAGATTCTACCCATTGGGAAGAAGATCTGAGTTGCAGATAGAACAATGTGATGTCAAAATTTTACTACGCAGATGATAATTATTAAACCAAAAACACATTTTGTGAAATAGATTCAAAGGGGACAAGATCAATAACCTGGATGAAGGCAAAAACAATCAAGACAATGAGTGAGGAAAATAATATCGGGCCGAGAAAGCTGAAATCATGGCCTCTCTTTGCTGCCCAGAAAGTGTAAATGGTAAGGCTAACGACAACCACTGCGGTGAGAATGGCTGCCTCAAGAATAACCTTCCCTGCTCCACATTTTCCAAATCAATCAGAAGGAATTCACTTTATAGCAATCAAATAAGCAGAATAAGTTTCAAAGATCTTGCCTTTGGTGAATGCGCATGACAATCCCACCGCGAAGCTGATGGTTACAGTGAAAAGGGCGAGGAGAAACAGATTTAATGGATGGCGCTGGTGGTAGAAATATAGAGGGATCAACACTGAAAATGTGGCAAATTAAACCAAGTCTTATCTTCTTTTACATAGAATTCTCTACTCCTTAATATCGAATGGACAGAAAAATTGATAATGCTTCTAATGCTAGCAATATGAGTGATTGTGCAAATATGTAAAAATATGTAAAATATGAGTCATACATAAGGAATTCTCTTATTTTTTTATTATATATATGTAAAATTACATTAGCGTCATCCGAAAGATTAAAAGTTTACAAAACTAGCACACAATCTAAATAAAATGGATTATCAAACTGTATTTTTGCTCACCATGACTAATTCATTGAATGTTTGATGAGTACAAAAAATAAAAAAGTGTTTTTGGTCCAGATTTCAAGATTTGTGGTCAATTTGTGAATAATAGTAGTTGGTCATAAGTATTGGTTTTGTAAAAAAAAAACAAAATTTGGGTATTACTGAAGAAATTTATCCTTTCAAAAAAATAATTTTACAATTACATTCAAATTTTGTTTTGATAAGATCCAGTTGTCCATCGAATTAGACAGCCTAAATACCACATCATATGACAAACAAAAAATAAAAAATTGCAATAAACATTATATTGTTTAGGATAAGATAACGTTGAATCATACATATTTAATTGACGACATTGATATAAAATCATAAATATCAGCATAATGCTATGTTGTTGAAACTGCAACGCAGAGCAGCAAAAGAGTCGGAATTCCGTATGAGAAAGAAATTTCTAAACAAAATATAAAAAGGGAGATTTATACAAGTATTAGAACAAATCATCAAAATGCTAGAAGTTACAATAAGCGCCACGCCCAACTGGATGACTTTGCTAGGTTTAAAAGAGTAAAAAAGTCTAAAAAATCTCAAGAATAAAGGTTCCAACTGATATCTAGCGAAAAAACAACCGCCAAAAATCACAGCAAAAAAAGCGAAAAAGATCCAAAAAAAACCACAAAAAACATTAATGAAAAAGAACAAACCTAGAAATTGCAAAGCAAAATAACAAAGAAAGTGATGCAGGAGAGAGTACCAAGGAATGGCAAGATGACGAGGAAAATGTAGAGGCCGAGGCCGGCACCGGAAGACACGAAAAAGTGGGAGATGGGTCTGACAAAGATGACAACGGCGGAAACTGCAATAGTAAGAAGCATCTGAATGGATAGAATGCTGTAGATCTTTCTGATGAACGCCCACCGGAGTTCCGGGCTTTCCAACATCGACGGATAGAGAGGCCGCGCTCCTCCGCCGGCCTCGACATCGTGGCCTTTATACGGCGGCCGGTTCCACGCCATCATTTTTCCCCTGATCGCTCAGAGAACTCGGTTAGGGTTTCGATTTACGGGAAACTGAATGGAGGAAGGAGGGAATTCAGTTCCGAGCTATATAAGGAATAAAGGAGAAGGCCGGCCGCGGAGGGCCATTAACGAGCGTCTTCTGGCAACTTCTGGACACGTGGAGAAAGCGCCTTATATTTACGATTGTTCCGTCGCACGCAAATGTTGTCTTATTTCAGTTATTTGTTTGAAAAAGGTTTGCGTTTAAATATTTTGATGTAGTTTTTATTATTATTATTTTGTTTTTAGGAGCTATTTACTTGAAATTATTTGATAAAGTTTAATATTTGAAAAATTAGTTGATGTTTGATTAATTTTAAAAAAAAATTAGGAGTGTTTTTTTTATATTTGAATTGTTATAAAAAAGGGGAAGATACTAGAGTGGTATCACAGAGTTTTAAAAACGAATATGTGGGTTCTACGGAATTGCATTTGTCACAACTTCACCCGATATTACTAGATATCACACATGTTATACTATATTTGATTGCGGTAAGACTGATCTTAATATTTGGTTCGAGAAGTATTGAACCAAAATTTCTAAATTTTACACTACTCAAAACCATTATTGAATGTAAGGGTGTCAATATTTGATATGACCCGAAAATCGACCCGAATCCGACCCAAAATTTTCAGGATATGGTCAACATGTTTAGGAAATGGGCCAGGTTCGGGTACCAAATTTCGATCTGTTTGAAAATTAGGTAGGGTCCGAGTCAACTCGTTAACCTGAAGTTGACCTGGATCTGACCTGATTCCCCCACCTCAGACAGTCCATATGAGGTAAAGTTTTGAACGAGTCGATAAAAGACTTATTCTCATCCTTAGATGACGTTCCTTGTTGTAAGGTCGATAAAAAGACTTATTCACCCTTTTTGCCTCCTTCGATTCCCCTGCTCGTCGTTCAATTGTTGGATCTGAATCGAAAGTAACGACAACGATGGGAGGCTCTGGACTTCAGAGGGAGCTCGCTTGTTGCGAAGGTAACCATTTTCTTCCATTCACAAGCTTCTCTTATTGAATTGACTGAACACTTCTTCGCTAATCGCTTCCTTCGTCAGCATTTTTATACACTGCATTAACCAGCACTATCATGTGTACCTGCGGTGCCTTGAAATAACTCATGCACAAGAACTTGAGAGGCACCACATTTAAGTGTTCATCCCTGTTGACCTCGTTCTTCGCTCGAGCAGATTCGAGCGACGCGATTGTTCCTCGTCGAGTTCAATTTGACCCGAATCGATTTCAATTTGAGTTCAATTTGGTTTGATCAAATCGATCGAACTTAACCCGATTTTAAATCGAGCCGATTTGAACCAAATTCGTATCCAAACCTAACTTGAATCAGCCCAAATTAATTTTGAATAAATCCTAATTGCTTTTGACTTAATTTGAATCTATCCCTAAATCCGGTAATCGCATCAAACGGCCCCGATTTCCTCAAAATCCAAAAAAATCGACCGTTGCCGCAGGGTTCAGTCGCATTGAGTACCTTGGCCTTTGCTCTCTCTCGGGATTCCGCTCCCTCTCGAGCTCTCGTCCAAAAAGAAGCCATAGGCGAATCCCGATCCCTCATTCTCACGGACGCCCGCACCCTCTCGCTGGGAAGCTCTCGGATGGACTCCCTCACTTTTTCCTTCCCACGCTCTCTCTCGGTTTGCTTTGCTCTGAGGCACCCGCCGCCCCTTTCCTGGAAAAGTCCCCCTGAGTTTGCAACTCCAACCCCAACCTAGGCGGGATCCTCACTCGGTTCTCCTTTCTCCCTTGCGCGACCAGCTCGACAGCATCCCCGATCTTCCCCTTTCGAAGCCCGTCCGACCTCCAGGTCCTCGTCCCTTTCTCTGTTCGCACGACCTCAGGAGGCAGCCCGACGCCGGCCAAACTCCGGTGCCTCTTCCTCCCTTGACTTTGCACGGTCTGAGACCGAACCCGACGATCCCGACAATCCCGACGCCGCACGCCTGGACCGACGGGTAGGGCTTCGTCTCCCCTGTCTTGGCCGACCGATCTACTCCACCACGGCAGGTAATTCTTTCTTCCTTCCCTCCCTTCTTCCCCTTCTTCTTCTTCCTTCTTCTACTGCTTATTTCACTTCTTCTCCTACCATTCCTTCTCCTTTGCAAAATCTGAGAATCAAAGTTATTTGAGTTTTTTTTTTTTTTTTGCTTCATGCATGCATACTTGTTGTTGAGGTGTGGTCGTTGTGTGAATCATGAAGAGCCCCTTGTGTAAATCATTGGTAAGATTGTGATCTAATAGGTGTTTAAGTCTCTTTGTATAATAGTTTGTTTTGTGTGTGATTCTATGAACATTGCATACCAAGTGTTCGTTTAGATGCCACTATAGGAGATTTGGGATGCTTTGGTTCAAATAGAGATTATATTATGGTCATAACTCCTAACTTATAGTTATACAAATGTTTTCCAAATATTGGGCGTCTCATTCAAGAGATTATGATGTTATTTGAGTTCTCTTCTATTTATACTTATTGTCTTCCACCCCTTGTTTTCATTACAATTGAAACATTTACTACTTGAGGTGGTATGAAAGATTTTTTTTTTATGCTTGGAAACATTAAGTACTTATGTTGGAGTCGACTCTTTATGTGATGCGAGAAATTTCGATTTGATTATAGTCATTAGAACTTTGCTTTTATGGCGTTGGCATAATAGTTTAAAGAAGCCTAGAGCTTCTAAATCTTTTTGTAAATCAATGGATAGAACTAAAGCCTATACCTAGACTTGAATATTTGAACTTTCAATTTGGTGATAGTGGCATATTTCATATACTTTGGAATCCCATTTATGAACTAAAGATTCATCGTTCTATGGATCTTGGCATTGGTATATACATGTTCCCTTTAAATATTGAGATGTGTTGCTACATGGCTTTAAGAGCTTGTGAGTGATTTATATGCGAAGCTTTTTTTGATTAAATAAAAAAAATGTGGATAAAATTCTCATGGTCACCTTTAGTTCTCTTGATTCCTAGTAGGAACCTTCATTCTCGATGTCTAGCTTTATGAAACTTTGCATAGTTGACATTGCTATCATGTGTTGATTTTTGTCGTTTGAGAAATGAGCAATGGATTTATGAAAATTGTACTTGAAACACGTTATACAATTTGACAAAGCGTGAAGAGCCGTGCTACTTATTCACTTGAAAATGTATGTTAAATGTATGCTTTGTTGCTTACTGGGAAATGATAAAGGCTTTTCTTTAAAAGAAATACATATGGCAAGCAAGCATAGTTGTATACTGTTTTCATATTCACATGAGTTATGGTAATTAGAAGTATTCCTAAGCTAAGTGAGTGAGGAGTAGGCATGCTTAATGGTATTTTGCTTATATTTCTAAAAGCATCTATGAATCTGGAAAAGGTAAAGAGCATGTTTATTTATAAAATTGTGACAATGGATAAAGTGACTTTGTAACTTGATGCATGAGGATTTGGTGAATGGTTGGAGAAAGCTAAAACAAAAAAAATGCATAGTTCTGTTTTTTAAGTCTACATTTTCCATATAGTTTACATCTTATGGTCATGTTTGTATTCGTGATGGAAGCATGAATTATTTAAAGCTAAAAGAAGAGTATTTTAATATCATGCATAAATCATATGATCTATGAAATGGGAAAGTTATCATTACATATGGCCTTGAGCTTGTTCAGATTGGGATGAATTGTTAAGGCATATCTTGCTTCTATGATTGGTGTAAAAAAAAAAAAAGGGATGAAATCATTTCTTAGCATCTGAGCATTTATGGAATTGGAATCATTTCTTCGTATTTTGATGGACCATTTAGTAGAGGAATTTTAAAGCATATTTATAAGTTTTCTTCTTTGAAAGAGACCCTTGAGCTTGTTGGAATTATGGAGGTGAATATTCTTTGAATATATGTGTTGTTCTTGGAATAAAATTTAGACTTATGTTCCTCTTATGTTAACTCATTAAGTTGTTTGTTTTGGCTTCTTTTTATGATTGGTTGGAAGAGCCTCACATGTGTTTCTATAGTTAAATGATTTCATCAGTGGAATTTGGAGATAGTATTAAATAAGCATGAGTTTTACATCTCTCTTTTTTTTATTACCAGTGCGAGGATAACATTGGCATCAAACCTTGGCAAAAATCATCGTTATGGAAATATGATATCACATAAAAAAAGTAGCTTATGACATGAATTATAAAATTTCTTGTTCTTCGAGTTACGCATTTGCAAGTTTTCTTAGACTTTATTCTATGGCATATTACATGAAATTGAGCATTTGTTGAAGAGTAACCATAAATTTCTTAGTTATGCGAATTATGTTATTTGAAGCATGCTTAGTCACAAAGGATTTGTAGGCTCTGAGATACCTTGATGCATGTTTTAAATCTAGATCCTTCTTTGCCTCTTTAAGTTTTATATGAAAATTATGTTGGCAATTATGTTGGAATATCTCTTAAATTTTGGGAGAAACAAATTGGCATAAAACTATTCTTGTTTATGTTTCCTTCCAATGACATGAGATTGCCTTTGAACCTTTGGCAAGTGTCGTATGTTTTGGCACAAGAGCACGTTGAATGACAAAAGATTTGTAAGTTATGGTTGAATTAGAGAGCATGCATGTTTAGATCGCCCAATTATATAGTCTCAAATGAAGATTTTGATTCTAGTAGTCGAAATATGTACTTCTACTTCATATATTTATGCTTATACATAGTTCACTTTATGATTGATGTAGAGAAGTTCATATCCCTCATGCTTTAATGACGTTATAAGTGATAGCTATATATATCATTCATTTAATCAGTATTCTTGTAGCTTCGTGATTTCAAAACAGAGTTATGCTATTAAAAACTTATTTGGCCATAAGGAAAGAATTGGCAAATTTTGGGATACTTTATTGAATTTCATTTCTTCTCTACCTGTGCAAATGTGGTGTTAGCAAATAGTTGGATTTTTCTTTACCTTAAGGTCATGCTATCCTGAATAGTTTTATGTATGTTTTTTTTTTTTTAAAAGAACGAAATAATAACAAGGAATGAGATGCATAACATATGTTATTTCCCTTTTGTGTTAATGAAAGCATGATAGCTTAAAGTAACCTAGAGCTTCTAATACATGTGGTCAGTTTGTAGAATCAAATTTTATGTTCACTCTTGAATGTTCAGGTTCTACCTTTCCATGTTTACTCTCAGTTGGGATTCTTGTTTGAATGAGTTTTCTAGAGAATAACCCTTTTGCTTTAAGTATGTTTTGAGGAAAAGATTCATTACATTACTTGTGTACTTACATGTTTGGAAGAGTATCTTTGCTGGCAACTATTTTTGGAGATATAATCATGTGTGATTTTGCCTTTTTTTTCTTTTGTATGGGAGCCTTTCTATTGTTGCACTTTGGCATTTCTTTTTGGAATGATTGATTTTTGGTTTATAAGCATTGTTTTGAAGCTCTCTTTCTTTGAAGAACCGATGCTTTTTTGAATGGATTTTTGTTTTGTGAATTTGCTTTTGGTTGGAAGGAGCCTTGTTTTGCTTATGTTGAGATGGTTTATCATTGGCTTTTGATTTTGTTTTGCATTAGAAGGTTTTTTCCAACGAATTTCACGAATTGTTTTTATGACGAGAAATTTTGTAATGTATTTTTTTTTTTGTCTTGTGAATGTTTCTTGATGAAGGGCTTTATAGTGCCCATTCATTGAAAAACTTCTACAAGTCTACCCCACTCCAAATGAGAAAAAGGCACTTGATTGTTTTGTGTCGGGAAGAGTTTTTGTGGTCAATTTATGCGAGATTTTCGTATGTTGTTTCTTTTGAATTCCCTTTCTTTTATGAGTTGTTTTAGAATTCATAGCTTTATGATTAGCTTGATGTGGTAGATTCGTTGATGTCTTTTTAAGAGCGAAGTGGTATTTCGTGGGGGGAAGTTGTCCTTCTGCTTGCTTGCACCTTTTTTTTTTTTAGATGATTTTGGATTGTGGGTAGTAAGAGTATGTTGTTTTGGGTTATAGGTGAAATGTCTATTTTTGGATTTTATTTTTGGGGGTATGTTTCTCTTATCATTTGGAGCTTTGTTTAGAGGGTAGGTCTAGTTGTTTGAGTTGAGTCTCGTTCAAGTGCCTTATTTGGATTGTGGGAATATTAAAGGGCATTGTTGATGTTGCTTTAGGGTACACTTGACTTCATAGAAGTGTGCCCAATAACAACAATGCCTACATCCCTTTTATTTCTGATTTTCATTCTTTTTTCTTTCTACTATTTTGCTATAGATTATTAGGTTTAGTGATACATGTACGAAAGTCCTAAGGATTAGAAAACAAAACTCCTCTTTTAGTCCTAAAACTTTAGTGACACATAAGGACAAAAATTAAGACCGAGTCTTAGAAAATATAGACTTAGGGTGCATGCTCCTTATGGGATAGAGACATTAAAATCAAACTTAGTGACACGTCTTCCTAGGTTCTAGTTTCCTTAATCCACTAATAATCAACCAATCAATATTAATCTAATTCTTAAAATCTATTAAAACACTCAATTCTTAATCAAGTTATTATTAATATTTTATAATTATTAAACTTCAAATCTAAGATATGAACTTAAATCAATTCTAACTAATCTAATGATTAATTCTTAACCAATCTAAAATCTAAAAGATGTAGATTATATTAGGAGATGAAGTTACAAACTAAACTCATTAGGATAAAAGGTTATTAAAGATCAAACCTTAGAGTAATCTTTTAAAATCAATAAACAAACCCCTTAATACATAACAACCACTCCAGAAGTGAAGTTTATTGGATGGACTACTCCGGGCTGCGGGGCTAAGTGTCCTAAGGAGGCCTGGTTCCTCGAGCCTGGTGGCACAACGTCACGAATGGATCCAATGGGGTGTTAAACTTTAAAATTAATTTCTTAATTGGTTTAAGTCAAATCCTAATTGATAATAATCCACCTAATTCATCTTTCTTTTTAATTTATAACCAACTAAATAATTTAACAAAAATTGGTTATCACTGGGTAACCCAGGCCTACGAGGCTATTAAGTTAGCCCTAAGGAGGATGAAATAAACCTCACGGCCTCGGTGTGAAACAAAGGTGATAATCGATCAAATTCTAAAACTAAAAATATCTAAAATTAATCCTAAATTACTAATATTTCAACTTCAATTAAAATTTCTCTTTTGGCCTTTTAACAAATCAAATACAAATAATTCTAACTAAATCATCCTACATAGGATCTATCCAAAACTGCACAGCCTACACACGCCTTAGACTTGTTTGGTTAGGACAAGACCTTTAGCTCTAGGCTAGGCTTGCATTTTCTCTTGTCATTTAATGCTTGTTATATATACATATTCTATAAATGCAATTATTAAATTTCCTGTTAGTTATATTTAATTTCCTGTTAATTATATTTTTGTTATTTACCTGCATTTCTTTTCTGAACGGCATCTACGCTCATATATATATATTTTTTGTTATCTTTTCTTACGAGGTACATCGGAGCTTGATGATCAGGAATCAGATGGGACAATTTGCTTAAGAGCTTTTAAGTGGTAGTGCCACAATCTAAAATTATTTGCTTAGGAGCTTTTAAGTGGCAGCGCCACATTCAGGTATGATTTTCACAACCTAAACCTTTAGTCATATATATCAGAACTGCTACACTCCACACACAATTTGTTAATAGGTATTCTAGCATGTGTAGGTAGCCAGCCATAGGGTAGTTCACTAACGAAGCTTTGGCCCTATAGGTCAAAGCTTGCCCCCCTTCTGTGAGCCCTAGAGACCATTAGGGTCATTTAGGCCTGTAGAGTAGGCCACCTATTATGCCGGTTGGCATCGTTATTTTCCCACACGAAGTGGGCATCGTTATTTTTCTGCTAGGACTTTGGCCTTTTCCGGTTTTGGGTACGATACCCCCCCCCCCCCTTTTTTTTTTCTTTCTTTCTGTGAGCCTTAGAGACCATTAGGATCATTTAGGCCTGTAGAGTAGGCCACCTATTTGTGCCAGTGGGCACCGTTTGATGATTTTCTGTGCGGGTATTTTGCCTGAAGGATACCCTTAGGGTGTGTTTATTTATTTATTTTTCTGTACTATGGATGTCATGCATATGTTCTTACACACTTTTCTTCACAATGCACTTTACCTACATACATGCATTGCATTAGTGGACCTAAGAATCTTTCTTACTCGTGCATTTGTTTCATGCATCATTAACAATGCTAGATCTATTCCTTTGCATATTGTAGAGTCCTTTATTTAAGTCTTTTAGACTATTAATCCTTGATTCCTTAAGATAGACCCTTCCCATCTTGCATACATATAGGACGGTTGGTTGTGCTTAGGATTTTAGCTGGCTTCTTTTTTCAGGCAAGGAATAAGTTCAGATTGCATTAGCTAGGTCGTAGGTGTTAATATCGTATGTACGATGTTACATCTTCTATAGATTTAGGGTCTAAAGGTGAGGGGTACGAGTGTACTTCTATACACCTTAATGGTAGGTGAGTTCTCCATTCTTTCGGAGGCTATAAATCCTGCCCATCCGCGTCATATAGATGACGCCACCTCCCTCTTTCTTTCATGTTTGCTTGAGATGCGTGGCCTCTTTCTTTTTCCCCAGTTTTCTCTTCCTTGGACCGGCCGGATGTTGAATGAACCATATGTGATTGATTAAGCCAACTTGGGACACTCTTCCCCTTTGATTAGGAAAACCTAGAAATCCCTTGCACTAAACTCACTTTAGAGGAGATAATCTAACGTCCTTAATCGAGAGTCTTCTTAGATCGAGATCTAAGATGTAATTAACTACGGGGGCTTGCGCCCGTAGGAAACCGATCCCCACAATCAAATAAACCTCATTCGAGCTGATGTATCGAATGGGGGAAATCTCGTGAATTTAGGGTTATAGATATTATTATCCATCGAGGTGTGTAGGTGAAAACCCGCTATCCTCCATGGCAGATCGTATCTCTAATTCCATCTGCTCTTCCATCGGCCTGCTTGTGTCGATTGTAAAGGCCTACGACCGTTTTGTCCTACGGGATGGTGTGATCGTACCCTTCGCATTCAAACCACACGAGCGGAATCCTTTCGGAGACCCACAGATTTCTGGCGACCACGGTGGGACAGGTTTCTCTCTCCATCTTCGGATGTTAAATTATCTCCTCTTGTGTGCACTCCGGGTTTATTGCTCCTTAGACTAGGTTCGTCCTACTCTTAGATAGGGACCTTTTCGTAGTTAGGTTCTCTTCTTGGCTAGACTTTCCCCTAGCTTTGGTCCCTTTCCTTCTAGCCTTTTAGGCTATTTCGTATCTTATCAAATTCCCTTCTTCCTGTCTGGTTTCTGAGTTTGCTCAGCTCTCTCACCCTGAGACCGTCGAGCAGACCCCGACACCTTCTTACCTTTCGTAGGTATTTGATACCTAAGGGTGGTTAGTTGTTGATAGTGGCTCAGACGAGGAATGAGACTTCTGACGTCAGACTACTAGTAAGCAATTTATTTCTCATTAGATGTGTGGAATTAGAGTCGAGGATTCTCACCAAAAATCTTCTGAAACTCCTTCCACTAGTGTTGGTTGGTTGTTACAGACTAGCAAACTTTCTTACCTCCTATAAATATCCTTCTATATTCGTATTCCTTGAAGGGATCCTTCTTACTTTTCAGCAGTCTGTGTGGCCACGACGATTTGTCCTCTACCACACGATGTTCGCTTTGAAGAGTATAAGGTTATCCTTAAAGGGGATACACTAAGATGTCGTAAGGATATTTATTCTTATGTTCGTGCACACCAATCATATTGGTGCTAGCACATGAAACCTTTGATTTATCCCTCCTTTTATGAAGGATTGTTTTACCCAGTTTCGCTTGTCACCTAAAGCGTGGTCTGGGATATCAAAACCAATAAGTCAAATCCCCATCTCTAGAGGTGATACTGGGTCCATGCCCACCTACGCTAGTCAGGTGTGGAGATGTTGATCCACTATCCATATCTAAATTTCTTTCTTCTATCAGTCATGATTCGAGAGTTGTTCTTTTACCCAGTTTCGCTTGTCACCCCAAGCGTGGTCTGGGATACAAAAATCAATAATTTCAAATCCACTTTCTATAGGTGATACTGGGTCCATACCCACCCAGGTTAATTAGGTATGGTGTGGTAGATCCAATATCCCTAATCCCAACCCACTTTCTATAGGTGATACTGGGTCCATGCCCACCTGTGTTAGTTAGGTGTGGTAATGTTGATCCATTATCCCCATATAAGTTTCCTTCTCCTATCAGTTGTGATACGATAGTTGTTCTTCCCCTGCCACTTGTACATGTCCCCCTGTATAGATATAACTCCAAAGGATCTCTTCTACTTTTTGACAGTCCGTGGCTACGACGATTTGTCCTCTACCACGTGATGTTAGTCGTACAAAGTATGAGATTATCCTTAGTAGTTGTATGTAAATACGCCGTAGGGGTGTTTGTACTTGCACTCATGCCCACCAATCGCTCCGGTGTTGTGGCATGAAATCTCTTTTTCAGTCCCCTTTGAGGGTTGACTTTCCCCGGTTTCACTTGTCACTTTCAAGTGTGGTCTGGAATACCAAAACTACTAACTCGAATTTCTACGAAATGTGATACTGGGTCCATCCTTGATCTATATTTGTTAAATATAGTGATGTCGATCCATGATTACTTTGTGGATTTCCCTACAAATTGCTGTTGTAATTTTTCTCTCCCCAGTTTTACTCATGTGGCGAGTATGGCCTGGGTTATCAAAGCCAACAATTTTCCTCTCTTTATGTTATAGTATACTTGATGTATAACTATTAATATAATTTAAAGGTAAGGAAAAAAAAAAGATAATAAAAAAAGAGAGGGAAACTCTTAGTTGAGTAGAATCGGTTGCCCTTGTCACAGGTGGAACCCGGTTCTAAGCTCCAAGAGCCTAAAGTCCTTCCAAATTCTCTTCTTTTTCTCTCCTTAAAGTATTTTGATGATTGCTTAGGAGGTGACTGTATATTCATTTCTTCTATTATGGTCACTTGTAATGGGACGCTGTTCTCCCTTATCTATGATGTGGTACATCTTGCTTCAGATGTTAACATCTTTGCTCAGTGGATTTTGATCTCCTAGTAGAAAGTCAATCCAACACTTCTCTTAGTGACATATTTCCCTATTGAAAATTTGTCCTTAGCTGCAAGAGCAGTCTCTTTGGATGCATAAATATTGCTTGTACCTTTCATAGGGTCCCAACAGTTAGTATGGGTGTTAACACTGTGATCCCTTTTTCAATCACTAATGTTCGATATGATGAATGCTATTCTTAGTGGCAAATTTGTTCCCTCGCCACTTCACTTGATCTTTTGATACGGCGTTACTCTTTCTACTCGATCATTTATATGTACCTCTATTTAGAGAGATACATGTCGATCATTCATTTCATGTCGTCCTACATGATTTCAGTTTACCTAAGGAAATTCTACTTGTATTTGGATTACTCATGGCCACGACGATTTGTCCTCTACCATGTGGTAACTAAAATATGAGCTTGAGATTCCTTAGACGATGGATTACTTATGAAAGTTCGATGGGATGTTAAGCCCTATGAACTTAGTCCCAAAGCTAACAAAGAGAGGTGAATTGGATAATAAAAAGAATTCTTTAAACAAAGAAATAAAATCACAAACCAAATCACCACAAGGAAAACCAAGTGCGGAAATTAAAATGCGGAAGCAATAATAAGAAAAGAACACACCGGATTTATAGTGGTTCGGTCAAACCTTGACCTACGTCCACTCCTTGGAGGCACCCTCCAAGTATTGCACTAACACAAGTGTCTCTCCTTTAGCCCCCACAGCTAGGCAGAGAAGTCCTTACACAATCACTTCCACCTCTCCCGGTGCGGCGGAGTTGCCGGGTCCTTTGACACCAAAGAGACTTCTTCTTTGGTGAACTTACCTCGAGACAAGCCTTGAATCCGATGGTACTAAGGTGCGAGTTCGCCGGAGCAACCGTGTGGAACCCCCTCCACACTCCCTTGAGTCCCCCCTCACAGGATCTTCTCCCTCTCTCAAACTCCACCCTTTCCTCTCTCCCTTTCAAGCTCTCTCGTCAAGTTTCCCCCACAAGAACGAAGCTACAATGGCTGCCAAAGACTCTTACAAAGTGCCTTGTCATAGCTTAAATAGAAGCTCTCAAAACGAGCTCATTAATGCAAGTTGCCGACATTATCGTCCAGGACGATAGACATATCGTCCTGGCCGATCAGTACAAATTAAGCTCATTAGCCCGGGACGATTTGAGACGATCAGAAGAAAATTGGTTACATCGTCCAGGCCAATCTCACGATCGTCCTGGCCGATTAGTTTAAAACCGATTTCAATCGTCCTGATCATAGCCCTGAATACAAGCTGTCCGATGAAAATCGTCCAGGCCATCGTCCTGGCCGATCATTCGATCGTCCCGGATGATGTGATCGTATCAATCAACCATTAATGCTTTCCAAAGATACCCGATCAATTTAGGCATGATTGAGTTAGATCGTCCTGAACGATAATAATATCGTCCGGGCCGATTTCCTAAAACAAAGAATTCCTAAACTGATTATGGCGGCTGATTCTTTCTGAATTGAGATTATCATCCTGGCCGATCCAGGTATCGTCCAGGCCGATCTGTTGACGGCTGCCTTAATGAGGATGCCCTAAATAGGGTTTCTGATTTTGGACAGATCGTCCAGGCCGATATAAATATCGTCCCGGCCGATATTACCAAAAATAGAAAACTTATAGGGAACAACAGGAGATCTTCTAAACTACAATCCAACTGGTCCCACACCAAATACAGCAGACTTAAGAAAGGAAAAAGATTACAAACTGACTCAGACCTAGTCTACCCAATCTTGAGCTGATTCCAAATTGCAGTCCGATCGTGGGAACCTGAAATGTTAGCACATAAGGCAATCGTAGAGAAATAAGAAATGTTTGCTATTTTCATAAACCATAGATCCGCAACAACTTACTTCTTTGGCTTCCTCACAGCACCACGCATATGAGCGTTGGTTGGTTGTGGAGCTATGGCCTCTTTTATCGTCGCGGCACATGCGCCCGACGATATTAGAGTGTTGTTCTTTTCTCTTTTCATCGCCGCGGCATATGCGCCCGACGATGTTAGAGCGTATCCTTTCCTCTTTTTATCGTCGCGGCATATGCGTCCGGCGGTATTAGAGTGTTTTCTTTCCTCTTTTTATCGCCGCGGCATATGCGCCCGACGATATTAGAGTGGTGTTCTTTCCTCTTCTTATCGCCGCGGCATATGCGCCCGACGGTATTAGAGTGTAGAGTTTCCTTTGCTGGTTGAGAGAGCCCGACAGAGTCCCTGGGAGGCATTCCTCACCACCCCTTCCTCTTTTTATCGTCGCGGCATATGTGCCCGGCGGTATTAGAGTGTTTTCTTTCCTCTTTTCATCACCGCGGCATATGCGCCTGACGATGTTAGAGCGTTTTCCTTCCTCTATTTATCGTCGCGGCATATGCGCCCGGCGGTATTAGAGTGTTCTTTCCTCTTTTTATCGCCGCGGCATATGCGCCCGACGATATTAGAGTGGTGTTCTTTCCTCTTTTTATCACCGCGGCATATGCGCCCGACGGTATTAGAGTGTAGAGTTCCCTTTGCTGGTTGAGAAAGCCCGACAGAGTCCCTGGGAGGCATTCCTCACCACCCCTTTCTCTTCTGATCGTCGCGGCATATGCGCCTGGCGGTAGTAGAGTGTTCTTTCCTCTTTTTATCGCCGCGACATATGCGCCCGACGATATTAGAGTGGTGTTCTTTCCTCTTCTTATCCCCGCGACATATGCGCCCGACGGTATTAGAGTGTAGAGTTTCCTTTTGTTGGTTGAGAGAGCCCGACAGAGTCCCTAGGAGGCATTCCTCACCACCCCTTCCTCTTCTGATCGTCGCGGCATATGCGCCCAGCGGTAGTAGAGTGTTCTTTCCTCTTCTGATCGTCGCGGCATATGCGCCTGGCGGTATTAGAGTGTTTTCTTTCCTCTTCTGATCGTCGCGGCATATGCGCCCGGCAGTATTAGAGTATTTTCTTTCCTCTTTTTATCGCCGCGACATATGCGCCCGACGATATTAGAGTGATGTTCTTTCATCTTTTTATCGTCGTGGCATATGCGCCCGGCGGTATTAGAGTGTTGTTCTTTTCCTCTTCTTATCGTCGCGGCATATGTGCACGATGATATTAGAGTGTTCTTTCCTCTTCGTATCACTTTGGCATATGCGCCAGTGATAGTAGAGTGTACTTTTCCTCTTCTTATCGTCGCGGCATGTGCACGACGATATTAGAGTGTTCTTTCCTCTTCGTATCACTTTGGCATATGCGCCAGTGATAGTAGAGTGTACTTTTCCTCTTCTTATCGCCACGACATATGCGCCGGACGATATTAGAGTGTTCTTTTCTCTTTGTATCACCTTGGCATATGCACCAGGTGGTAGTAGAGTGTTTCTTGTCCTCTCCTTATCACCTCGGCAGCTGCGCCAGGTGGTAGTTGAGTGTTCCTTTAGTAATCATTGATCTTTGGTGTAGTTGTTGGTTCTTAATGGCAAGCGTGTTCTGTCGCCACTTCTAATATCCCTTCTTTAATATAAAATTATTCTTGCTTGTTGTTGTATGATTCCTATTTCACCTAAAGAAATTTCACTTATGTTTGAATTACTCATGGCCACGACGATTTATCCTCTACCATGTGGTAACTAAAATATGAGCTTGAGATTTCTTAGGTGAGGAATTACTTACCTCTTCGTTTTTCTCACATCACCACGCACGTGTGCGCTGGGGGATTGTCGAGTTTCCGCTTTATCCTACCGGCAGACCGATGGTCGGGTAGGAACCTCGCTGTTTCGGGGCCTATGGCCGAGCGAGGGTGTTTCTTCTCCTCTTCACCGACAGACCTATGGTCGGGTGACTGTTCTTCTACCGACAGACCGATGGTCAGGTAGGAACCTCGCTGTTTCAGGGCCTATGGCCGAGCGAGGGTGTTTCTTCTCCTCTTCACCGACAGACTTATGGTCGGGTGACTGTTCTTCTACCGACAGACCTATGGTCGGGTAGGAACCTCGCTGTTTCGGGGCCTATGGCCGAGCGAGGCTGTTTCTTTTCCTCTTCACCGACAGACCGATGGTCGGGTGATTGTTCAGTTTTTACTTTATCTTACCGGCAGACCTATGGTCGGGTAGGAATCTCGCTATTTCAGGGCCTATGGCCGAGCGAGAATGCTTCTTTTCTTTTTCACCGGCAGACCGATGGTCGGGTGACTGTTCTTCTACCGACAGACCTATGGTCGGGTAGGGAACTCGCTGTTTAGGGGCCAATGGCCGAGTGAGGGTGTTTCTTTTTCTCTTCACCGACGGACCGATGGTCGGGTGATTGTTCTTTTTTCGCTTTATCTTACTGACAGACCTATAGTCGGGTAGGGACTTCGCTGTTTCGGGGCCTATGGCCGAGCGAAGGTGCTTTCTTTGTCCCTTTCCCATCACCGTCAGACCTATGGTCGGGTGATCGTTGATCTTTTCCCTTCTGTTCTGCTGTTGCGATGTGGTCAAGCAGACAAGTGATTTCTCTATCTTTGATTACTCTCCCTTATTGTTTTCTTTGATTATTGCTCTCTAATATTTCCCATGGCTTTCAAGTGATTGTTGATTTCCCTTCTCTGCACATCATCTTAGATTTGTTCTTTAGATGATTGTTGAATTTCCTTTGGACTCTTTATGAGTTTGTTTCAATTCTACTCATCTGAGCATGAGATTTCCTTCTTCTATTCTACTATTTTGTGGGCAGATAGTTGAGCTGCTTTCATTGAATCCCTCATTGTTGATCTAGTTCTACTTCTTGACCCTAGAGTTCTATCTTCCTAGAGTTAGGAAGGTCAACGCCAACACGTACGGTTCACTTATTGTTCGCCGCACCTGTTGGGGGTCCGTTTGTTGACCTCGTTCTTCGCTCGAGCAGATTCGAGCGACGCGATTGTTCCTCGTCGAGTTCAATTTGACCCGAATCGATTTCAATTTGAGTTCAATTTGGTTTGATCAAATCGATCGAACTTAACCCGATTTTAAATCGAGCCGATTTGAACCAAATTCGCATCCAAACCTAACTTGAATCAGCCCAAATTAATTTTGAATAAATCCTAATTGCTTTTGGCTTAATTTGAATCTATCCCTAAATCCGGTAATCGCATCAAACGGCCCCGATTTCCTCAAAATCCAAAAAAATCGACCGTTGCCGCAGGGTTCAGTCGCATTGAGTACCCTGGCCTTTGCTCTCTCTCGGGATTCCGCTCCCTCTCGAGCTCTCGTTTAAAAAGAAGCCCTAGGCGAATCCCGATCCCTCATTCTCACGGACGCCCGCACCCTCTCGCTGGGAAGCTCTCGGATGGACTCCCTCACTTTTTCCTTCCCACGCTCTCTCTCGGTTTGCTTTGCTCTGAGGCACCCGCCGCCCCTTTCCTGGAAAAGTCCCCCTGAGTTCGCAACTCCAACCCCAACCTAGGCGGGATCCTCACTCGGTTCTCCTTTCTCCCTTGCACGACCAGCTCGACAGCATCCCCGATCTTCCCCTTTCGAAGCCCGTCCGACCTCCAGGTCCTCGTCCCTTTCTCTGTTCGCACGACCCCAGGAGGCAGCCTGACGCCGGCCAAACTCCGGTGCCTCTTCCTCACTTGACTTTGCACGGTCTGAGACCGAACCCGACGATCCCGACAATCCCGACGCCGCACGCCTGGACCGACGGGTAGGGCTTCGTCTCCCCTGTCTTGGCCGACCGATCTACTCCACCACGGCAGGTAATTCTTTCTTCCTTCCCTCCCTTCTTCCCCTTCTTCTTCTTCCTTCTTCTACTGCTTATTTCACTTCTTCTCCTACCATTCCTTCTCCTTTGCAAAATCTGAGAATCAAAGTTATTTGAGTATTTTTTTTATTTTGCTTCATGCATGCATACTTGTTGTTGAGGTGTGGTCGTTGTGTGAATCATGAAGAGCCCCTTGTGTAAATCATTGGTAAGATTGTGATCTAATAGGTGTTTAAGTCTCTTTGTATAATAGTTTGTTTTGTGTGTGATTCTATGAACATTGCATACCAAGTGTTCGTTTAGATGCCACTAGAGGAGATTTGGGATGCTTTGGTTCAAATAGAGATTATATTATGGTCATAACTCCTAACTTATAGTTATACAAATGTTTTCCAAATATTGGGCGTCTCATTCAAGAGATTATGATGTTATTTGAGTTCTCTTCTATTTATACTTATTGTCTTCCACCCCTTGTTTTCATTACAATTGAAACATCTACTACTTGAGGTGGTATGAAAGATTTTTTTTTTTTATGCTTGGAAACATTAAGTACTTATGTTGGAGTCGACTCTTTATGTGATGCGAGAAATTTCGATTTGATTATAGTCATTAGAACTTTGCTTTTATGGCGTTGGCATAATAGTTTAAAGAAGCCTAGAGCTTCTAAATCTTTTTGTAAATCAATGGATAGAACTAAAGCCTATACCTAGACTTGAATATTTGAACTTTCAATTTGGTGATAGTGGCATATTTCATATACTTTGGAATCCCATTTATGAACTAAAGATTCATCGTTCTATGGATCTTGGCATTGGTATATACATGTTCCCTTTAAATATTGAGATGTGTTGCTACATGGCTTTAAGAGCTTGTGAGTGATTTATATGCGAAGCTTTTTTTGATAAAATAAAAAAAATGTGGATAGAATTCTCATGGTCACCTTTAGTTCTCTTGATTCCTAGTAGGAACCTTCATTCTCGATGTCTAGCTTTATGAAACTTTGCATAGTTGACATTGCTATCATGTGTTGATTTTTGTCGTTTGAGAAATGAGCAATGGATTTATGAAAATTGTACTTGAAACACGTTATACAATTTGACAAAGCGTGAAGAGCCGTGCTACTTATTCACTTGAAAATGTATGCTAAATGTATGCTTTGTTGCTTACTGGGAAATGGTAAAGGCTTTTCTTTAAAAGAAATACATATGGCAAGCAAGCATAGTTGTATACTATTTTCATATTCACATGAGTTATGGTAATTAGAAGTATTCCTAAGCTAAGTGAGTGAGGAGTAGGCATGCTTAATGGTATTTTGCTTATATTTCTAAAAGCATCTATGAATCTGGAAAAGGTAAAGAGCATGTTTATTTATAAAATGGTGACAATGGATAAAGTGACTTTGTAACTTGATGCATGAGGATTTGGTGAATGGTTGGAGAAAGCTAAAACAAAAAAATGCATAGTTCTGTTTTTTAAGTCTACATTTTCCATATAGTTTACATCTTATGGTCATGTTTGTATTCGTGATGGAAGCAGGAATTATTTAAAGCTAAAAGAAGAGTATTTTAATATCATGCATAAATCATATGATCTATGAAATGGGAAAGTTATCATTACATATGGCCTTGAGCTTGTTCAGATTGGGATGAATTGTTAAGGCATATCTTGCTTCTATGATTGGTGTAAAAAAAAAAAAAGGGATGAAATCATTTCTTAGCATCTGAGCATTTATGGAATTGGAATCATTTCTTCGTATTTTGATGGACCATTTAGTAGAGGAATTTTAAAGCATATTTATAAGTTTTCTTCTTTGAAAGAGACCCTTGAGCTTGTTGGAATTATGGAGGTGAATATTCTTTGAATATATGTGTTGTTCTTGGAATAAAATTTAGACTTATGTTCCTCTTATGTTAACTCATTAAGTTGTTTGTTTTGGCTTCTTTTTATGATTGGTTGGAAGAGCCTCACATGTGTTTCTATAGTTAAATGATTTCATCAGTGGAATTTGGAGATAGTATTAAATAAGCATGAGTTTTACATCTCTCTTTTTTTTTTATTACCAGTGCGAGGATAACATTGGCATCAAACCTTGGCAAAAATCATCGTTATGGAAATATGATATCACATAAAAAAAGTAGCTTATGACATGAATTATAAAATTTCTTGTTCTTCGAGTTACGCATTTGCAAGTTTTCTTAGACTTTATTCTATGGCATATTACATGAAATTGAGCATTTGTTGAAGAGTAACCATAAATTTCTTAGTTATGCGAATTATGTTATTTGAAGCATGCTTAGTCACAAAGGATTTGTAGGCTCTGAGATACCTTGATGCATGTTTTAAATCTAGATCCTTCTTTGCCTCTTTAAGTTTTATATGAAAATTATGTTGGCAATTATGTTGGAATATCTCTTAAATTTTGGGAGAAACAAATTGGCATAAAACTATTCTTGTTTATGTTTCCTTCCAATGACATGAGATTGCCTTTGAACCTTTGGCAAGTGTCGTATGTTTTGGCACAAGAGCACGTTGAATGACAAAAGATTTGTAAGTTATGGTTGAATTAGAGAGCATGCATGTTTAGATCGCCCAATTATATAGTCTCAAATGAAGATTTTGATTCTAGTAGTCGAAATATGTACTTCTGCTTGATGTGGTAGATTCGTTGATGTCTTTTTAAGAGCGAAGTGGTATTTCGTTGGGGGAAGTTGTCCTTCTGCTTGCTTGCACCTTTTTTTTTTAGATGATTTTGGATTGTGGGTAGTAAGAGTATGTTGTTTTAGGTTATAGGTGAAATGTCTATTTTTGGATTTTATTTTTGGGGGTATGTTTCTCTTATCATTTGGAGCTTTGTTTAGAGGGTAGGTCTAGTTGTTTGAGTTGAGTCTCGTTCAAGTGCCTTATTTGGATTGTGGGAACATTAAAGGGCATTGTTGATGTTGCTTTAGGGTACACTTGACTTCATAGAAGTGTGCCCAATAACAACAATGCCTACATCCCTTTTATTTCTGATTTTCATTCTTTTTCTTTCTACTATTTTGCTATAGATTATTAGGTTTAGTGATACATGTACGAAAGTCCTAAGGATTAGAAAACAAAACTCCTCTTTTAGTCCTAAAACTTTAGTGACACATAAAGACAAAAATTAAGACCGAGTCTTAGAAAATATAGACTTAGGGTGCATGCTCCTTATAGGATATAGACATTAAAATCAAACTTAGTGACACGTCTTCCTAGATTCTAGTTTCCTTAATCCACTAATAATCAACCAATCAATATTAATCTAATTCTTAAAATCTATTAAAACACTCAATTCTTAATCAAGTTATTATTAATATTTTATAATTATTAAACTTCAAATCTAAGATATGAACTTAAATCAATTCTAACTAATCTAATGATTAATTCTTAACCAATCTAAAATCTAAAAGATGTAGATTATATTAGGAGATGAAGTTACAAACTAAACTCATTAGGATAAAATGTTATTAAAGATCAAACCTTAGAGTAATCTTTTAAAATCAATAAACAAACCCCTTAATACATAACAACCACTCCAGAAGTGAAGTTTATTGGATGGACTACTCCGGGCTGCGGGGCTAAGTGTCCTAAGGAGGCCTGGTTCCTCGAGCCTGGTGGCACAACGCCACGAATGGATCCAATGGGGTGTTAAACTTTAAAATTAATTTCTTAATTGGTTTAAGTCAAATCCTAATTGATAATAAACCACCTAATTCATCTTTCTTTTTAATTTATAACCAACTAAATAATTTAACAAAAATTGGTTATCACTGGGTAACCCAAGCCTACGAGGCTATTAAGTTAGCCCTAAGGAGGGTGAAATAAACCTCACGGCCTCGGTGTGAAACAAAGGTGATAATCGATCAAATTCTAAAACTAAAAATATCTAAAATTAATCCTAAATTACTAATATTTCAACTTCAATTAAAATTTCTCTTTTGGCCTTTTAACAAATCAAATACAAATAATTCTAACTAAATCATCCTACATAGGATCTATCCAAAACTGCACAGCCTACACACACCTTAGACTTGTTTGGTTAGGACAAGACCTTTAGCTCTAGGCTAGGCTTGCATTTTCTCTTGTCATTCAATGCTTGTTATATATACATGTTCTATAAATGCAATTATTAAATTTCCTGTTAGTTATATTTAATTTCCTGTTAATTATATTTTTGTTATTTACCTGCATTTCTTTTCTAAACGGCATCTACGCTCATATATATATTTTTCTGTTATCTTTTCTTACGAGGTACATCGGAGCTTGATGATCAGGAATCAGATGGGACAATTTGCTTAAGAGCTTTTAAGTGGTAGTGCCACAATCTAAAATTATTTGCTTAGGAGCTTTTAAGTGGCAGCGCCACATTCAGGTATGATTTCTACAACCTAAACCTTTAGTCATATATATCGGAACTGCTACACTCCACACACAATTTGTTAATAGGTATTCTAGCATGTGTAGGTAGCCAGCCATAGTGTAGTTCACTAACGAAGCTTTGGCCCTATAGGTCAAAGCTTGCCCCCCTTCTGTGAGCCCTAGAGACCATTAGGGTCATTTAGGCCTGTAGAGTAGGCCACCTATTATGCCGGTTGGCATCGTTATTTTCCCACACGAAGTGGGCATCGTTGTTTTTCTGCTAGGACTTTGGCCTTTTCCGATTTTGGGTACGATACCCCCCCCCCCCCTTTTTTTTTCTTTCTTTCTGTGAGCCTTAGAGACCATTAGGGTCATTTAGGCCTGTAGAGTAGGCCACCTATTTGTGCCAGTGGGCATCATTTGATGATTTTCTGTGCGGGTATTTTGCCTGAAGGATACCCTTAGGGTGTGTTTATTTATTTATTTTTCTGTACTCTGGATGTCATGCATATGTTCTTACACACTTTTCTTCACAATGCACTTTACCTACATACATGCATTGCATTAGTGGACCTAAGAATCTTTCTTACTCGTGCATTTGTTTCATGCATCATTAACAACGCTAGATCTATTCCTTTGCATATTGTAGAGTCCTTTATTTAAGTCTTTTAGACTATTAATCCTTGATTCCTTAGGATAGACCCTTCCCATCTTGCATACATATAGAACGGTTGGTTGTGCTTAGGATTTTAGCTGGCTTCTTTTTTCAGGCAAGGAATAAGTTCAGATTGCATTAGCTAGGTCGTAGGTGTTAATATCGTATGTACGATGTTACATCTTCTATAGATTTAGGGTCTAAAGGTGAGGGGTACGAGTGTACTTCTATACACCTTAATGGTAGGTGAGTTCTCCATTCTTTCGGAGGTTATAAATCCTGCCCATCCGCGTCATATAGATGACGCCACCTCCCTCTTTCTTTCATGTTTGCTTGAGATGCGTGGCCTCTTTCTTTTTCCCCAGTTTTCTCTTCCTTGGACCGGCCGGATGTTGAATGAACCATATGTGATTGATTAAGCCAACTTGGGACACTCTTCCCCTTTGATTAGGAAAACCTAGAAATCCCTTGCACTAAACTCACTTTAGAGGAGATAATCTAACGTCCTTAATCGAGAGTCTTCTTAGATCGAGGTCTAAAATGTAATTAACTACAGGGCTTGCGCCCGTAGGAAACCGATCCCCACAATCAAATAAACCTCATTCGAGCTGATGTATCGAATGGGGGAAATCTCGTGAATTTAGGGTTATAGATATTATTATCCATCGAGGTGTGTAGGTGAAAACCCGCTATCCTCCATGGCTGATCGTATCTCTAATTCCATCTGCTCTTCCATCGGCCTGCTTGTGTCGATTGTAAAGGCCTACGACCGTTTTGTCCTACGGGATGGTGTGATCGTACCCTTCGCATTCGAACCACACGAGCGAAATCCTTTCGGAGACCCACAATCCCCACCTTGAAAGAGGGAAACCCCCCCCCCCCCCCTCGTAGTTGATTGCGAGGAAAACGACGCTGGTTTTTTGAGATCTATGAGGCTGCATCGTGGTTTCGTGTCAGGTTGGATCAACCCAAAAATCCGATGGGCCAGTTCTGGGTTGAAAATTTTGACCTGTATGTAAAAATGGGTCAAATTCAAGCCGTGTCAAATAGTTGTGGGTATATCGAGTTCGACCCGAACCAGACCCGTATCCCGATTTTGACATCCCTAATTAAATGCAATATAAACCGGAAGATTACTGAATCTCAACATGATTTTCTATATATCATCAAACTATATATATAATTTGAAATTTATCCATAAAAAAGTTAAACCTACAAAATATATATATATACCTACAACAAAGATTGGAGCATACTATCCAAACTACTCAATTCGCTCCTTACTCTTTCCAGAACTTGAAAATAGAAGCAAAAGCACGAATGAGGTTACACGGTTTATTAGGTTATCGAAACCTCAAACAAAAATCACTAACTAAAACTAAAAAAACTAAGAACACTATATTGTATAAATAAATAGAAAGCACTTTAAAGAAATTGAACTGAATCATATAATAAAATTGAATACAATTAAATAAATAATTCAATAATGATTATCAGAATAACTCTTAAGCTCAAATTTTTATATTTCTTCTTTACTATAATCGCACCTCAACACCCATTAGCACCGGCATAATAAAATCTCACCTCTGTCGCCCACTGGCGTTGGCATCACAACATTTTAGTAACAAAATCCTATCTCAAATGTACACCGCCAGTCTGGCACCGTCATCACAATACTTTAGTAAAAGAATCCCACCTTGATCACCCACCAGGCTTGACATCACAACACTTTGGCAACAGAATCCAACCTCAGTCGTCCACTGACACCGACATCATATCACATTTCTTACACATATTTCAATGTATTTCATTAATTAAAGTATAATTGGATTGAATTTAAAAATTGCCCAAATGTCCTAAAGGTGGACAACATAAATACCATTGAGCACAAATTCATAATTTCAAAATGTAATTAATTATTAAAAATTGTGTAAAACATAATTATGAGGTTTTAATTAAACTGAAGCAATATTTTTAAGATATCAAAATAAATAATTGCTTTTCAAAATCACACGCAAAAAAATTTTCAGAATATACTCAAATTGTTTGTGATCTCAACTTCTATATTATATAAAAAGTTATATGCTAAAAGTTTAGCCAAAATAATATTATCATTATTTTCAGGTAACGAAAATATAAATTTGTTCCAAAAATATTAAAAATATAAAATTATTGAAAACTAAAGTAGTCAACGGACAAAAAAATACCTTACGAGTTACGACTACCAAACACTTCCTTTTCTCTCTTTCCTCTCTTTTCCTCAAATCCATATCGGTTGCTTTTCTGATAAATGAAATGAGAAATAAACAAATTGTTTTTAATGGTGACTTTATATTTTTTTATATATTTTTTAAAAAATAATAAAATTATAATATTATAATAAATTTTCATTATAAATTTTGTAGAAATTCTCTTAGCGCTTTAAAAATTATAGAAAAATATTCATAAAATATTCTATTTTAATTAAAAAATTTTGTTGAAATCTATTTGGAAACAGACACTTGACGATGCCAAAATCCTCATTAATACTGGCAAGTGCTAATTTCTTAAGGAATTTCATCTGCTCCTAAAAATATTAAAAAATTGGTGAAATTAAAATGCAATAATATATATGTTATGATAAAGACGATTTATAATTTGGACTTATAATAACTTCCGAAATAATTTTTAACTATTATAGACAATATATATATATATATTTCGAACTTTGATAGGTGTTGGGTGGAATCATGTGATAAATGAGGATGGGCAATTATCCACCCTTAATTTTAAGATCCTAAAACAAATGACTAAATATTTTACCTTAACTTCACTAAATTTAAAATCTATCATACCAAATAGAATTCAAAATCTATCATTCCAAGCATATTTAAGATTTAACAACACATAAGACCATAGTAAATTCAAATTTATAGAATATAATAAATCCTACTTACACCTAAATAATCCCTTAAATAAATTTCTGATAAAGTTTTCATTATAGAATTTAAAATAAAGATAAAATAAATGAAAAAATAAATATACCAAAAAAGTCTACTTCATTAATGAATATATAGACCAAAAAGTCGTCTTCTTCTTGCTTGGGTCCCCTCTCATGAGAAATGAAGGGTCTATTTATAGATATTCTGGAGTGACATAGCTTTTAAATAGGGAATGATCGGATGGTCGGCCGATATTGAATCCTTTGATCATGGACCGTTCACCAGGCATTTGAAGGTTTTAATGATGTCAGAATTTGGCTATCTTGGGCTCGTTGGATTTGTCTCGATTCAATTATAAGCATGTCACGTTTGGAAACTGTTTTGTTACTCAAATTGTGGTTCGAACTTTCTAACAGCACTTCGGGTCTTTGATTTGGACTCATTTGAGCTCGGATTGAGACGAATTTGGTGTCATTGGGTTCGTATTTCCGAGACGCTCAGTTTGCCTATAAGTTTGTTGAAATCGGAGTTCAGGTGATCCCATATTTAATTTTTGAAGTTTATGGCATGATTTTGCCTCGAGATTCGTGCCCGATCAAGATGATTTTTGAGGATATATCAAAATCAAAATTTTAATAAATTCCTTGCATGCATTTTGTCCCTCCCTCATAGATATTTTAAGGACTTGTATATATCATGGTATAACCACCAAATTATGCATTGCAAACATAATAAAATGTGTGACGCTGTTAACTTAAGGCTTCGTCTAAGACAGTTTTTTTGTTGCTTCTTAAAGCATTTTTTTAGTTCAAAAATTATAATTTTTAAACTAGAAAGAAGCACTAAGAAAACCATCCCAAACGAAGTCTAAATCAATTAGCTTTTATCTCGAGGAGATCTATTGAAGAAAATCTGCTTGTTGCTCATGACTTTCTTAAAAAAGAAGTTGAAATCTTCAAAAGGGAGGCTGTATGTGTGAAGGTTTACATTACAATTTGGTATTGTTAATAGAGTTTCAAGAATCTATCAAATTCTTAGGATTAAAAGGCTGTTAGATATATTTATGAGGTGGCTGCATTGATGAACCTTTTCACTCTATTCAGATTCATGGTGATCAAGTGGGCTTTGGCAATAGAGGCCCAAGGAAATATGACCAATTTTCATTTCTTTGACAAATTTTCATTTCTTTTTTCAAAGAAAAGAGTGAAATAGAGCCTTCTCTTTTCTTCAAAGCTATTATGAGCACTTGGTGGATAGGGTTGTTGGGAGGGTCCAAGCGAAAGATAGCCACTTGAGTGTGAGGGAGGGGAAAGAGTGATCTGCTCGTAAGCCCAATTCAAACTCATTCAGAAAGTCATAGCCACTATAGGAAAATGTCTCCTTAACGGTTGATTTTTTGGCGGATAATTGTCTGCCGGTATAAGCGGCAGTCTGCCCAACGGATATTCCGATGGAATATCAGTGTCGAATTTTTCGGCGGAAAACCGCAAGCTAAACCATCGGTGTGTATAAAACCGACGTTTAATTCCAGCAAAAATTACGTTGGAAATCACCGGTGGCTCTTCCGGTGGAAGTTTTACCGTCAAACTCAAACACGACGAAACTTATTTGGTAGAATTTCTGTCGGAAATTACCGGCTGCTCTTCCGGTGGAAGTTCTACCGTCTTATCAAACATGACAAAACTTATCCAGTAGAATTTATGCCGGAAATATGTCCAGTGGATTATCCGTCGGAAAGACCGTCAGATAGAGCCCTATTTCCCTTTCCGCGGCGTTACCCTTCTCATTTCATTTCTTTTGCTCCCTCACTCACCTCCGTTGCCAAAGTTCGCCTCCAACGCCTCCGTCTCCATCGCTGATGTTCGCCTACATCACCGATGTGTCGCTCCGTCCTCCACTAACGCCTCGTCAATCCTCTGCAATAAGTCATTTTCTTTGTTCATGGATGTTCTCGGTAGATAATTTATAAAGCTTAGAAGAAATGTGAAGAATAAATGAAGTTAGTTGAATATACAAGTTTATGAATATGAGTAGAATTTATCATAGGAAATGGTGATGTGGTGAATAATGGAGAAAAGTTTATGGGTTCCTAGTTGCTTGGGCTTGGCGTAGCAAACATTGCATTAACAAACAAGAAGGTTAATATTGGGCTACGAGGGCATTACTGCAGCATGTACCCTTTTGTTTTTGGTTCAATTATTTCTTATCATGATGTTTCTTTTTATTATACATAGAAGATGAAATAAAATAACTCATATATATTTACTTGTATGGTATGTTCATAGATCCCCCATAGAAAAAAAAATAAAGATGACTCTATACCCTTTCACTAATCACTTCAAGAAGAGTAGGAAATAAGTAAAAGAAGAAATAGTAAACTAAAGATGAAAATAAGTGTTTTAGACTTCGTTTGTGACGTCTTTCTTACTGCTTCCTAAAGTAGCTTTATAGTACAAAAATGAAAAATTTTGAACTAGAGAACTGCTTTAAAAAGTAGTAAGAAAGTCGTCCCAAATAATGCCTTAATTGTTCAACTATGTTAAATGCTGCAATTAAATAGTTTTTGACACTATTTCCTTTGTGATGTTTCTATACCTTAGCTCTGGTGTTCATTGTAGCTTTATGCACTTATGGAAAACTATGATTTATGGCTATATGGTGAAAAGATAGATTGTAGCTATTCTTGGCTACTTGATGATGACTGAGTTAATTACAGATTGAGCATAGTTGGTACATGCTGAAGACTTGATGTTATTTGATGGTCATCTATTAGACTTCTTGTTCGTTGATCGTTCATATTGGGCTGGACTACACCTTTTTCGGTTTTTGCTATAGATTTTCGGCGGATTATATGCCTAGAAAATTGATACGACAATATGTATCGACGTTTCGGATGAAATTTATTGTCGATATTTTCGGCGGATTTTTCATCAGATCAATCAACCGGCATCTATTTGGCGGAGTGGTTCAGCGAATAATCCGCCAAAAATATCGGTGGTAAATTTTCACAGGAAATACCGGTGGTAAATTTCCATCAAAAAAATTGACGGATAAAATGCTGGAACTCATAACGTGTAAACGACACTTCTACTTACTTTTTCTTCCGGCAAGCCCGCCGGAGAAAAATTTTTGAAGCGCAATTTAAGGTCGATTGAAAAACCATCGGAAAATCTTCAATTAGGGCTGCAAACGAACCGAGCCGAGCCGAGTATGTGAGTGTTCATGTTTGTATTCATTTAATATCAGCTTGTTCAAATTTGGTTCATGTTTGTTCGAGCTTTATTGTTTGTGTTCATGTTTGGTTCATTTAAATTTATGAGTATTCATGTTTGGTTCATGTTCAGTTCATGTTCGTTCGTTTAGTGCTTATCGAGCTTGTTCGCGAACATATTTAACCAATTTTTTTTAACTATCAAACAAACACGTTCATGAACATATCTATGAACAAACATATTTATAATAAAAGCAATTGTCTATGTAACAAAAGCAATGATTATTTATATTTATTAATTTTATAGTCAAATATTAATTATTTTTATCGATCTTATTCACGAGTTCAAAATCGAACACAAATCGAGCTTTTATCGAGCTTCTTATCGAGCTTAATGTCGAGCTTGTTCACGAACTTCAAATGATGTTGTTCGCGAACATAAATGAGCTGAACACATTAGTGTTCAAGTTTGTTTATTTAAGAATCGAGTATTTAAAAGATTGTTCAAGTTTGTTTGTTTAGTTAATTAAACGATCACAAACGAGCTTTAATCGAACCGAACAACGAGTAGCTCGTCGAACGTTTGGTTCGCTTGCAGCCCTATCTTCAATCCATTGGAAAATCAGATTTTCCGATGGAATTTCATGGCTAGTGATTGATTTTGGCCGCTGGTAACACACGATTTTCTTATAGTGAGCTAGTTTAACAATTACTGATTATTCTCACCTTGGAGGCATTGAACCTACCTTAACCTAAGAAAGTGACTTTGATAGCCCTCCCTTCCTTCATCCTTTGCTACGTAAAGAGTAAGAAAGCTAGACGTTGATCCATTCAAAAACATATAGCACCTCAATCAACATAATCCAAATATTCTATTTAAAAAAAAAAAAAAAAGATAAAATGGATCCTTTTAGAAATGACAAATTAGATCCTTTGCTCTGATGTTTCAAACCAGCGTAATATATTCATTTTTTATTATAATTTTTTGAATAATTTAATTGATTGACTGATTCATCATTTATGTCTTTCCTACATAATATTCACTGTTTACTTTTTCTACTTAGCAAAGGAAACCCCCATTGTCTTGCAATTGATTAATTGCTATCGATCCAAGAAAAGAGAGTAGTGGTCAGAGTACTCAATGGAGGACCAAGGTGGACCTTCTTTATATTCTTCTTCTAGTAGGACTTCTATTGAATCTACATGATCTTTCGACTTTGCAGAGAACTTTAATTTTTGTTTAAACTATAGCGCTTTGGTGTTGTTCTTGGTAGCACTGTAGTGCTAAGATTAAGAGCAAAGAAATGCCAGAAACTATCACCGCCGCGACATTGGAGTATTTGTTTTGTAGTAATTTTGAATTAAAACATAGGGCACTACAGTGTTGGATCGGAGCGTTGCTGCATTAGGCTACTAACATTGTTTTTATATAATATCTTATTTTGAATGCTAAGCACTAAAGCAATCCCCCAACGCCTCTGCCACCAAAATTTTGGTGGCTTTCCAGGGAAGAAGAGAAGGAAAGGGAAGGAGGGAAGAGAGAGAAAGTGGGTTTTGGTGATTTTCATCTGTCACTTCTGCTATGAAAAATCTTCTGATTATTATAACCTGAGTCTATCACTTTGATTTTCAATAATTTTGAGTTCGATGAATTAATAAATCCTAAATCCATAAAAATATATTTTCTCCTTATTTGATGCACTTTTATAATATAACTTTTCGTATATAATAGATATGAATTTCATGTATATTTTAATTGTAATATTATTAAATTTCACCAAGTAAAATGGAAGCTATAATTTTTTGAAGTAAATGCATAGTATATAAATTTGATAGATTTTTTTTTTTTTTTGTAATTTATAAATTAATGCATTTTAGACATGATTATTACTTATATTACATAGAAAAATATAACATTTAAATGTAAGCAAAGAATGCTGACTGTTGTCACTATAATTAATATGATTTGACTCTTAACATATAATATCATATGTAGAAGGATAGGCTCACAGATTTTCTTTTAAAATAACAAGTTGGTAGTTTAATTATAGTTGTAACCTGTAATCGATTAACCAAATTACTCTAATGGGTAGACGACTCTTAAATGATTGCTGAAAGCCACCTATGAATTGACTTAAAATAATAAAAATAATGATAATTGGGCTTAAATTAAGACGGATTCCTAATTGGATGATAATTTGTGGGAAAGAATGAAACATCACATTAAAGCTGGATATTCTTCCTTGCTCTTTATAATTATATTTATGATTGTATTTATAGGATAGTGCATATAACTAATTGATAGATAGTTTGATAGTATACTAATAGGCAGTTATACATGACATAATGATTGATAGAAGCATATAATTAAACCATCAGCATTAATATAATTAATAAATAATTGATGTTTGTTTCGCTGCAACACTGTTTTATAGACTTTTTATTGATTTTCTTGTAGATTAATAGATTCCTTTCTCTTAGTGGGATACTCTTGTTTTAGTAATCATATTGATTTATACTGATTAGTGTTGCGGGCTAGAATATACGCATCGATAGAGTTAAAATAATGCATCTTAGTGTTGTACGAATATGCAGCTCACATATATAGAACACAAGATATTTTTACGTGGAAAACCTTAGAAAGGGAAAAAACCACGGGGTCTGGCCTAGTCTGAAATGATTCCACTAGTGTTGGATAGATTACAATCGGCTGACTCCTCCCTGAGGGCGATCAGATTACAAATGTAAACCGTTTGGTTGAATTCTAGTGACAAACATGGATTAATTAAAGTACAACATTGATTGGTGGAATGGCAAAAGTCCAATGCTACTTATAAATTATGGCGTTAGTTTGTAACCTGGCATTGATTTGGCATAACTTCAACATCGGGCGGTGGTTCGGTGGAAGTTCGACATCAGATGGTGGTTCGGCAAAACTCCGAGCATCAAGAGATGGTTTGAAAAAATTCTATACCTCAAGTGGTGGTCTGATAGAACTCTTGGTGTTAGGTGGTGGTTTGGCGAAACTCTGGGCCTCAGGTGGTGGTCTGATAGTACTTCAGGCCTTAGTGATTCGGTAGAAGTTTGGGCCTCAAGTGGTGGTTTGACAGAACTTCGGGCCTTAGGTGGTGGTCTAGTAGGACTTAGGGTCTTACGTGGTGGTCTGATAGAAATCCGGGCCTCAGGTGGAGGTCCAGCGGAACTCAGAGTCTCACGTGGTGGTCCAGGAGCTTCGACGGTGGTCGTCCGGTGGAGCTTCGACGGTGGTCGTCTGGCCGAGCTTCGACGGTGGTCGAGAAGGCAAGGAGGCAAGAGCGATCTCCGATTTCTCTCTTTTCTCCTTAGGCTTAGGGTCCCTTTTCAAGAGGAGGAGGCAGGGGGGGGGGTCTATTTATAGATTTTCTAAAGTGGCATGACCTGTAAATAGGAGGAATATCAAGGGTAAATGGGGAGTGGTTTGGATGAACATATGATATTGAATCTCTTGATCGTGGACCGTTCGTCAAACATTTCAAGGTCTTAATGATGTCAGAATTCCATGATCTTAGACTCGTTGTATTCGTCTCGTCGATTCGCTCGATTCGATTATAAGCATATCATGTTTGATAACCGTTTGGTATTTTAAATTATGGTTTGAACTCTCCAACATCGCTTCAGGCCCTCAATTCAGACCCATTTGGGCTCGGATTGAGTCAAATTTGGTGTCGTTGTGTTTGTATTTTTGAGACATTCAGTTCGACTGTAAGTTTGCTAAAAGTAGAGTTTGGATGGCCCCAATTTTAATTTCGGAAGTTTCCCACCTGATTTTTCCTTGACATTCGTGCCTGATTAAGATAAATTTTTTGAGGATGTATCAATTAGCATTAGAGTATATATATTGATTCTTTTGCCTCTCTTTAAAGGCAAATGGTGAGTTTTAGATACTTGTTAGGTTTTGTAAACTATTATGCGATTTTTACATGATTTTAGGTAAATGTAAGGAGCCTGCAGATTGAGGCTTAACGGTAATAATGTTTCGATTTTATTTTAAGTTCTTTTATTTTATGTATATTCATTTGTTGCTATGAATTTTGTGATGGCTATCGTACATAATATTTTAGATTATAATTGTAGAATAAAAATATTGATTATAGCAATATAATTATATTTTCTTGATGTTTATTTATTTTTTGATACAGTTAATAAGATATGGATGTCATATTGATCTAGTAGTAAATGAATGATTATTGGTTGTTAACTGAAAGAAAATGAATATAATAAGTTGAAAAGATAATAAAGAAAAAATAAAAAAAATATTTCACTTTAGATCTTAGGGCATGACACTGTGTCTTTGAGGAGGCACTCATTCTCTCAATATTGCTAGGCAATTTAGTTGTTAAAGAAAGTTGTCCGGCATCCCTAGGAATTCTCTATCTACCAATATGTGTCGATTTAAAGTACATGTACCATCTCGTTGAAGGTTGTTTGAGCTTTTCCTAGGAGTATGACTGAGTTATTTCAGCGCCATAACACCTAGTACTCGGACATTGGTCATTTCCTCTACTCCTTACCCTGAAAAGCAAGGTCACTTTGTGTTCTTGAGGCACCGTAGAAGGGCAAGGGCTATTCAATTACCATCGAGAAGAAGACTTGCACCTCATTCATAATAGCCAATGCCTTACTTCCTTGCTTGGAAAGACAACAAGAACAAGGCTAATATTCATCAAAGTCATTGGGTATCAATCTGTCATGATCAAATTATTATAAATTTGACTAAAGTGCCAAATAAGAGGAGTATTATTATGAATTTTGATATTGATATGTCAATTTAAATAATAAAATAAGAGGATGATAATCTTATAAATAATTAAAATTTAAATATTTCATATAATTGCCCCATATTTTAAAGAGGAGCAGGCGATCTCCCAAGTTTATCATCCACAGGGAAACAGAAGGGCTGAAAATGAAACACGCGCATGCTTACTGAGAGAGGACTGAATAAGAGATCAGCGAGGACCAGAGAAGAGAAAGAAGAAGCTCAGAATTTAATATGTCTTCTCCTTGTCATGTCTTCAAGACTGGCAAGCACACAGTGAAGCTCATCAGCGTCCACCAGGAAGACAGCCAGGGCTCTGCATCTTCATCTCCACCGAAGCCCTTGCTGGTCTCAGCGCCTTGCGAGGAAGGGGAGTTTCCTGTTTTGGTTTTCCTCCATGGATTCCTTCTCTATAATTCCTTCTACTCTCAGCTTCTTCAACACATCTCCTCTCATGGCTTTATTGTGGTCGCCCCTCAGGTTCTTTTAGTTATCCCTTGCAAGATTTTTTTTTTTTTTTTCGACTCTGAAACTTCATAGCTTGCATGTTCTGAGTTCCAATTTTATGTGTGTATTGACATTTAGAAAATAATTTCTTATTTAATTGCTTACTTTTCGGTAAATTCTCAGGTTTTCCATAACTTACAAAATCTTAAAAAAAATAATTAGGTGAATGAAGACTACTTTATTTTAGTGTCAGACATCTCTAAAAGCAAGAGTGGTAGAGTACTGAAGCCTTGGAATGAGAATATTAGTGGTGAATTATATCTAAACCTTAATTTTAGGTAAAACAAAGAAGGGAACAAAGAAGTAATGGGGAAAGAGGGATTTTACAATTTGAGAATTTTTTATTCTTTTTGGAACAGAGTATCCACCCACTGCCACCCTGAAAGGGTGTTTGACAGCGTGACTAATCCTTGTCTAACCTAGAAGAGGCACTCACCCCAAGCGTCCTTTCAAGGGTGGCAACGGGTAGATACCCCGTTCCAAGAAAGAAAAACAGAAAGAAAAAGAAGAAGAGAGAAAAATCAGGAGGTGAGAGATAGAGATGGAGAGAGTGGGAGTAGGGGATGAGGAATTGGAGGATCAATTAATGGGTCGGTTCGAGTTAAATCTAAAAAACAAACAACCTGAGTTAATTTGAATCCATCCATTTATTGAACATGTTGAAATCTTGATTTGAACCTGACTTGACTAAATTAGAGTTTGACATAATCCAATAGATAAGCATTTGAGTCATATGGTGTTAATGTACACGATGACTTAATTTGTAAATACCAACTCAAAAAATAACAAAAAAATTACTGCTAGTAATGTCGTTTTAGTGGAGAAAAATACTAAAATGGAAGAACCCACTCCTCAAATGGGTTATGTTAATGTTGAATTCAAATTAGTTCGTGAATTGTATCTAAACCTTAATTTCAGATAAAACAAAGAAGTAACGGGGAAAGAGGGATTTTAGAGTTATAAGCCTTGAGATGTCATTAAATGAGCTTAAGTATAGAAAATTATATGTCCTGAGATCTTTGGATTGAAGCTCGAGTAATATACGATTGGTTCCATTTAAGGCTACATAAATAAGAAAGATTACAATAATTGTATTGTCTATTCTATATATGATTGTCCAGTATTTCCAAAGATCCACCTGCACTTCTTGGCAAGATGTGTTGTTTTGAGATTTCAATCATTACATATATTGTATGGGTACCTTTTGCATCTTTTGAGATGGAATTACATAATATGCAAAATTGTCAAAAGTAAAAGATGTTCGATGGTTTTGAGAAGAACGACAACCAGATACATTAAAAGTTCGGCTCATTCACCAATGCTTTTAGTAGACTGTGTAAGTTTTTTAATGTAAACTGCTTCCTCCTTAACAGCTAATATCACCTTGACAATGTACTAAAGTCCTTATACCATGAGGTTCAACCCCTAAGCAGAACAGCCTATTGTTATTCTCAAGACTTCTCTTTAAAATTTTAGCTTTACCATTTTTCACTTTAGCATTTTCTAGCATGATAATGAGAACTTTTCTATGAACATCCCGTAAGACAATTGATGTGGAACATCCCAGCTAATAGTTTTCTTTAGGACTAACTTATTGTAGTTTGTTACAAGTTTGTTACTATTAGCTTCTAGAATGTTCTTATTAGCCTTTAAATATGCAAGTATTGTAATAGAAAAATATTGATTGATGATTCCAACGATCCAACAATTATATCCTCACATCAACAATAGTTTCATTCACGGTATCAACAACAACACTTGCACTTAGGGATGGATCAAGGTCAATCTATTTTTTAGTCTCCATCAGTATCAATATAAGATCTGATCTAGTGATGCAACTTTATCAAAACCTTTCAATGCCTTCTTCTTCTCTCTCTCTCTCTCTCTCTCTCTCTCTCTCTCTCTCTCTCTCTCTCTCTCTCTCTCTCTCTCTTTTCATCCTTATTTTCTTGTTCTGCTGCAACAGTATCATCAACAATCGTGTTAGATGAGTCATTACTTGATTTACTAGTTTGATTTGGGAGATTATCATCATCATAATGGAGATCTGAAGCTGGCAAAAGACATCATTAATATTAGTGATACAGGAGAGGTGGGGGAATTGCATGAGAGGAGTATTATTGATGGAATGATAAGTTGAAATAAGAAGGTTTATGTGCAGTAAACCACAAGAAAACATATGCTTTCCTAAAAATTATAGATTTACAGTTTTGATTGAAAAAAATTCTACAAAGCTAAATATTCTCATATATTAATGTATGTTGCCATAATACAAAACTATCTTCAGAAATCAGGATTCAAGCTAACTTAGATAATCAGCTTATGACCAAAGAAGCTATTAAGAAAATCATCATGAAAAAAAGTAGAATATCAATGTAGAATCAAAGAAGACCAACTCTCATTGATTCAGTTTCATTTCGTTCAAGGATATATCATAGTTCAACTAACCGCCAAGAATTTTCTTAAGCAGCACCCACGAATTAATTTCTTACTAAGTAGAAGTAGGATTTTTTTAATCTTCTTTTATCTCAGTCATAATATTCATTTCTTGAAAAGAAAATCGATATTTCTTCTACCCTCTGAATCTTAACAATTATGATGCAAATAGAGCCTAATATATTCTGAATGACAGCTCTGATAGGAAATATTTGAGTTCGCAAGTAACCCTAAGGGTAATGGTTGAGTTCACAAGCAAACCTATCACCAATTGGTGGAAAACAGCGAGAATAATGCAAAATATGGGTGAAATCAGCCCCAAAAAGATAGATTGTAGTAAGAAAATCAAAGTCAAACAATCACAAAAACAAGATACAAGAGATCATCAATTCGAGAGGAGGATCGTCTCTCCCAAATCTCTAGACGAGATAATCTAGAGTCCAAGTCGCCAAAGAACCCTAATAGAACACAAATCAAGCATACCTAACCCTAAACATCTCATGCTACTTATTACATAAATTTTCCTAATCAAATTTCCCTCCCAAGCTCTAGCTCTAGCCGTCCCCTCCTTTTCAAATTTGAACTTAATTGAAGTAATGGGACAAGTGTGCGGCATCATTAGGGGAGGCTGGACTAGCCCGCCTCCTGTATACTTGAACCGGTTCCTTCGGTGCCGGCCTATCAAGCTCTTCATCTAAATAAGTATAAGTTAATACGTTAATGTCATTGCTAATATATTAAGAGCTTAATTTTTATTTTATTTTTATGTAAGATTATTTTGCACTCTTATATACATCTCAACTTTTTTGTTTTATAATTGCAAAAGAGCCTCTTGTTTAATGTACTGTCAAGTTAGTTGTTCTGGTTGGCAAGATACAAATGCTACAGAGAATAAAACTTTCAATTTCATTGACAGCATATTTTTCTTTCCGGTATAAGCAGATATGATTTGCGTTCTATTTTTTTCTGCTTAATTTTCTGGAAACTTATACTTAGATCCTGTAAGGAGCTTATGGCAATAAGTGTTTGGCATCATGTTAGCGACCACAATTATTTTGCTGCAAATCAAACATTTACGTCCACTCGTTGGTTGGTCGAGTTAGAAGTGGTTTTCATCTCCCTAAGATTGGATAGAATTTTTTAAACTGTATATAATATGCAAGTTTTGACCATAATGTATCTTATAATTATGTAAAATATTAAGACTTCACTAACCATATACTTTCTTCCATCCTTCACGGCAGCTGTACACCATTGCAGGACCTGATTCCTCTGAAGAGATTTCTGATGCAGCAAAAGCAACAGATTGGCTAATCAATGGCCTGGTTCACATCCTCCCTAATCAAGTTCAGCCAAATCTCAACAAACTAGCCATTGCTGGTCATAGTCGTGGCGGCAAAGTTGCATTTGCTCTAGCTCTTGGCTATGCCAAGACCTCACTCACCTTCTCGGCTCTAATGGCATTCGACCCGGTCGACGGGATGGACAAAGGAAAGCAGACCAATCCACCCATCCTCACCTACATTCCTCACTCATTTGAGCTAAAAATGGCTGCTTTGGTGATCGGTTCGGGCCTCGGCGGGCTTAAGAAGAATCTTTTCTTTCCTCCTTGTTCTCCCCAGGGAGTGAGCCACCAGGACTTCTTTGATGAATGCAAATCTCTTTCTTGCCACCTTGTGGCCAAGGATTATGGACACTTGGACATATTGGATGATGAGACCAAGGGGATTAGAGGAAAAGCTACTTATTGCTTGTGTGCGCATGGCAAGGCAAGGGAGCCTATGAGGAGTTTTGTGGGTGGAGCCATGGTGGCATTTATGAGAGCTTATTTGGAGGGTGAGATGGAGGATTTGTGGAGCCTAAGGGACAAACCAGAGCTGGCAATACCTGTTGCGGTATCAATAGCTTGTTTTCAGGACTGAATATTTGTGAGAGCTGCATATAAATAAAAATATGTTGGATGATTTGATGCTTGTTATAAATATTTGAGGTTTAGGGTTCTAAGTTCCACCTGTAGTTCTTAATTATATAGAGAAACATACAAGGATGCATGGCTTTGATTATTATGAAATTAATAGGATATTACAAGTTCACAGATTTGTCACTGCTGCTGCATTTGATCTATGCTGTAGCTTTTGGTATGTATTTTTCATGCGTTAGACTTGAAGTTGCTATACCTGAACTGAGTTGTTATACATGATATATATACATATAGGGCTGTCAAAATCGGGCCACGGGTCAGGTTCGGGTCCAACCTGAAATGACCCGGCACTATTTGACCTGACCCGTTTTTGCAAACGAGTCGGTATTTTGGACTCGAACTTGACCCGTTTTTGCAAACGGATCGGTTTTTCGAACTAGAACCCGACTTGCTTCGGGTCCGGGTCAACCTGAACCCGACCCCTTCGGGTATAGTTTACTAATTTTTTTATTTAATTCAATTTATTTAAATCTAAGTTGAATTAAGGTAAGATTTACTTCAATCAATTTAAAATAAACCAAGCTTAATTCAGTTTGGGTAATATGGTCTATTATTTTTTGGAAATCACATTTACTTATTTCATAACAATCTTTTAAAATCCTCATAAATCAATTAAAAATAGGTCAAATCAGATTGATTTCGGATTTTTGGGTGAACACGAACCTGACCCGGTTTTACAAACGAGTCGAAATCCCTAACCCGAACCCGACTCGAAATTTTTGTGTCGGGTTTTCAGGTCGTATCAAATATTGATGTATTTCAAAGCCTTTGATTTTTTTTTGAGATTAATGTATATATAATATTTTGAATTTTACTAATCTCTATGCAAATGCAATATTTTTTTAAATCTATTCTAATACAAAAAGCATTAGAATATCCGGATATCATTTTTTTTTCTCGCTACTATAATCGTTATTTTCTCTTTCAATGTGCATATATAGAAGAAGATAAATTGGGGGAAGAATAGTTTAGCTTGGTTAGTCATTTTGTGTAATATTTATAGACATTGAATAATGTAAGAAATGAAGGTGTACTAACACCAATAATAAAAAATAAATTAATATGGAGACTAAAATTAAGGAAATACAAACGATCAATTGTTTATTTATTCCTCAAGTATGCTCCTTCAAGTTGGAGTCCCTTCACCGGGCACTAATCTTGACATGAAGTCAATCAAGCCGCTGGTGAGAGATAGGCTGGGTGATTGTGTCAATAAGTAGGGCTGCAAACGAACAGAGTCGAGTCAAGTATGTGAGTGTTCATATTTGTGTTTATTTAATATCAGCTTGTTCAAGTTTGGTTCATTTAAATTAATGAGTGTTCATGTTCGGTTCATGTTCAGTTCATGTTCGTTCGTTTAGTGCTTATCGAGCATGTTCGCGAACATATTTAAAGAATTTTTTTTTTAACTATCAAACAAACACATTCATGAACATATCTATGAACAAACACATTTATAATAAAAACAATTGTCTATGTAACAAAGTAAATGATTATTTATATTTATTAATTCTATAATCAAATATTAATTATTTTTATCGAGCTTATTCACGAGTTCAAAATCGAACACGAATCGAGCTTCTTATCAAGCTTAATGTCGAGCTTGTTTGCGAACTTCAAATGATGTTGTTCGCGAACATAAATGAGCCAAACACATTAGTGTTCAAGTTTGTTTATTTAAGAATCGAGTATTTAAAATATTGTTCAAGTTTGTTTGTTTAGTTAATTAAACGATCACAAACGAGCTTTAATCGAACCGAACAACTTCGTCGAACGTTTGGTTTGCTTGCAGCCCTACAATAAGTTAGTCATTAGAGGAAAGATGTGAGACATGAATCTAAATTTTGAACATTTTCTTATACAAAATGGAAGTCAATAACAATTTGCTTCATTCATGAAAGAAATATCGGATCGGCACAAAAGTAGGTAGCCCTATCGTATTACAGTAAACTTTGGCTGCTAGTGACAGAGGAATTTTGAGCTCATGAAGTAGAGATTATAAACAAGTAAGTTTAGCTGTGATAGAGGCAATGTCACGTTATTCAACTTCAGTGGACGAACGAGCAACAATATATTGTTTCGTAGAGATCTAAGAGAGATGATTTTGAAAAAAATATACTAGTGAAGGTTCGATCATCAACATTGTAATGATTGTATGCCTAGCCTGCATTAGAGAGGCTATCTAATGACAATTGGGAAAGTTTGTTGATAGAAAATGCAATATATTGATTTGTTAGAGAAAGGTACTAGAGGCTACCAACTATGGAGCGATATTCAATGGAGTCAGTGATGGTGATTCCATCAAGAATATTGGGTACATGATTTGGAGATATGCGGGTGGTGATGCCTTTACATTGAACATATTAGCTTATTCTAAGGTACCATCTATGTATTTCTGTTATGGTTGAAAGAGATCTTAAGTGGAGTTGATAACCTTAACACCAACAAAATATGATAATTCTCTAGTATCTTTGATAGATAATTCTGTAGTGCCTAATTGATGACTTAATTTGAAGCACGCATTTGTAGACAATAAGATTCAAAACAGGCTAAGAAGGACAAGGGTAAAGGTTTTGTTTCAAATGAGTGCATTGTATTTTTTTGGGCATAATAAAACTCCATTCAGGATGCTAGATAACTAGGGTGATAGTGGTTGGTTTAGTGACAGGAGATGATGGGAAACAAGCAATGAGGCTAAGCTTATTGAGAGGTTTGTATTTGCTATTTCTTTTGGTCTAATTTGCATTTGGTGGTTATTCCTTAAGAGAGAATGATGCAGTTGAGAAGATGGAGTGTTGTTCATGGATATAATCTCTTGAAGGTGATTGGAGATGGTAGAGCCATGAATACCGTCATGACTAGAAGTATGAGGTATGTTGGTTATAGGTGATATATGAGATGGAAGAGGGATATTTTTATTCAAACTTGCAAGGAGTGGAATATCATAAATAGTGGGATATGCACTTAGCATAACTAGATGAGGACAAAATTTAATTATGCAGATGAAATATTGGTATGACAACTAGCAGTATTTTAGGAGGTGGCATTATTGTGAGGAGTATTTGATGGTGAAGACCAATTACTTAAAGAAGAGCGAGACGTTTTATTGACCAAATGGATTGGGTTGGTTATGTGAAGTAGGTTTCACTCACTTAAAGTAGGAGTTTGAGTGTGAGTGAGGGTAGCTAGATATGGAGAGGATTAAAGTTGGCATTTATAGTGTGGTCCATAACTATCTGAAAAATGTTAGGCAAGATTTAGGGTTTATAAATGTTAGAAATTGATTTGTTTCATTTAGTGGAGAAGTTAATGAGTAGGGCTTTGCTATTTGAATTAGAGAATGATAAATTATCAACTTTTTATGGCATGCCAAATTTGGAGAGTGGAGAAAATAGCATTTTAGCTTTTATCTTATGTAGGAGATAATCCACATGTGGCCATACTAAAATTCTAGGAGTAATTTTTTTATTGCTCTTGGCTTGTTATAGAAGGCGAGTCCCATATATATTTAATGTGGCATTTTAAGTGGTAATATAGGTGGAGTTTGGAGAGTTGAATTTTGATTTTTGGGACCACATGAGATATTGTATCTAATATGATTTTCAGGACCACATGAGATTTAATGTGACATTTTAAGTGATAATATAGGTGGGGTTAGAAGAACATTTTTTTTTAATGTTCAATATTATACTAAATGAGCAGTGCTACTATTGGTTAGATGAGAAAATTGAGATTGATGATGGTTAGCTAATTTGAAGCATAAAAATTGGCTTATCTAAATTTCGAAGTAAAAAAATGGTTTCAAAATATTGTACATGCCAGAAGACAAATATTTTGGTGATGCTAGATTCGTAATAAAAATTAAGCACTTTGAGTCAAGGAATACCTTAAATATATATAAGGTCATAAGCAAGGCTTAAGTTTGTGGGTCACATTGTCCAAAGTCATATCTACATAAGCACCCAAAATTTTTAATGTAGTATAATTTGGGGATGGATAATTATTTTTGGAATGATGATTGCATAGAGAGGATGAAAATAGGGATATGACTGATAAGGTAGATCGAATGCATAGGTTAGCTGGTGAGGGGGATGTAGGTTTGGTATGGTAAAGTAAGGTCCATTTTGATGATGTGATGATAGTGTCATTAGGTGGGGAAATTATTAGGTCCGGACACCGGACCTATTTTTAGGTCCGGATATTCAATTAAAATTTGTCACGTGGATTGCGCTTTGACTGTACTTTTTGACTGCACTTTGACTGACATGTGACTGTGCTTTTGACTGCGCCTTATCAGCACCTTACCTACGCTTTACCTGCACTTTACATGCGATTTACCTGTACTTTTGGAGCGCTTGACTTAAAATTCCGCTGAGACGTGTGCATTCCACATGTCAATATCTTATTAGACACCTGATGTATCTCTACGTCCGGTGTCCAGACCTAATAATTTTCCCATTAGATGAGATCAATATGTTCTTGAGTGTGGGGTGAAGTGGCTAAGCGAGAACGCCAATAGAGGTGATAATGGCTTTGAGGGAGAGAAATTCATGACAGATAAAGTGCATCAAATTTGTTTCTCATTATATCACTGATTTTAGATGTAAGCTATTTAGAGATCTTAAAACTGAATAATATGTTAGTAGCAAATATATATATATATACACAAAATAGACATTTAATACTTAATGTATACCATTCAAGCTCAATATACACACGATTATCATGCATTGTAATTATTAAACAACCATGGTAATCTTCATTTGTGCATCAATGATCATTGATTATTTTTTATATGAGCATATATATACATTCACATCAATAACTAAAATTAATTCATACTTTCATATGTACATACATACATTAAAATGCACACACACATACATACATAAATTTAAAAGCTCACTTATATACAAACATACAGACATAATAACAAATTTAATCATTTGGGTATTATTATATAAACTATTTTAATTTGAAATATTTATATGGTTTACGTGCATGTATATGATAAATTAATGTGTTTTATTCTTTATAATTGATTATAATAAGTCACAAAAAATCAATTTCATTGGACATGAATCTCGATACAAATTGAAATATGAAGCTTTTAAAATTCAACTCCACACTATCCGAACTCCAATATCAGCAAGCCTATATCAAGACTAATTGGCATGAGATGAACCTAACAACATTCAAAATGATATGATTTGAGTTTAAGCACATAAAGCATAGTTGAAATCTTTGTGATATTAATTGAAGAATAAAATGATATCTAAAATTTTCATGCTTATAGTTGAATTGAGCACCATGATATGATGAGACAAATCCAATAAGCTTAAGATTGCTTAATTATGATATTATTAAGGTATGTAAATGCTAAAAGAAAGATCTATAATTAAGACAATCAATATGAGTCATCAAATAGAGTGTTTCGAATTTTGGCAATATTTATAGGACACGCCTCTCTCAAAATCTACAAATAGCCCCTCACACTCTACATAAAATGGATAATTGGCTTTGGATTTAAGAGATCTTAGAAATTTAAAGAATCTCAGAGCTCCATCGTCATATCACTGCCATCAAACCATCACTTGATAGTTGTAGTTAGACTATTATCATTGGATCACTGCCACTAGACTACCACCTTATAGTTGTCGCTAAACTAGGGGGCCGAAAAATGGCTCAACTAGAAAAATTCTGGTTTTGGTTGACTCGTTTAATAAACGGTTTAGGTTTAGGTTGCGCATTTGACCCGTTTATTAAATATGTCGAGTTCGGGTTGACCTGCCAACCAGAGTTCAACATGAAATTAACTTATTTAATTTTATTATTATTTCTTTTATCTTTTAATTTACATAGCCAGAATTATCTAACTTCTTTTATCAATCTAAATAACAACATAAATAAAACTATCGATCAAAACATCAATATATACACATGTAATCATTTCTCGAAAGTTATATATAATCTTTAGAATCTATACAATCATACCATAAATACTTTGTCCTGATTTTAAAAAATAGATAAAATAAAATAAAAAAGAACCCGAGGAATCCTAATCACACACATAATCATTTGTCCTGTCCTAAAAATATTTAATAACATATTATGAGCTAAAAAGCCCAGTATGTCACTAAAATTCTACAACTGAATTCAAAGCATGGTAAATGAGTAATATGCTTGTAAGGGATCAAATCATAACAATAGTATTCATATGATTATTGAATCAATACAAAAATAGTAAAACTCACATGTAATAGCATTAAAATTTATAAATAGTATAATACTATAAAATAATCGTCATATCAATATTATTAATCAGTAGAAAAATCGTATACAAAGATAAAATCAAATCATCGATACAACAACAACAACAACATCAAGCCTTTATCCCACTACGTGGGGTCGGCTACATGAATCCTTTTTCTCCATTGTGTCCTATTAAAAGTCAAATTCTCGTTTAAATCTAATAAAGAAAGGTCATTCCTAATATTTTCTAACCAAGTCTTTTTAGGTCTACCCCTACCTTTCTTAACATAAGTCAAATCTAATACCTCTACTCTCCTAACCGGGTCATCGGAAGGCCGCCGTTTAATGTGACCAAACCATCTAAGATGACTCTCTCTAATCTTATCTTCTACAGGAGCTACTCCAACCTTTTCACGTATATGCTCATTTCGTATCCTATCTCTAAGGGTAAAGCCACTCATCCACCTGAGCATCCTCATCTCTGCCACACTTAACTTAGTATTATGCTTCTCTTTTAATGGCCAACATTCAGCACCATAAAGCATTGCAGGCCTCACTACCATCTTATAGAATTTTCCCTTAAGTTTGAGGGGTACATTTCTATCACATAACAAGCCCGATGCATTCCTCCACTTCAACCATCCAACTTGAATTCTGCTGATAATATCCCCATCTATTTCACCATCACTCTGAACAATAGATCCAAGATATCTAAAACGTGTACTCTTATTAATGACTTGATCGCCCAAAGTCACAATCCCCTCACTAGGTCTATTACTACTAAAATTACACTCCATATATTCCGTTTTAGATCTACTCAAGCGAAAACCTTTAGACTCTAAGGTTGACCTTCATAATTCAAGTTTACCTTCAACTCCCTCTCTAGTCTTATCAACAAGAAGAATATCATCAGCAAAAAGCATACACCAAGGTATATCCTCTTGCAAATGTCTAGTGAGAACTAATCATCATCGATAAAGACCAAAAAATTCAATCCATATAATAAAATTATATAGGAGTGTACACATGCTATCAAATTATTTTATATCAATATTAAATCAGTTTCTTAATTGCATGATCAATATATTAAGTATATCACATGCATATATATATATATATATATATATATAATACTTTTTGTATCAATAAATTAGTAATAATTTTAATAATAAATTCGTACAATAATATAAATAATGCCTCAATAGCATTCTTTTCAATAGTCACACTAAAAAAGTAAGAATTATGATTATCACATTTTTTTTAATATTGTATAAGTGTAAATAAATCATTAACTCAGTAAACAGAGTTATCACTCTTTGTTCGTCGATACAACAATTATATATTTATAACTCCTAATCAGTGTACCACGTGAATCAAAAAAGGATAATAGCAAGTCATAGTATTTAAGGAAAAGTCTGTCGGCCCATCATCATGCATGTACAAATCAACTATTTGACAACCAATGGTTCAACAAAACTTTACTTATATTTTATATACAAATTATTATCAAGGTATTATAAAAATATTCTCAATCACATATTTACATTTATTTCTAATATATTGTAGCTTAATAAAGCATAATTAAGCTTAATTTAAAAAATGTTAACATATCCTAATGATAGGCAATAAAAAAATCTAATGAGCAAAATTTACATTTTAAAAAAATTATCAAATATCATATAAAATAATATTATGAAGCTTTAATTAAACTAAAATATTATTTTTATATGTCAAAATAAATATCTGAATAGACAAAAATTGATATATTTTTAAAATCACCCGAAAGAATTATTCAATCACTCCATAAGCTCTAAATCTAAATTTTATTTTTCTCTCTCCTCACTTTCTCTCTTAATTTCACTAACCCAGCCTTTGTTAATCGAAATGAAGAAATCAAAAGATTTAATTATTTAATAAACTAATAGCTTAAGATATTTTGAATGTAATAATAATATAATATTAATAAAATTATATAATTAATTAATTTTTAGTATAAATTTTATAAAAATCTTTTTGGAACTTCAAAATTATAGAAAAATATTTATAAAATATTTATTTTATTTAAAATATATTGATAAAATAGATTAATAAAAGGGATATCTAACGTCCCCAAAATCCCCACTTATACTAATTGGCGTTAATTTCTTAAGGATTTTTATCAGTGCCCAAAAATTATTAAGAAAAATTATTTATTTAAAATACTATAATATTAATGCTATGGCAAAGACATTTTGTGATTTCGACTTTTATTGATTAAAAAGATGACAAAGTCAAAGTACGGGCTATTACTCTTCTTATTTTTTATCAATTAACCTAACATATTTGATGATTAAGCTTATATATATATATATATATATATATATATATATATATATATATATATATATATATATATATATATATATATATATATATATATATATATATATATATATATATATATATATATATATATATATATATATATATATATATATGTTTATTTAAAATGGGTTACTAAGTTAGGTTCATATTGTTAGAGAGTTAGGTTCATGTTCAATTTTTTGGCCCGTTTATTAAACTGGTTACAATTGGGTTGATCGGATTAAAGTCGGATCAATTTTGGGCCGGTCTCGAACCCAACTTGTTGACTTATTTTGACAACACTACACTGGACCACCTCCAACAAAGTACCTTAAATTTATAACTCAAATTTTTGAAAATTGTGTTTTGATCTGCAACAATCAAGAATTTATTCAGGAGTCGTTACAAGTCCAAATCATAAATTGTGTTATCATAACATTTTTGTTGTTGAGCTTTATTTTTTTTAATGTTTTCATAAATTTTAGGCACTAGAAATTTTTTTAAAGAAATTAGCACCTAACGGTACATATGTAGTTTTGGGACTATCAAGTGTCCATTTCACAAACCAACTTCATGTAAATTTTTTTAAATAATATAAGTTATTTTATGAATATTTTTCTATAATTTTTGAAATACCTAAAGAATTTCTATGAATTTTATACTGAAAATTTATTAAAATATTATTATTATATTTTATTTTATAAATATCTAAAAGCACTTAGTTATATTTTCTTAAACCATTTTATTAAATTCCTTTCGGCTTAACAGAGAAGAAATTTGGGAGATTTGAGAAGAAATAGTAGAGAGAGAAAAAGAATTTGGATTTTGACTGTCGTAGAGCAATTTTCGTCCATCACCCCAGTTGGAAAATTTGCTCGTCTCGAGGTAGGTTACGTTTTGCCTATTTCAGATTTCAATAATTTTATATTTTTAGTATTTTTTCATTTAAATTTGTATTTTCGTTACCGAAAAATAATGATAACTTTGTTTTGGTAAAACTTCAACTACGTAACTTTTTATATGTTCTACACAATTTGTGGTAATTTATTTATTTATCATTTTTTTTTTTAAGTTTAAACCCACGGAGTGGCCTATGTGTTAATTTCAAAAATCGTTTACAAAGTCCTTAAAAGGACCCACCAGCTCGCTTCTGCTCCGGAGAGCTACAATCAAAATAGAAATTAATAAAAAAACCTGAGAGCCGATAGTTCCTTATCCTACGATTACAAAAATAACAAGAAAAAAGAACCGGGTTGTGGGGAAACAGCACCCAAAAAAGGAAGTTCCAAATAATCTCGTTCCGCTCGAGCTTCCTACAAAAAAACATAAGGGCAAAGGAAAAGAAAAACGGGAAAGAAAAGAAAAGAACCTTGCATTCGTTTAAGCTCAAAAAAAAAAACAGTTGATAGGTAATCTGCAAGAAATTCTCAGAAAAGGAAAATTAATACAAACATAGTTTACCCAATTAATAGAGACTTTCAGATATCTATTGGGGGTCCTAATGCCAAAACAGAAAGAAAAAAATAAACGTATCCGGTTGTAAAACTCAGAGATCCAGTCATCAATACATAACATCCGGCCCTGCCAACCCTCCAACCAGCCAGCCATCAAATTATAAAGGCAATGACAACGAGATAACCCACTAAGCCCAGTAATATCCTCAGTGGACATAGACAGCAAAGCTAAAATCAAACAGAAATCATGGAATTCATATAGGTATCAGGCATAAACCAAAACATTCTCACCTCAACCAGAATAGACTTTCTGCCAATAGTGTACAAAGCTTGAAAGCAGAAAATAAGACCACCAAACAAAAGCTTAACAGACCTAATACCCAGGATAACAGAGAAGCCAAGCCTGGTAACAGTAGAATCATCTAAAAGAATTTTTAAAACCTTGATAGCCTGAGCAAAATGGATCACAACTTTACGGTTCCAAATAGACAAAATCCCATGAGGTCTTAAACCTTGAAGATACATAAAATCGAAGCCACCAAAACTAGCATCAACCAGGTTAAGCAACCAAAAACAGAGACAATAATGATAGAACATGACAGGCACCTTACCAGCAGCAATAAAACAACAAAACAGCCAAATAGAAAGAAATATTTTATCATAATAAACTTGACTAAAGTAGCTACCAGCAAAACCCCTGAAACAGCAGTAACCAGTAGTAAAAGGAAACCCACCAAATAACCAAAATAACGAGAGCTTAACCATGTCTAATGTAAGGAAGGGCAGTTTTATCAAGGGTGATCATACATTTCAAAAGAGAATTTAAATTGCAAATATTCAAATCTTTATAACACTCAAGCTGACAGCTGAAATTAGTCAACCAGTCAGCACAGGCATTTGCTTCACGGTATATATGAGAGATATTAAAATTGAGAGAAGATAGCGTTACTTTACGAGAGCGGAAGTGAGAAAAGCAGAAATGAAATTTCTAGGTCAAACAAAAGGCAGTAAGCGGAACTACTCGAGTGGTTCAAGCTTTAATTTTCCTAATAAGGTAAAAATTTTTGAGGATTTTCCTGAGCATGGTTATTAATAATTTGAATCACAAGATCAGCATCCACCTCAATCTAGACATTTAAAAACCCCATCTTAATGCAAATATCAATACCAAGAGAAACCCCAGTGAGTTCAGCAGTAATAACAGAGTAAGTATGCAAAGGGCTAGCAAAGGCAGCTAACACCTTACCCTCATGATCACGAATAATACCACCCGTGCCAGCAACATAGTTTCTCACGGAACCATCGGTATTCAATTTCACAAAAGGAAAAGAGGGCTTCCTCCAAAAAACAAGTTTGGGTGAAGACCTGCTAACATTGTCACCCACTTTGATACCAAGAGAATCAGCCAAAAATCGAGAGTTTTTGCAGTTCTTAATAGTAATTAAATTACAGAAGGACAGATGCAGAATTTTATGATGAATATTAGAGATAATAACATTAGCATCCATATTAATATCACAATGTTTGGATTCATTTCTCGCTTTCCAAATGAACCATAAAATAAGAACAGGGATCAAGTTTAAAATGTGACCCTTAGAGTTGATCATCCACTCTTTCAATAAGGAATGGAGGTCATTGTAAGTATCCACATGATTCAGTTTAGCCAAAGCAAAGTAGTGATGCCAAATCTTCTTAGCTATAGTCCCATTCACAAAAACATGATTAACACTTTCAATGTTAGAGCAACATTGGCATTTGGAAGGGAAACTAAAATCTTTTTTCTAAATTAAAGGATCAACAGGAGTAAAGCCTTTAAGACATCTCCACGCTAAAATGGAACAAGATGTAGGAATAATGTTATGCCATAAAGAGGAGTAAAGAAGAGAATAGTTGTACATATACCTGTAGGAATGTAATTTAGTTATGTTTAGAAATTGTGAATTTTTACTCAGTGGTATTCTTGTTGTCTACCGTTGAGACAAATTGGCAATTTTTGAATTCAATCCAATTATATTTTAATTAATGAACTACATTGAAAAATATATTGTAAAGTATTATGATGTGATGCCGGCGCCAATGGGTAGCTGAGGTGAGATTATGTTACGCCGACGCCAGTCAATGGTCGAGGTTGGATTCTGTTACGCCGGCGCCAGTGGGCGGCCGAGGTGAGATTATGTTACGCCAGCGCCAATTGGCGACCGAGGTGTGATTCTGTTATGCCAGCACCAATGGGCGACCGAGGTGGGATTCTGTTATGCTGGTGAGATTATGTTATCTAAGTGTTATTATGTCTAAGCCAATAGGCTACCGAGGTGGGTTTTTGTTATGGAGTATTTTTTTATAATTTAGTTCATTTCAGTATTTATTTAATTATATTTAATTTTAGTATATGATTCAACACAATATTCTCAGTTCTTTTGATTTTGATTATTGATTTCTATTTTAGGCTACGATAGGCTACTAAGTCATGTTAGCTCATTCATATTTTTGCTTTTATTTTCTGGCCTGAAGATGGGTATGGAGCAAGCTGAGTAGCTGGGTTAGCAGACTTTGATCTGTGTTGTATGTATGTTTTGTTAGTTTTGATTTTTGCAGGCTTGACTTTTATTTTTTATTGTGCTATATGTTGTCAAGCACTCTTGTAAATAGATTTTAGATTATAAATGTTTTGGATTATATATAGAAACATCATGTTTAGATTCAGTAGTCTTCTACCTTGTATTATATTCAATAGTGGCTCTGTATAATATATAAATTAGAAGTGTTATTTTAGTACTATTCCAACCATATCTTAGGATCAGTCTTGGCACAATCAGATATGGTGTGACCTGTGTGAAATCGGGTCATATCAGGTCGGGTTGTGACATTCCAAGATCTTGTTTTCTTGGAACGTAAGCAGAGGAAAGAAAGAAATAGATGAAGAGCAGAGACAGAGTTAATAAAACTAGTAATTCTTATTCATTTTCTTTAGTTAAATACATATCTCATTATATAGATTTCACAATACTTTACGCTATATACACGGCAACATATTAACCTGATGTTTATTTAATCGTGTTGCTCTAATATGCCCCCGCAAACTGATGGATTTTTAATAACTGTCAGTTTGTTCCTGAGAGTGTGAAAGCGGGGAGTAGACATGGATTTGGTCAGGATATTCGCCGTTTGATCTATAGTGCTTATAGGTAATAAGCGGATGGTGTTTTTGTGAATATGATCCTGGATAAATCTATGATCAATCTCAATATGTTTTGTGCGGGCATGAAAAACCGGGTTATTAGCTATAGCTATGGCCGAGGTATTGTCACAATAGATATCGGTGGGAGAATTTAGAGAGATGCCGAAGTCAGAAAGAATCCTTCGAAGCCATATGATATCTGCCGTGAGAGCAGCTAATGAACGGTTTCAGATTCTGTGGAGGAGTGAGCTACAGTGGTTTGCTTCTTAACTGTCCAAGAAATGATCGTATTTCCTTGGAACGAACAGAATCCGGAAATGGATTTCCTTGAAACCAGATCACCCGCCCAGTCCGTATCTGAAAATGAAGTAAGACTCATATTAGATTTTGTAATAGGGATCCCGAACTCGATCATACCTTGGAGATAACGGAGCAGTCATTTGAGCATGTAGATGTGCTGCAGTGATGGTTCGTGCATATGTTGAGACAAGAGATTCACACTGAATGCAATGTCCGGTCGTGTTAGAATCAAATATTGTAGAGAGCCCGTGATTCTTTTGTACATGTGTGGATCCGAGAGAACAGGATCGTGAACGAAGTCGTGAGGTAATTTCGTACATGTAGGGTTGGCCAACGGTTTACAGTCACTAATTTGAGCTAATTGAATAATGGATTTGGTATAGCCTGGCTATGAGAGGAAATAACCATTGTTAGTGTGAGAAATTTGTATGCCAAGAAATGAGTGTACCTCACCCAGGTGCTTCATAGTAAATTTCTTATGCCGAAGTTGAACGACTTGATTTATAGCTTGAGAATCATTACCCGTTAGTAGGATATCGTCAACATAAATTAACAAAAATAATTGAATGTGATTCTTGCGAGAGATAAAGAATGAAGGATCGGAAGTACTTTGATTGAAACCGATAGATTCAAGATACGAAGTGAACGTGTTATACCATTGGCGAGGTGCTTGTTTTAGGCCATAGATTACTTTTTGAAGCAAGCAAACGTGATCCGGAAGGGTGGTATCAAAAAATCTGATCGTTGATGCATATATACCATTTCTGTGAACCGTCCATGCAAGAAAGCGTTTGCAACGTCGAGTTGTTGTACCTTCCAGTTATGATGAAGGGCAATGGTGAGAAGGATCCTTATTGTGGGTAACTTAGCGACAGGACTAAACGTTTCGTTATAGTTAAGTCCGAATTCTTGATTGTTGCCTTGAGCAACTAGGCGGGCTTTGTATAGGCGGCATGAAGTTTGGTCCTGTATGTCCACCTGCAGCCTAGTATCGTTTTGTCAGACGGACGAGAAACAAGATTCCATGTACCTTGAGTTTGTAGAGCAAGGAACTCTGACGACATAGCGTCACGCCATTCTTTCTGTTTGTGTGCTTCTTGAAAGGATGTAGGAACTTTATCCGTGGGTGTAGCCTTTGTTTGATGCAGAAGATTAAGATGAATCATTGGTTTGAGCGATCCCGTTTTCCTTCTTGTTTGCATGGGATGACCTTCAAATTGGGGAGATGAAGTGACCGGTTCAGTGTTTGTAGGTATAGAAGGATTATTAGAAATGGTCTCAGAAGGATTGGGTGGATGAGTTCGCGGATTGTTTCGTGGCAGATGGCTAGCATATGTAGGCAATATACATTTAGTAGTCGGAAGTGTGGCTATGGGAGTTAGGAAAAGTGGAAAAATTTCTTGCTGGGGGTTGGTGTTAATCGAGTCAGCCGAGGCAAAAGGGAAGTGGTGTTCATCGAAGCGAACGCTTGGAGATACAGTAATTTTATTTGTGCTACGGTCGAGACACTTGTACCCCTTCGACTTTAGTGAGTACCCCATAAAGACACAGAGATTAGCTGTTGGTTGAAGTTTATTGCGAAGTTGAGCCGGAATATAAGGGAAACAAGCACATCCAAAGACCCAAAATGCTTTGTAGTCCGGTTTCTTGTTAAAGAATAGTTCAATTGGAGATATGTTGTTAGTATTAAGAGAAGGCATGCAATTTATAAGATATGTAGCAGTAAGCATAGTATCGGTCCAGTAGGAGAGCTAGCGTAACGTGAGCAATATTCATCATTGCACGAGTGGTTTCAACGAGATGCCTATGTTTTCTTTCCGCGACGCCATTTTGTTCAGGCGTGTATGAACATGAAGTCTAATGAGATATGTCGTGTTGATTGAGAAGGTGCAAGAATGCCGCACTGGAATATTCTCCTCCACCATTGGTGCGAATGCATTTAATTCGTTGAGAAGTGGCATTTTCAATGTGCCGTTGAAAATCTGTAAAAATCTTAGTTACTTCGGATTTACGTCGCATATGATAAAACCACATAAATCGGGAGTAGTCATCCACAAATATAACGTAATATAAATAACCAAAATTAGAAGCAATGGGAGCGGGCCCCCAAACATCTAAATGAATAAATGCTAAAATAGAATTTTGTCTAATAGCAGAATGATCGAAACCAAGCATATGAGTGATTACAGGGATGACAGAGATGAATATTTGTATTTATTTTCAAATGTTTGTTACAAAAAGCAATGGAAGCCAACGTTCGTTGATTGTGGTGACCCAATCTTTGATGCCATGGTACCAAGTTCTTGAGAGAGGACTGGAGAGCTTTATGTTGCACCGAACCAACCGGAGCACGTAACGGATAGAGTCTGTCACGGCATGGTCCCCGAAGAAGTTCTTGATTGGTCTGCATATCCTTAAACACAAAACCACTTGGATCAAATGTAATAGAAATGTTGTTATCTTTGGTTAATTTAAAATAGATAACAAGTTGTATTGAATAGCCGGTGTGTGAAAAATATGAGATAGATTGAGCTTATGAGAGGGAGTCGGTAGCAAACCAGGACCGGAGTTTGCAATGCTAACCGAGCTCCCGTTGCAGATGACTATGCCGTCGGATCCCTGGTAGGGTGTTGAGATGGACAAATTGTCAAGTGATCGAGTCATGTGCGTGAGGAAGCACCGGAATCCAGATACCAATTCGTATGGGTTTGGTTAGAATCTGCAAGCAGTGCTTTGGTTGGTTGTTTAGCCAATCTTGGTATGTATTGAAGGTTAGATCGGTGCCAGCAATCCATCTCCGTGTGACCTTTCTTGAAACAAATCTGGCATTGTGTTATAGCAGCGGAAGAATTGTCTGATGGGGGAGTGAGATTAGCTGGTGGACGTGTTCTTGGACGACGACCACGGCCTTTGTTAACGAACAACGCATGAGATTGATCCACCGACGAGGCAAAACGGATATTATCAGCTGCAATATGGATTTCCTCACTTATTAGAAGCGAATATAACTGATCGAGGCAGCCCATTGAGAATATGGATGATGATTTCTTCGGGGTCAATTTGGGAACCGGCTGCCGCAATGTGATCTACCAGAATCTTTACCTCATTCAGATATTTCACCATAGTGGAATTCTTGAGGGATATATGATAGAGTTCGTTCTTGAGTTGGATCACTTTAGAACGATTTGTTGCTTGAAATCGAGTTTCAAGCGTCTGCCAAATTTCAGATGTTGAATCAAGATGCAATACGTAAGGAAGAACAGCCACCGATATCGTCGAGCATATAGCCGCCGATAAATTCTGGTCGGTAAGAAGCCATTGCGCATACTCCGGATTCGGAGTTGTGCTTCCATCCGGAGAAACAAGAGATGCTTTAGGAATCGGTATGGAGCTATCAAGAAATGTAGAAAATCCATTTGCTCGGCAGATCTTCATGATCTGAGACCGCAATAAATGATAATTGTCCGGTGAGAGCGGAATTTGAACGACATTTTTGAGATTTGATACAACGAATTTTAGAGAAGAAGATATTGCCGGAGTTGTAGACGACGGAGTTGTGGTATTTCCGTTCGTCTGAGATGTAGCTGAAGAAGCCATTGTTTCCCGGGATCAGGAATCCCCGTCTATACCATGAAGAATTCCAAGATCTTGTTTTCTTGGAACGTAAGCAGAGGAAAGAAAGAAATAGATGAAGAGCAGAGACAGAGTTAAGAAAACTAGTAATTCTTATTCATTTTCTTCAGTTGAATACAGATCTCATTATATAGATTTTACAATACTTTACGCTATATACACGGCAACATATTAACCTGATGTTTATTTAATCGTGTTGCTCTAATATTACCTTCATTGGATCTCCATCACTAGAGTATCACTCGACCGTCATCATTTTACAACTGCTTCACCATCATCATCGGACCGCCACCCGATTGGCTACTATCGTCAGAGCACATCCATTGAACCACCAGTAATCAACTGTCATACCACCATTGCCAAACCATTTCTACCCAACCTTTATTATCAAACCACCACTTTCGAGTTAGACTACTGCCGCCCGACCTCCATCATTAGATTGCCCTCGCTTGACCTATGTCGCTGCTTGACCTTCATTCTTATCCACAACTGTCTGAGTAGCCATAAATTTTCTACCACGCAACAGTAATCATTATTTCTATTCAATGCATGCATGCAGCCTGCATGCAGACACGATCGATATAAAGGTTTTTAAAATAAATCTCACCTAACTCTACCCCTTCATTCATCATTATATATTGCTTCTTCGTTCAAAATAATACTATATATTTCTACAGAAAAAGCTCTCCAATCTTGAGGTATATTCGCTCATTACTGCATGCAGGCATGATTTACAGGTTTTTAAGACAGATCACGTCTGCATGCATAGATCGACGTCAGCGAGAAGTGATTATGGAGTTCAATCAACTTCTCCAACCAAATTATTCATTACCAACATCTCCCAGCTTAAGCTAACTGTTCACACCGACAGCTACAAATTATTTATTCTGCATTTTTAATATGCGATTAGAGAAGGACAAAAGAGTTATAAATTATAGTGGCAATTAATGAAGGATCAATAATAATGCAACATAACATATATCTTAAGCTAAACCTAATACCTCCAAATCTCTTCCTTAAATCTTAAAAAAAAAAAAATGACATGCAGATTCAGAGCATTTAACATATATAAATGTCAGAAAAAGAAGCACAAATGAAAATTATTAGATTAAGATATTAGTCAGCTTCATTTGGGATGACTTTTTTACTACTTAAAATAACTTTTTATTATTCTTTTACTAGAAAGCTGCTTTAAGAGCAGTAAAAAAGTCATCTCAAATGAAGCCTTAAAACTCTTTAGTAATGGTAGAACTCGAATAAGTTATATGTTAGAAAATTTGCATTGATAAAGAAAATTTTTTATGTCAAAGCTTATGCATAAATATCTTGTAAATATTTAAATAAAAGGATATATGAGAGATTAGAGTTTGTATGTAATAAACACAAAGAGTAAAGACATGACGTTGGCCAGGCTGGTCTTAGATCTATTATGTAATTAGTAAAATTATAGAGGTTTATTCTTGCTCTCAATTGGAGAATATAAGATTACGAAGTAATGTTTTTAGTTTATTCTCTTTTTAATTGTAAATGAGCTTCTTGGAGAATTAATGGTGGGATGTTGGTGGCAGTAGGAAGATATTAATTGGGTAACGACAGTCGGATGATGATAGTGGACAAAATTGATCAAATAATAACAGTCAAGCAATGATAATTGATATGTTATTAAAAAATTATCTTGATCAGCCACGCATCTCAATGCAAAATCAAATTGGAAACTTTCGAAATTAAAATTGGGACCATATGAATTCGGATTTCAGAAAACTTAAAGTTGAACTGAACGTCTCGAGAATACGAATCCAACGACACCAAATCCAACCTAATCCGAACCCAAACGGGTCCAAATCAAGGGTGAGAAGCGCTGTTGGAAGGTTCGAACCACAATTTGGATTACCAAACAGTTTCCAAATATAACAAACCTATAGTCGTATCGAGCGGCTCGACGAGACAAATCCAACGAGGCCAAGATCATCAAATTCCGACATCAATAAAACATCCAAATGTCCATCAAACAGTCCATGATCAAGGGATTCAACATCGGCCGTCCATCCGACCACTCCCCCTTTACCCATGATCTCTCACCTATTACGGGCCAAGCCACTCCATAAATCTATAAATAGACCCCTCATTTCCTTGAAAGGGGATCCAAGCAAGAAGTAAGAAGAGAAGAAGGAATAAGAGAAGGAAGAGAAGGAAGAAGTTCCTCCTCAACCATCGCCTGAGTTCGCCAGACCACATTTGCCGGACCACCACCTGAGGCCCCGTCTTCACCAGACCGCCACCTGAGGCCCTCGCCTTCGCCGGACCACCACGTGAGGCCCTCGCCTTCGCCGGACCACCACATGAGGCCCTCGCCTTCGCCAGACCACCACCTGAGGCCCTGAACTCCGCCATACCAACACTTGAGGCCCTAAACTCCGCCAGACGATCAACTGAAGCCAGAATTCTTCCAAGTCACTGTCGGACTACGTACTAATTACTGACGCCTCAACTTTCAAGTGACGCCAGATTTAACACTAGACTTCAACCATACGGTTGACATTTGTAATTTGATGGTCCTCAAGGATGAGTCAGCCCATTGTATTCAACTCAAATTCTAGTGAAATCTTTTCAACTGGGCTAGGCGCCGTGGTTTTTCCCCGACCCTTTGCAAGGTTTTCCATGTAAAAAATCATATGTTCTCTGTATGTGAGCTGGATATCCATGCAATGTTAAGACGTAAAATTACAACTCTATCACCGCGTATATTGTAGCCCGCAACAACAATAAAATGATAATAGATGCGAGGTCAAGGCTGAGCGAAGAAAATGAAACGTTGATTGATAGAAGTGAAGGTCAAACGATGATAGTTTGATGACCTTAGTTTTGGTGGCAATCATTGGCGTCGAATGTTGGATATAATTATGTAGTTCTTCAAATCTATATGATCTCTCCAAATTGAAGTCAAGACCCCGGCCCCTTCATGTATATACTTATTATTTTCTTATAGTGAAAGTTTGATAAATTTAACTAAAATTTTACAACACTCCATTGGATGGTTCATGCTAAATTCTTTAATCAAAGATCATTTATTCAATATTTGAGTACTTTCGATACTATTAAATTCGATATTTGGAGTAGTTTAATTTAACTACAAATGTTAGCAAAGTTATTTCAGTATTTTAGGCACCAATTAAGCTTCTAGAGATTATTTTTTAGCCATTTTGGCGAGTTTCAAGCCTAAGTTTTCACTTTTCAGTTATTTTGAGAGAGAGAGAGAGATAATGAGTTTTATTCTTCATAGTCTTTATTTTTCTATTCAAACTAATAAAAAAATCTGGAGGAAAATTTCATTTTTTGCTCTTCCTCAATGCATGCATATAGTCTATCCCTTCATTCATGATTGTTTCTAATCTTTCTTCTCCATTCAAAATAGTACTAATAAATAATAATCATGTGATATATTCCCTCAATGCATGTAAGCACGATTTACAGGCTTTTAACTCAAAGCGTCGACGTCAGTGACCAGTGGTCATGGAGTTTAATAAACTTCTCCAACCAGATTACTTATGACCATCTTCTTCAAAGTATTTATTTTGCAATCTTATTAGGAGATCGATCAACTATAAAAGGATCAATGGAGATTTGAAAGAAATCCATCAGCGAGGAGGAGAAAAGGAGAAAGAAATATTTGGAAGAAAGAGCTGCCTGAGCATGCAGTTCAAAATATATATGAACATGTCGACTACTGTAAGTCCTGTGTTCAAGCTTGGGAAGTACACAGTGAATCTCCTCAGCATCAGCAATAAGAACTCTGCATCTTTGTCTCCTCCTCCACCGAAGCCTCTTCTTGTCTCAACACCTAGCGATGAAGGAGAGTTTCCTGTTCTCATCTTCCTCCATGGAACCTTTCTCTGCAATTCCTTCTACTCTCAGCTCCTCCAACACATCTCCTCTCATGGCTATATTGTGGTCGCCCCTCAGGTTAAATATTACAAACTCTTTCACTAAGTTAGTTATTCCTTAGGGGATGTTTGGTATCGGATTGCATTCAACTTTAGTAGGATTTAGTAAATCTTAGATTGATAAATCTTGAAAAGTGTTTGGCATGATAAATATTAAATCCTGTTAAATTGAGAAAAGTAGTTTGACAACATATTACAGGATTTAAAACAGTTAGAGATTTCAAATTGAATGAGTAATATTAAGTAACATCAATACACCTGTTATAAATTTGTGAAGGTAACTTTCTTCCTTTTGCGTGCTTCTTCGATCAAATCCCATAAATCCTCAAAAGAATGGGATTATGATTTACCCGAATTTATGCCGTAAATCCGAAATCCCAGACTTACAGACGTGCGGAATGCGTTTGGCTGAATTTATGTTAAATCCTACTTAAAACTACAGCCAAATCCCATACCAAACACCCCTTAGAAAATCATTTAGTTAATAAGCTTTAATTTTCTTGATAAAATCCTGTTGATTTCTTCAATATATACTACTTTCTGCAGCTCTACATAGTTACAGGGTCTGATGCAACTAAAGATATTTCTGATGCCGCAGAAGTCACGGATTGGCTAGTAAAAGGTCTTGTTAAAATCCTTCCCAATAATGTTCAACCCAATCTATGCAAACTAGGCATCGCCGGCCACAGCCGCGGCGGCAAGGTTGCATTTGCTCTTGCTCTGGGCTACGCGAAGACCTCGCTCACCTTTTCAGCTCTACTGGCAGTCGATCCAGTCGACGGAACAAGCAAAGGAAATCAGACCAATCCACCCATTCTCACCTACATTCCGAGCTCTTTTGAGCTAAAAATGGCGGCTTTGGTGATCGGCTCCGGCCTCGGCGAGTTTAAGAGGAATTGCTTGCTCCCTCCCTGTGCTCCAGAGGGAGTGAGCCACCAGGAGTTCTACGATGAATGCAGAGCTCCTGCTTGCCATCTTGTGGCTAAGGAGTATGGTCACATGGACACATTGGATGATGACACCAAAGGAATTGTAGGGAAAGCTAGTTATTGCTTGTGTGCCAAGGGGAAGACAAGGGAGCCTATGAGGAGCTTTGTTGGTGGAGTCATGGTGGCTTTCATGAGAGCGTATTTGAATGGTGATATGGAGGATTTGTTAACTCTGAAGGGTGATCCAAACCATGCAATACCTATTAGTGTATCAGTAGCATCCTTTCAGCTGGAATGAAAGACCCATCTGGCCATGTTGAAATTATTCTGTGCGGATACCGTTATTGTTAGGAGGCGAATCAGAATACACCACATCACTCATTTGTTGTGTACTGCAGCTATGTATCGGGTGACAAGCACTTACTGATTCGACTCCGAACTGTCCGGTGTCTGCATAGAATAATTTTTATTTGATAAGTATTTTTTCACTGCTTTCAATAAATTTATTTTTAAAAAATTATTTTCTCCACAACTATTTTATAACAACCTTTATAATTATAAAGGTGCATTCGTCCTAAACGGATCCGTTTTGGAAAGCTTTCATAATATTTGGTAAAAATGTTGTAGAGAAAATAACTTTTTAAATATTTATAGTAAAAAATGATTTAAAATAGTAAAAAAATAATTGCTAAATAAAAATTATGATTATGATCTGAAAAATAAAGCTATAATAAAATTATCCGAAACAAAATCTAAAAATTGTTCTCAATTATATGAAATGGAAAAGTCCAAAGATTACAAATTTGCACATATGTTTATGAACCATTTATTAATGCCAAATAACTCCTAAGAAAGAAGACCATTAGTTCATTTGACTATTGAGAGAAAAATTGGGGCTATTGAGAGTGTACGCTAGAAAATAATTTCTATAAAATTGAATCATATAAAATTAGAAATATATATCTATTACAATTAATTCGATTTACTTTAGAAAAAATATTTAAATTAATTAGGGTCTTTTTTAACTTAAGTTGTCAATTTTAGAATCATATATATATATATATATATATATATATATATATATATATATATATGTGTGTGTGTGTGATTTGATTTAATTTTAAATAAATATTAAAAAAATAAATAAATAAATAAATAATATATATATATATATATATATATATATATATATTAGGGTATATATATATAATGTGATTTGATTTAATTTTAAATAAATATTAAAAAAATAAAAAAAAATTAATTAGATTTTATTTTATTTTTTTTCAAAATTAATTATCAACCTATCTAGAAAAATTATTATTCATTGAGATGCTGCTTCAAAAAAAAATGATAATTTCATGATTAAGAAAAAACTCTTATAATCTAATTTAGGATCTTATAATAGGGGTGTCAAAATAGGGCGATGGGTCTAGTTTAGATCTGACTTGAATCCAATTAACTCATATCCGACCCGTTTAATAAATAGATTAAAAAGACAAATCCCAGCTTGACCCGATAGCAACCAAAATGGCCTAAACCTGATATATCAACCCATTTTGGTTAAGAAAAAAATTATAACTTATTAACTATAAAACTTAGGATATTTGATAAGAAATAAAAAGAGTAGTATGATAAACAAGTCTTTTTTGCTCAAAAGCGAGTTCGTGAATCAACCCGGATCTGACTTATTCAATAAATGGGTCTGAATCTGAATTATTCGGATTGAGTTGACGGGTGGGATCATTTATTATTGACTCTTTAAATGATCCTGATTTAGCAATGAAAAATGGTTACATAGGCCATCAAGAATTTGCCTTTGCACACTAAAATCCTCTTGACCTTCTTTCCTCCCCATTCTACTGTTGCTCCTGTCGCCCTCTTCAATCTCCTGCACGAAAACCCAAAGCCTAGCTTCAGTCGCACAGTATCCTCTCTTTCACTCCCTGTAGAGAAAAAATAACTAAAAAAGAAATCGAAGCGGCAATAAACAAAGGATTTATTAATATAAGAGGCAACAGATGAAAGAAAAATTGATTTAACCAAAGTCATTAATTAATAAATCTAAGATCTAATTCAATATATTATAAAGATCAATATTTCATCGACAATAACAACAACATCAAACATGTGAGATCGGCTAGGTGAATCATTTTTCTCTATTGTCAAATTCTCATTTAAATCTAATATAAAAATTTTATTTTTAATATTTTATATATAGACTTTTAGATTTACCTTTATCTTTTTTAACTTACGTCAAATATAATGCATATATTCTCCTAATCAGGTCATTGAAAGGCCAGCATTTTATGTGCTCAAACCATGTAAGGCGACTCTCTCAAATCTTATTTGCCATTGGAGCTACCTGGCCAAACTTTTCACATATGTACTTGTTTCACATTTTGTCTCTAAGACTGAAGTCACTCATTAGGGCAGCTAATGAACCAGACGTTCGACTAGCTACTCATTGTTCGGTTCGATTAAAGTTTGTTTGTGTCGTTTAGTTAACTAAATAAATAAACTTGAACTATATTTTAATTATTTGATTCTTAAATAAACAAGCTTGAACACTAATGTGTTCAACTCATTTATGTTTGTGAACAACATCATTTATGTTCGTGAACAACATCATTTAAAGCTTGAAATTAGGCTCAATTCGTGTTCGATTCATGTACAAGAGACATTTCACATTTGTCCATATTTGCTTGATTGTTTATTTAAAATATTCATGAACAAATATAAGATGAATTATAGATCTTTGGTTCGTGAACAAGCTCATTTGGTATTTTAAAAAAAAATCACTAACTATGTTTACGAACATGCTCGATGTAATTATTTGTTAGGAGGTTCGATAAAGCTCATTTGTTAAGTTAATAAACATCTATAAGTACAGCTCGTTCATAGTTCGTTAAGACTTGTTTGTTTAAATCTTGATAAGCACTAAACGAACTGAACATGAACCAAATATAAACATTCGTTAATTTAAACGAACACAAACAATAAAGCTAGAATCAAACACAATTGAAACTTGAACAAGTTGATAATAAATGAACACAAACATGAACACTCACATATATACTCGGCTTGGTTCTTTTGCAGCTCTATCACCCATCCACTTGAGCATGCTCATATCAGCAACACTTAACTTTCATTTTATATCTATTTTTTAATGGAAAACCTTTTGCAAAAATAAAGATCAAAATTTCATTCCGCTTATATCGATCATCATTGATATATCATCAAAAATTATCTTGATCAGGCATGAATGTCGATGCAAAATCATGTTGGAAACTTCAAAAATTAAATCTGGCACCTTCTGAACTCTGATTTCAATAAACTTACGATCAAACTGAACGTCTCAAAAATATGAACCCAACGACATCAAATTTGACTCAATCCAAGCTCAAATGGGTCCAAATCAAAGACCCGAAGCAAATTTAGAAGGTTAACACCATAATTTGGATTACCCAACAGTTTTCAAGCGTGACATGCTTATAATCGAATCGATTGGATTGATGAGACAAATCCAAGGAGCCCAATATCGTCAAATTTTGATATTCTTAAGATATTCAAATGTCTGATAAACTGTCCATAATCATGGGATTCAATATCGGCCGTCCATTCAAACCACTCCCAACCTTGATCTCCCTTCTATCTACTGGTCATGCCACTCTAAAAAAACTATAAATAGATCCCTCATTTCTCATGGAAGAGGACAAGAAGGAAGGAGGGAAAGAAGAGAGGAGAGGAAGAAAAATCATGCCACAAGCTCCATCTCACCGCCTCATGGACTCCGACCAACATGGAACTTCCACCGGTCACCGGATTTCTACCAGACTCCAGACTTCCTCCCGTCGTTGGATTTCTACTTGAGGTCGGTCTTCTACCCATTGCTAGACTTTTGTCATACATTCGAAGTCGAACTTCCACCTGCCACCTATCATATGTCCATCGTTGGACTTCTACCCAAAGCCAGACTTTCCCCCGTTGCCGAACTTTTATGAGTCGCCAAACTTTTGTCGGACTTCTATAAGTCGTCTGACTTCTTTCTACTGCCAGATTCTACCTGATGTCAAACTTCTGCCTATTGCCGGACTTCTGCCCGATACTGGACTTTCATCAGATTTCTACTTGACGCCAGACTTCCGCCCATCACCGATCTTCTGTTTGACGCCAGACATCTGCTCGTCCTTGGACTTTTACCCAATGTCAAACTTTCGTGCGTCGCCAGATTTTTACTCGATGCTGAACTTCCGCATGTCAACAATCCTTCCAACCTCTATCGCTAAAAAATAATTTGTGTGACCTTCGTCGTTCGCCGACTACGGTCTTTCCGACCTCCGTCACCCACCGACTACGGTCCTTCTGACATTTATCTCTAGACAACGGTCCTTCTGACTTCCATCGCCCTCCAACTACGATCCTTCGACCTTCGTCACCAGATAATAGTCTTTCTGACCTTCATCGCCCAATAACTACGATCCTTTTGACCTCTATCACCAGACAAATGTCCTACTGACCTCCGTTGCTCGTCAACTACGGTCCTTCCAACCTCCATCACCAGATAATAATTTTTCTGACCTCCGCCACCCACCCACTACGGTCATTCTGACCTCCATTGCCCGCTGACTGCAGTCCTTCCGACCTCCATCACCCGCCGACTACGGTCCTTCCGACCTCCATGCCCACCACCTTCTGACCTCCTTCTGACCTCTGTCGCCCACCAACTATGGCTCTTCTAACCTTCATCACTGGATAACATCTTTTCAACCTCTGTCACCCGCCGACTACGGTCCATTCGACCTCATCGTCAGACAATAGTCTTTCCAACCCCCGTCACCCACTAATTATGCATGGTCCTTCCTACTAAACGAACACGTCAATGATGATTCTACATATTCCCACTATGTAATGCACTCCATATAATGTATATTTGTTACATCAAGCCAAAGCCTTCCACTCAAGGAAGGGCCTCATTAGTAATCAACTATAAATACTAATGGATTCATTTAAACTGGGTCAGCCCGATAGTTTTTCTCATATTCAGGATTTTCGCACAGAAATTTTGGTGTCTCTTATAAATGCTGCACCCTCTATTTTTATTTGATTGTGTGCTGGATATTCATACAAAACTAATATGTTAAACTATATATTTCTCTACGCCATGAATATTCTAGTACGCAACAATCATAAATACAACATGTGTGCTCGAAAGTCAAATGCAAAAATATGTGGTTGTTCATAGTTTTTGTATGAAAATAATTTTTTATCCAATTAAATTATGAGAAATTGACAAAAAAAAAAATATTTTTTATTTGATTTTGGTTTTGTTTGGCACAACTCTCACATAATTTAATTTTTAAATAATAATCACAATTTCATTGAACTACGATTTATTTTTTATTTTTTTCAAAGTTTTTAAAAAATTTCTATAATAAAAATAGGGGGCGTAGCCAGAAATTTTTATTTGAGGGAGACCCAATTTTTTGGGTGATTTTTTTTCCTTTAATTTTAGTATTTCTTAGTAAAATAATATCTCGATCTATCAAAAACATACATATTTTTAAAAATAAATTATTAAATTATATATTCTATTTATCATAAAAATCTACAATTATTTTATTTCACTTTAAATATTGATTTGTTATTGTTATAATAAAAATTTACATCAAATGTAAAATACTTTAATTATAAATTCACTAAAATATTCATATATAGTAATTTAAGTAAAATACAATAAAAAAAGAGCCAATGACTGCATTTGTGGCCTATTGGACAATAATGTTGCGTCCAAAAGGATAATTTCGGCTTTAAAGTAAATAGATGACGGGCTCTCATGAGTTTGAGTTAGTAAAAATGAAATTTTAGTTTTAAATAATGTGGGCTTTTACTGGATAATTGGGAGCCGTGACCCTGGGCCTCCACTGTAGATTCACTAATATGGGCTTTTATTGGGTCAGTGCAGGCCATGCCCCTCGGGCCCTTATTATAGATTAGCTGGGTGAGTGGAAAGCTATTTTTTTAAAACAAATTCTCCACAATCATTTTATAACTAATTTTATAAAAATATGCAGTCGTCCGAAACACACTCATAATTTATAAAAAAACTAAATTAATTAAAATCTTATTGTTGCGTTCTGGAGTATTTACGGCGGTAGAGAAATATATAGTTTAACGTCTTACATTGTACGAAAATCCAGCACACAATCAAATAAGAGAGAGGGTGTACCATTCATAAGAGACACCAAAGTTTTTACGTGGAAACCCCTAAAAAGGGGGAAAACCACGGGGCCTGGCCCAGTTTGAATGAATCCACTAGTATTTGCAGTCGATTACAAATGAGGCCCTTCTTAGAAAGAAGGTCTTGGCTTGATGTTACAAATGTACGTCATATAGAGCGCATTACATGGTGGGAGTTACACTAATCAACATAGACATGTTTCTTTGGTCAGCAGGACCATATTTGGTACGAGATAGGTCAAAAAGACTGTTGTCTGGCAATGTAGATCGGAAGGAGTGTAGTAGGCAATGGAGGTCGGAAGGACCGTAGTAGGTGATGGAGGTCGGAAGGACTGTAGTTGGTAGGAGACGGGGGGTCTGAAAGATCGTAGTTGGCAGGAGACCGGGGACAGAAAGACCATTGTGTGTTGATGGAGGTCGAAAGGACCATAATAGGCGACATAGGTCGGAAGGACCGTAGTCGGTAGGATACTGGGGTCTGAAAGACCGTTGGGTGTTGATGGATGTCGGAAGGACCGTGGTAAGTGACATAGGTCGAAAGGACTGTAGTCGGAAGGAGACCAGTGTCTGAAAGATCGTAGTTGGTAGGAGACTGTGTCAGAAAGACCATTGTCAATTGATGGAGGTCGGAAGGACCGTAGTAGGCGACATAGGTCGGAAGGACCGTAGTCGGTAGGAGACCGGGGTCTGAAAGATCGTTGGGTATTGATGGAGGTCAGAAGGACCGTAGTAGGCAACATAGGTCGCAAGGACCGTAGTCGGTAGGAGATCGGTGTCTGAAAGACCGTAATTGGCAGGAAACTGGGGTCAGAAAGATCGTTGGCTGGTGAAGGAGGTCGACAGTATTCTGGGAGAACTATGGGCATCAAGTGGTGGCCTGGTGGAGCTAAAGGGCTCAAGTAGTGGTTCGGCAGAAGTCCAGGCCTCAGGTGGTAGTCCGGAGGAGTCTAGGTCTCAGGTGGTGGTCGAGTGGAAGTTCGGGCCTTAGGTGGTGACCTAGTGGAGTATTAGGCCTTAAGTGGTTGTCCGGAAGAAGTCCAAGCCTCAGGTGATGGTCAGGTGGAGTAGGGCTGCAAGCGAACCAAACGTTCGACGAACTACTCGTTGTTCGGTTCGATTAAAGCTCGTTCGTGATCGTTTAATTAACTAACAAACAAACTTGAACAATATTTTAAATACTCGATTCTTAAATAAACAAGCTTGAACACTAATGCGTTCAGCTCGTTTATGTTCGCGAACAACATCAGTTGATGTTCATGAACAAGCTCGATAAAAAGCTTGATTCGGGTTCGAGTAAAATCGCTCGATGAAAACTTAAATAATATGTTATTATAAAATTGATAAATATACATAATATAAAACTTTAATTATAACATAATAATATAATTATTTTTTATTAATAACAAGAAACATTTCATATTTTTCCATGTTTGTTAGATTGTTTGTTTATGATGTTCATGAACAAATTTAAGGTTTGCTTGTTCTACAGATTGTTTGCGAAATATGTTCACGAACATAGCTTGTTTAAAGCTCGATAAGCACTAAACAAACGAACATGAACCAAACATGAACCAAACATGAACCAAACATGAACACCCTTAAATTAAATGAACCAAACATGAACACAAATAATAAAGCTCGAATCAAACACGAACCAAACATGAACAAGCTAATGTTAAACAAACACAAACATGAACACTCACATACTCGGCTCGGCTCGGTTCGTTTGCAGCCCTAAGGTGGAGCAACGGTGTCAGGCGGTGGTCCGGCGGAGGTGAGGGCCTCAAGGGGTGGTCCAGCGGAGGTGAGAGCTTCCAATGAGGGTCCCACGAAGCAACGACGTCAGGCGGTGGTCTGGTAGAGGTGAGGGCCTCGAGTGGTAGTCTGACGGAGCAACGTCGTCAACTGTGGTCCGGCGGAGGTGATGGCCTTAATTGGTGGTCTGGCGGAGCAACGGCGTCAAGCGAAGGTCCGACGAAATTCCGGTGGTGGTTGAGGAGGCAAGAAAGCAAGAGCGATCTCCGATCTCTCTCTCTCTTTTCCTTATTCTTCACGGGTCCTCCCTCAAGAGGAAAAGGAGCCCTATTTATAGATTTCTGGAGTGGCATGGCCCGTAAATAGGTGAGAGATCAAGGGTAAATGGGGAGTGGTCGGATGAACTGCAGATGTTGAATCCCTTGATCATGCATCGTTATTTAGACATTTGAAGACCTTAATGATGTCGAAATTTGGCGATATTGAGCTCGTTGGATTTGTCTCATTGATCCACTCGATTCGAGTATAAGCTTGTTATGTTTGGAAATCGTTTGGTAATCCAAATTGTGGTTTGAACCTTCCAACAATGCTTCGGGTCCTTGATTTGGACCCATTTGGGCTCGGATTGGGTTGAATTTGGTGTCGTTGGGTTTGTATTTCCGATACGCTCAATTTGACTATAAGTTTGCTGAAATCGGAGTTCAGATGGTCTCCGAATTAATTTTTGAAGTTTCCAACTTGATTTTGCATGGAGATTCGCACCCGTTTAAGATAATTTTTTGACGACGTATCACTTATTATTTTTTATTTAGCTTAATTATGAGCCTATCAAGAAACTTGATCATTCAATGAGATGCTACCACTAAAAAAATCTTTGTTAAGACTAAAATAGACCAATATTTTATTTGGTCTATAAAATATATGAAAAATATGATCCTATTCCAAAATAATAATAATAATAGATGTAGCTCTCGATAATGCTTGCATGAAAATAAATTGTGCAAGATTGAATCATAAGGATTAGAAATATTTGCTAATTTAATTTTTGAAAATAATTTAAAATTGCAAAAACCAATTTAAAAGGGTCAACTTGAACTCGACCCAATTTTTTAAACGGGTCGACTTGTTGAACCAGAACCCAACCCATTTCATGTTAAAATTGACTCTAACCCAAAATTTTCAGATCGAATTTTCAGGCCGTGTCAAATATGAACACCCCTACTCCGAAGGGATTGAACCACCAAGAGTTCTTTGTTGAATATTGTAATCCTGCTACATGCTTTTCATATTGTGGATGGGGATTATGGTCAAATGAACGTATTGCAAAATAAGACCAAAAGAGCTAGAGGTGAAGCTGTTCGGATTTCTTAGAGGAAGAAATCCCAACAGAAGCTACTTATTGCATAATTGGGTGCCAATGGGAAGACAACAAAGCCTGTGAGGAACATTTTGGGTGGAGCCATGATTGCATTTATGTGAGCTTATTTGAATAGTGACATGAAAGATTTGTGGGCTCTAAGGGATAATTCAGAGCTTATAATACTTATTGCACTATCAATAGACTCTTTTTAGCTCGAAAGAATGATCTATTTGTATTTCTATCTATAAATATATTAGGGTTGGTAGCCGGACTTAAGTGCAATGAGTCGGCAATACAATTTGAATTGAGTTAGGGGCAAAAAGAAGCTTCTAACACCAGCTTATGTATTATAATTGATAGTAGAGAAAGAAAGAAAAAAAAAAAAAAACACAGCAGTAAAATTGTTTATTATCGGTAGATTTTTCGGCAGATTATTTTTTGGCAAATTTTCGGCTGATTACGATGAAATATTTCAGACTAATTTTCTGGTAGATTTTCCAGTGACTTTTCCGACGGATTTGATTTCGGCGGATTTTAATAATTTTTGAAAAAAAAAAACATATATTCGTAATTTCAAAATAAGAATTAAAACTATTAGAAACAAACTAATAGTATTAACTAACTAAAATTAATTATTTAAATATTTAACTAAAATGATTAAAATTTTAATATTATTTATTTATTTAATAATTAATTTTAATATTCTATTTTAATTAATTAATATTTTAATAGTTTATTTTACTTAATTATTAATATTTTATTTTAATTAGTTATTAATTTAATAACTTATTTTAATTAACTTTACTTTTAATTTTAGTATAATTATAGTTTAAATATAAAAGAGTAACTATTATAATGCATTTTCCTTTCCAGCAAACTAGGTGGGCCTTTAAAATTGTTTACAGGATTCAATTCGAATCCAACGGGCGTCACGCCGTGGGCAATTGCATCATGGGGGTAAGATGGGCACCGCTAGGGTAGTAGGGCAACACAGCGGGCAGGTAGCAGACAATATAATAATGAATGGTATGACGACGGGCTTTGCTAGTCCCAAATTTCATTCTGCAACTTCCGAGTCACCTATGCACAATCACTTTGACATACATACATTATATAGTAAAACAAACTAAACCTTCATTTGAAGTTCTATATCACTGTCAGAACATATAGAAGAATATGTTGATGTATGCCATTAGCATATATTATCTATTTATGTTGGCAAAAAAAATTTATGGCTATACAAGTGATTGGTCATGACCTATAAATTTTGGCTTCTATAATAAACCAAAGTTTGATATTTGATGTAGAAAGTTCAACCTGAATCCCTCTTTCGAATCTAAAAATTCGATTAGGATCTATTAGTCGTGCATTATTGTGGCTTCTAATGATTTTTAATGTCATTTATATATAATTGAACAAATTTTAGGAGCGTGTGACTCTAATAATAATTTAATGTGATTGAGTGGTTATTAATTCATAATTCTTGATTAAAGAATGAACTCATATGTGAGTAATATTGCTATGTTTTGTTGGAATATTTGTGACAGCATAGATAGTTTATCAACTAATTATTGCACGAAAACCTCTTACACGCAGACACATAAAATTAGTTGAAAGTAGCTCATAAGAGACAAGATGTGTATGTGGAAATCTACAAAGAGGATACTTCATAGGATTTAACGCAATTGAAATAATTCTACTAGTGCATAATGCAGGTTATAAATGATGCGTTTTTTTCATCATTGGGGAACATATTGATGCAATGTATATATGGATAACATCTTTTATGAAGAATGCTAGAGGAGCTTTGAGACAATAAATTTGTCTTCAAGAAATTGTTGAAAGTTTGTTCAATTATTCATTATAGAGGAGGTGACATCAGTGAACAAGTCTAGTAAAGCCTTGGTGCTACATACCTAGAACGTCAACATTGATAGGCTTTGGGACAATGTCAATGATAGGTGTTACGTACCATTAGTAATGATGACATGTAATGAAGTAAACAAGCATTAACGTTGATGTCCAAGGCGTGCATTGGTCATATTGGCAATGATGCCTGTCAACATTATTAGCAGTGACGGGTGATACAGTTGGTTGGCACCTACATTCATGTTAAGGACATGCATTAACCTTATTGACCTTGACATATGTTGACCTTTAAGATCTATAAAATCAAAGGGCATTGATATTAATATCAATGGCGTGCAACAATTTTACTAGTGATGACATGTGTTGACTTTAACGGTAATGATGCACATAGAGATTGGTATCAATGAAGTGCCTTAAATTATTGACGATGGTGTGCGACGATATTAATAGTAATAACATATAACGAAATTAATGAGTGACAACATCAGAATCTACAACATCCACCAATATTGTTGGCCACAACATGTGACCAAATCAATATGCATCATCATTGATGTTAATAATATACATCAACTTTGTTGGTGATAATATGTATCAACATTGATGTCAATGATGTACATTAACATTATTGGTGATGGTATGCATCCATATTGTTGGTGACAATAATTAGATAATGATAATCATATGATCATAATCTATCAAGGATGGTTAGGAAATGGAGTGGGGCCATTGTAGTCAGATGACTTTGGTTATACAACTATGATTGTATGACAGTAGTTAGACGATTATGGTTACTGACAATGATCATCAACATTATTCATTAGGTAGAGCTCTCTTTAACCCTAGGTATGGCTCTAACTCTAAGCTCCTTTTTTTTCTTTCTATTTTATCAAAATATTGAGGATCTATTTATAACTTTTTGGATTAATATTTTGATAAAATTATCAAAATTTCCCAAACTATCCACCAAATTGATAGTATTACTTTTCTTGATCATAAACTAATCTTAGACATTTAAGAGTCTTAATGACATTGGAATTAAGTAATCTTAGCCTTGTTAGATTTCTCTCATCGAGGTACCTGTTTTAACTATACAATATATATACAAAGATTCTTCGTCTCTAAGAGAGTGTCATGAAATTTCTAACTATATTTAGGTGTTTGAGTTGGGCTCAATTAAACTTATACCAAGATGTCATTGATGCTCATTTGAATTTCTATAGACTAAACTTTTTATTTGAAATAAATTTCATTAGTTATATTGATTTAACTTGTGATGCAGAAATATAAAACGCAGTGTTATTTTCCTTCAAAAATTCAAATGGCCGGCAAAAACATGTATTATTTACATTAAATAAAACAAGATGGGCTCACACGATAAGCGCAAGCGCAAGCTTATAACAATCTCAATGGGCCTTCCAAATTAAGTGAAATCACAAACAAAAGCCTTGTGTGGAAATCCTTGTAGAAATTTTACAAGGATGATCGCAAAAAATATTGTATGGACATTTTTCTTTAAAATTTGTGCATGCAATAGAACAAATTATTTACTTCATTTTGCTAATTTGGATTTTATATATATATATATATATACTAGTATAAATGCACGTGCACATGGTGCACGTTAATAAAAACTAAAAAATAATATTTATATAATATGATTGCATGTGAATCAAGTGCATGTGAATAAAATTTAAAATTTTATTTAATTTTTATTTTATTAATTTTTTATAAATTAATAAAGTTATCATTATAATTAATTTTAATAAAGATCATATTATTGAATAACTTGAAATTTTTTCTTAAAATTTTAGTTGATACGTTATTTTAGGATATTTTTAGATGTTAAAAAGTATACTATCATATTATGAAAATTATGATTGATCATCCATGCCAATTTCTAAACGCGAAAAGCATTTTAATCCTTAAGAGTTTAGGCAACTAAAACAAGAAAAAAGAAGAAAAAAAATTTAAAACAAGAAATTAATCAAAGTGAGATAAATGTCCACTCTATCTCTGAATAAAAAATTCAAAATATAAATTGATTATCAAACAAGAAGTAAATTTGAATAATTAAAAAGATCGATATGCAAAACAATTAAGATATTTTTAAACTACACAGCTCCAGCCACTTGTAGATTGATTTTCACATCAATGATATAATCAAAGTATAAATGTAACCTCATTTACATTAATTATAGTTTAGGAATGCATAATCAATTGTCGAACCCATAAGAAAGTTAAGTTCAAGAAGCGCGCATTGCCATTATCATCCAATTTTATTTGCATTTCCTATTTATATTTTAAAGTATTTGTATGTCCTATTACAAACATACATCAAGCAAGCTCAGTACCCTCTTATAATAACCAATTATAGCATAAAATGATTTAAACAAACAATTTTTTGAAATTCAAATTCCTGGTATGTAATAAGGAAAGAGGTAAATTAAGTGACAATGATTTAACTTTTATTGATCAAAGAGATGAAGAAAATATGAAAAATAGGATGATTAATTAGTAAAGTAAAATATCAAGAGAAATTAATTAGTATTCAACAACTAACACACTAAAAGGAAATAATTTTTTTATATAGGCCAAATGAAAATAAGTTCATAATAAAATATTATATGGATCAATTGATAGAGTCAGTTCATTAAAAATACATAATACTTAAATATTAATGATTCCATCAATTTATCTTCACATCAAATATCTTTCAATTTGAATCAACAAAATTCATCAACGAAACCTTTAAATAAAAATATATGGTCCATCATTTATTGGAATTATAATTTGTTGTTTTGGATGACAATACTATTACTCAATTAAAAGAAATGAACAACATAAGCACTTATTTTTGTTTTATCCATCAATTATTTGCATTTAATTTCTTTTTGTTAATCCATTCATCTACATTGACTGACAAATAACTTAATAAAAAAAGTTTTGTTAAAAAGGAAATATATTTTGAATTGAATTTAAAATGTTACATATTTTTAAAAACTGAATCTCATATGATAAAATTCTTTCATTCTTGATAAATAACAAAACAATAAAATATTAATAAATAAAACAATAAAGCTATAGATTAAAAAAATAAAATAAATCTACATGAAGAAAATTGCAAAAATAACATGAAATAAAATTAAGTTTCAAAATAAAAAGAATAAACTTTTATATTATCTTATTATCTTTTAACTATCGTCTTCATATAAAAGTCTTTAAGCTGAAATAACAAAGAAGCATAATTTTTGTGAACTACAAACAATAGAAACTTCATTACAATCTCATCAAATAAATATTATATATGATATAATTCGTAGTAAATTTGGAACTTAGTGAACTACACCTCGCATAACAAATTATCATAAGAGTTGTATTGTTTATAATTTTAAAGGCAAAAACAAATGCATGAATGGAGAATTTAGGTCCAAAGCAAGCTCACTAAGATCCTGCCAATTGTACAAAACTTAAGACTCCACAACATACATCCATGATTGTTCTCAATCTTGCATCATTGTCTATTAACATTATTTGGGAACTTCAACTTCCATCAAATAAACTAAGTAAAATTAGTCGTTCATTTTATTGTTCAACAAAAAATAATATGCTTTGAAAGAGATTGCAATGGATGATGAATTTCTTAAGATTTAGCTGTTCTATAGACAAATAAATAAATAATATTTGAGATAAATGAATCACTAAATATTAAAACAAAACAGAAGAAGCCAGCACAAAGACTTTCTAGGAATTAATTTAATCTCAAAAGCATAAATAGGCAGAAGAAGAAATCAACTTACAGTTGCAATTGAGGTTTTATATTTGTCACCTCTGTGATGAAAATGAGTGCTATCACAGGGAAAATGTATCTTATGACCATTCACAACCATCAAGTTCTGATCAAACTTCTCATGTGCAAGGTGAGTGTGAGGTATGCTTGCTTCCCAAACTTCATCTATATTAATGTTATTGACCACTTAATTGGAATCTAACGCAAGTAGAGAAAAGTACCAAGAGCTAACACTTCTCCATATATGACTTTTTTTATTTTGAAGATACAAATATAATCAAATCATAAGAAAAAAGTTCCCTCAAAATGAAGGAAATCACAAGAAAATAGAATGGAAGGAGTCATCTAAAATATGCAACCAAAGAGTAGGAAGCCTCATAAATTTTATGTACAATAATTAGAAGATAAAACTTTATAGTCATTATTAAGATATGAAATTAAAATATCAAAATAAAATGATAAGCTACAATGTCAAGTGAATTCAACTAAAACAAAAAAAGAAACAAATGTGCTATATCAAATAAGACAAAGTATTTAGCATCAAATTAAACATTGAGTTCACGTGAATAAAAATAAAAATAAACATTATAATTTATAGTACTATATTTATTTATTTATATGAATAAATAAATTTATCAATAAAAACATTTGTAATAATGATCATATTAATAAAAAATTAGAATTATATAAAATTATATTTAACAAAAAATATATATTTTTATAGTTTAGTAAGAAACTAAAATCTTTGATATCTTTGATCAGAATTAAAATTGGTTATTTTTAGCCAATAGTTTATCATCATTAATTTTTGAACAACTTTTAATCCTATTTTTCAAATAAAAACATTCTTACTAAAGGAATTCTAACACTTACAATTTTCACATTAACTTTGAACTAAAGAATTCGAATGAAATAGACAATAAAATATTTGTATGTGCACTTAATAAAATTTAAATAATCACATTTCTATCTCTATTACTATATATTTTTAAGTGCAGTTGATCACATCTGTACGTGCACTTAATCACATTTCTATCTCTATTATTATATCTAAAGATGTTTGATTTATCACATAAGCTCTTAAAGACGACTTAATTGAGTATTTTAAAAATAATCATAGAGGTTAAGAGATCATTTCATATCTGTGCAAGTATTTCAAAATCATGTAATTAAATTTATTAAAAATAATTTGAAGATGCCCAATCTTGAGTGATTGAATTTGTATTATCATAATAACAATGATAATACAATTAATTTATGTTTACTTCTTTTTCGTCAAAATATTAAGGAAAAATCCTTCTCATCAAAATAAAAGGAAACGATATGGGAGAAAGCCAATTATAGAGACAATAAAACAATTATCTAAGCACGCATTAATTGAGTGTTTTTTAATAAGAATATATAACCTGTAAAACTTACCGTAGGCAGGATGCTTGGAAGTTCTAAAATGAATTTGTTTCTTCCAACCTTAGGGGGATAGAAGTTGAAGAGAAGCAACGGCGATTTGGTAGTCAAGGGCCCAAAACTCTTCTTCATGTGAAATAGGTGAACGAAGAGGTAAAGGATATGAAGAGACTTGAAATCATGAGGATCTCTCATCGTGACTTCCGATCGATCAAATAGGAACAACATAGGAAGAAGTTTCCTCTACCCTCCCAAAACTCTTCTTCACACGAAGTAGGGAGACGAATACGCCTAAAAGAGGGTGTGAATAGATTTGAAGATGAGTTAGAGCTTCTGTCGTAACTTCCCATCCGACAGGAGGAGAAGAAGGCGATTAAACTTTTTAGCGATTTCACTTGTCTCGGTGAAGAAGAGGAAGCGAAGATATAAAAAGAGGTGAGCGGAATGGAATGCAAAGAGGCGCAAAAACGGATGGAGCAGATTAAATTAATAATATAGTTTCAAATAATTTGGTAGCGGAATGAAACGGCAATTTGATAGCCAAGGCACAAATATAGGCGGTTTCCTTCATCTTCCAAAACATTTAATGCGAGATACTTAGTGCAAACGTTTTGGAAGTTCAAGAGAACGAAGGTGGTAATTAATTAATTAATGAAATTTAAGGCTTTTTCAATTATGCATTTAAAGTCTTCAATGAAATACATTTAATATGAAACTCAAGCCTCTTTTGGAGGAAATTAAAAATAAAGAATATGAAGAGTTTTGAAAGTTCAAGAGAACGAAGGTGGTAATTAATTAATTAATGAAATTTAAGGCTTTTTCAGTTATGCATTTAAAGTCTTCAATGAAATACATTTAATATGAAACTCAAGCCTCTTTTGGAGGAAATTAAAAATGAAGAATATGAAGAGTTTTGGAAGTTCAAGAGAACGAAGGTGGTAATTAATTAATTAATGAAATTTAAGGCTTTTTCAGTTATGCATTTAAAGCCTTCAATGAAATACATTTAATATGAAACTCAAGCCTCTTTTGGAGGAAATTAAAAATAAAGAATATGAAGAGTTATAAATGAATGATGTAGATTTAATTTTATGTTTATAAATGAATGATCAAGATTTACTATGGGTGAAGTCCCAAGCCACTTTTATATAGTAGTATAAATATATATATATATATACTTACTTACTTATTAATTTGTTCATACGTCTTTTGATGAAACAGTTAGTTGAATAAATGCATCTCAACTCTCATTACAGGAAAATGCGATATTACCAGCGAATGGAATCCGCCGGTAACAATCAAAATCTGCCGGAAATACGACCTTTCCGATGCATTTCCTACGAAAATTATTCTGACTGTAATTCATGCGTCAGAAAGTCAACACCGACAAATGTTTTTCTCCAGAAATATTTCCAGCGGATCTTCCAATGAAAAAATAGAAGCATTCGACGCCTTTTTTGTCATCCTACTCCGACGTAAGATCCATCGATATTTCTGGCAGACAAGCTACATGTAGAACTGCAATTTAATTAACGTGTTAGAATTGCTACATGAAACTTGATTATGAGAACTTTGCATGTGCAATAAAAACTTTCACTCTGCATAATATTCCTCATGACTTGTGTAGTTAGCAAATAATTTTTCCCTAACCTTCATTGTCTCAACAATGTAATTACCACCATATAACTGTTTATAGCACCAGTCTATGAAACTGAATTTGTATCTACGATCAAGAATGACAACAATATTCAAAATATGCAAAAAATCAACCAAATACTTCTCAAATTTAGTAAGCATGCTAGTTGCCATTCTAATGTATTCAAGCCCACTAGACTTTTTAAAATTTTGTTATGTGTATGCCATATAAACAAAAGGGAAATAAAGATTTGCAATTGGATATCTTGTGCCTAAGAAAACACAAGTTATCTCGTAGAAGGGGGCTAAAAATTTACAAATATTTTCTAATTTGTCCCATTCAATACTACTAGGACAAACTTTGTAATTACTATCAACAAATTGTGAAAGAAGGAAAGCACGTTGATAATAAATAGATGCATCAAGCATGATAAATATTAAGTTCCATTTAGTGGGAACTTCTTGCCTCAATTCTCTCTTTGTATCCAAACAATTTTATTTTGCACATTCATAAAATTTTTGTTTTCTTACATGTGATCCCTTTACATACTTAATGCTCTCCCTATTCTATACAATAGAAATATCAATCTCCTTCATGTCTTCCTACAAAATGAGGTTAACGATGTTCGTAAAACGTCATACATGGAGAAACTCACCATTGCATAGCAACCCCCACCCCCTCAAGTTCAAATGATTTCTTAAGAAATCAACCCACACAGTATTAGCAGAAGTATTGTTCAAAGTTATAAAGAAAAATTTGCTCTCAACCTTCCATGCATTTAAAAAGACTAAAGCTTTCAAATAATACAATTCAGACATGTGGAGGAGGCATAAAACTAAAATTAATTATCTTCTTCTAGAGTCACCAATTATTATTAATTAAATGAGTTGCCAAACAAATAAAATCATTTATATTCATGATTAAGTCTACTAGTACATCTAGACAACAATGACTGAATATTACTTTTCTCCCTGATGAACAACTTCTTACAGTGACTTCTATATATTTCTACGCACTGAAAAGGTCAAGGTGGAGATAGTGTAGTAGTGCACGTATGCCGACCCATTCTACACACTGAAAAGATAGATAATGCATAATAATGAAAACTGTGAGTAGATCACGTAACTCTAGTTATCAAACTTGTTATATGCAAAGGAAGTAGGTGAGTTAGAAGTTGACTGTAAAATTAACCGCTCTATATCATGAGCGTTTCTCTTCTTACAAACTTGCAGATACGTTTCAGATTACCAATCCCATTTTTGCTATCATGCACATTAGTATATAATGCCACATTTTTTTTGCATTTACACCTTTATTTGACATCGACAGCCTAGGGTAACATCTCATAATGAATAAACATAATCACAAATGATTTCATCGGCCAGTCAATCATTTATTCACGTGAATTGATTTTCATGACGAGTTTTATTTATAGTAAATATAAAAAACAAACGGTACAAAATATTAGAGAGTTAAATACAAACATTAACCAATTTCCAAATACGAATAAATTATCTTATTTGCATAAATAAATCGAGCCGAGTATCTATCTAATCTAGTTAAGCTTGTTTAGTCTTTACTGAGCTCGGCACGACTTAATAAAATATTTATGATCTTGAGCTCGAGCTCGACTTGTTAGTTGAGCAAGATTTCTTAATTTTAAATTAAAATTTTCAATTTTTCTCTTAATTTTTTTTATTTTTAACATAAAATTAATTTAAAATATTAAAATGTATTCTACAATGTTAATTTAAATTAACTTTTAAATAAATTTTAAGTTAATCAAGCAGCTCAATGGACTTTTGAGACAAGTCAGGTTGAGCTCGAGCTCAATCTCGTTTAATATATGAGCTCGAGTATATGGTTAAACTCAAACTCGTACTTGATAAATTTGACTAATGAGCTCATTAATAAACGAGCTCGCCTCACTTACAGCCCTAACTTATCTATTCATTAACTGCTTTGTCGCTAAGCAAACATTAAATAAATACATCTTATTCTGGGAAGCATTGGAAATCAACGAGAAAACGAGGATGAAAAGATCACAACCGTCTGATTTTGATGGGACGGCTGTCAGTAATCTCGTAGACCGGATGGTCATCACACTGCCTAAACTATTCCGCTCTCATTGAAAACATTGAAAATAAAGCTGTACTTTACATATAAATTTAATTTTATAATAATTTTATTTTATTCATTTAAATCACATCAATATCAATAATCATTTATTTTGTAAAATAAATTTATATTAAAATGAGCTTTATATTATGCAAATTAATCAATCAATAATCTCCTCAATAATTTTGATAGGAGCGAAGTTGTCAAACTATTTGGCACGTTTTTAGGAGAGATTATTCTATTCGGATGCTGAATGTAATTCACATCCGGAGGCCAACCATAATACGCCAAGTTAGTGTTATCAAGTTGGGTATCGAGTCGTAGTACTAGTCAGGTACCAAACAAAGGTGACGTGGCGTATTCTGGTTTGCCTCCGGACAGCGTCTGACGTCTTTACATAATAATTTCATAGTTTTTTTGGAGAATCAAAATAATGTTTTATTTCTCAAATTTTGAGAATTATAGGCATAATAAAATTAATTTTTCCTAATCCAATATATTTCTTAACCTATAAAATATATTTTTTATATTATATGACATTAATTTTATATAAAAAATGTCGGTTATGTATTTGTAAGCAAACTTTTATTTCTAAGAAAAACTTAGAAAACAATCAAAATATCTTGCAATAAAATAAATAATATTTTAAACTAAATTAAGTTCATGATTTTTTTATGATAGCTCCTCATGATAAAATATATTTAGTGTTATCAAAAATTAACCTCTTAATTATTAGTCAAATTAGGAGTTAACTATGAGGGCGACATGAGCGCTTGTCACCGCTTGATTTTAAAGTCAAGTGTTGTAAAGATGGATATGCTCTTATGGATGAGTAGCTTTACATATAAAGACAGAATGTGACACAAGTATATATGTGAAAAGGTTGGAGTAGCTCTAGTGTTTGATAAGATTAGAGAGAATTGTCTTACATGATTTGGTCATATAAAATGTTAGTCTTTCAGCGACCCTATTAGAATAATAATAGATGTATTAGATTCGATTTTGGTTAAGAAATGTAGCTATAAACCTAAAAAGACTTGTCTATAAAGTATTAAAAAATATATTTTTTATAAGATTTTATAAGAATTTAACTATTAATATGATAGAATGGAGAAAAATGATTCATGTAGCCTACTTCATGTAGTGAGAGAAAAGGCTTATTATTATTGTTCTTATTCTAGCCTCTTTGCCATGAATTAGGACTTTGCCTTCTTGAGTCTTAGACTTCGAGGCAGCTTTTTTACTGCTCTTCAAATAAATTTTAAGAATAATGTTTTCTTGAACTAAAAATTTTTATATTTAAAAACTGCTTTAAAAAACAGTAAAAAAATCATCCCAAATGAAGCCTCTGGCTTCCTACTTTGTCGTTTCTTCTGCCTTTTTATGTTTTTTGTAGTTAAGCAGCAAAATCATGTAGGCAAATTAAAGTGTGCCAAACATACATAATTGTGGTCGCATTTGAGTTCTCTTTATAGTTTGGTTATAGCTTATATGATCCTTTTGTGTCGTTTTACAAGAAATTCCTAAGGAAATACATAGACTCAAAGGAGTGCGACTTATACATCTAGCTTAGGATATGAAGATCTCATTTGATTTTATTTTTGGTTTACATCTTAATGATATATTCAATTGTTTGGAATTTTGATGCAATCAAAAAGCATCGGTCACAATTTAGGATGCCTAACAATAAAGCTTAAATAAAATATTTTTCTTTTTTTCTTTTTTAGCTTTGTGAAATGTTCTTATTTATATATTTTTTAACTACTTAGGTCTAGACTCTCATAAGCTGGAAACCAAGAGTTCACACGAACAACTCAGGTCTAGACTCGCCCCCCCAAGTAGCATCCACTAAAGTCACTTGAGGCCAACTAGGGCGAAGTGGAATAAATGACAATCGCTCATCCAAGCTAAAAGGAAGTACCTCAAGAGGATTCTAGCTCGCCTCACCACACTCACCAGACCATGGAGTTCGCTACTCCAACAACTTGAACAGACTTGCCTCCCACATCGAACATCGAAGCAATCATGAAACTCAATAAAAAAGGAAGCAATCAACTTCAAGGGATTCATCCGCTATAGTCTTTTCGACTTAGCTCTCATCAGCTGACTGACCCATATCTACTCAAAGTACTCACCCTGAAACAAAGGAATCCAAAGAAAGGAAACAATTTTTTTTTTTTTTGGTTAAAACTCACCTACGGGCTTACGCGTTAATAAAGGAAAAAAATACACAAGTCCTTAAAGGGAATTCTAGCCCGCTAACGCTCAAGGAGCTACAATCAAAAAAAAGAAAAAGAAAGAAAACCTAAGAGCCCGAACTCTCTGCTAAACAAAATACAATGACCACTAATAACATTCTAAGGTCCCAAAAAACCTTAGGAAAAGAAAAACAAAGACAGCTTAATCTAACAATCAGCACACGAACCCTGCACAAAACGAGCACGATGTTCCAAAAACCTGCACACCAGGCAAGCAGAGGTACAAGAAAAAGATTAAGCCATCCGACAAAAAAGCAGGGAACAAAATACATAATGCAGCTGTGTAAAAAGAAACTCCCTGAACGAACAAACAGTCGGCCCAGGTTCCGCTCAATCCAGCAACACCCAGCACAAACAATCTCCAACAGGGACAAAATAAAAGAAAAGTGCAGCAGCTAATTCCAGGAGAAGAACAAAACAACCTCAGTGAAGAAGCCAACAAAGAACAGTGAAACAAATAACACATTAAAAAGCCCAGCAACCAACAAACAGAGGAGAAACACCCCAACCAAGAATAGACTGAATATTAAACCAAAACATAGGGAACTTTCCTCTTATCCAAATTGATCAAGCCTTGAATATGCACCGGCAAATTAGAAAAAGTAAGATCAATAGTGTCAGAAAACCTGTTACCAAAAAGGGCCAAGGCACTAGCCGCAGCATTAATCTCAGGCTTAACCCTGTTATAAGAACAATCCAATGAATTTGTTAAGGACAGAACCTTTCTACGGGTATAAAATAAAGCATGCCCGCAACTAATACCATCCACGCCCAGAAAAATAGAATGATCAATGCTTAAATTACTCTCCACAACCATATTTCTAACATCCAGGCTAACACAGAGGGAAAGCCCGTAAAGCACAGCCAACAAAAACCCTTCCAGATAATCAACCGCCCCAGACGTCCCAGCAAAACCAACAATGTACATCCCTTCAGAGTTCCTGATTAAGCCCCCAATACACCACTTGGTCTCAGCCAAAACAGTATGAATATTCAGCTTAAAACAATTAGTATTGGGAGAGGACCAGTGTAAAAACCTATTAACCGGGACATACAAAGAAACAGCTGGAGCAATCCCGAAAATCTCAACAGAAGAAGAAAACTTATCAAAACTCTTATAAGATAAAAGATGTCACGACCCGACCCGACGGGGACGGATCCCGCCCGAGCCGGATCGTCACGAGCGCACACTTACTAGCTTATCCAGGATCTGGCTTTGGATTAGGTTGCTGAACTGATCTTCCCAAATACATAACTCAACAGAAAACACACAGAACAACAGAGCTACTAAAAACATCAAATGCAGCGGAACAAAACATCTATTTTTTCATTTCCTCAAAATAATCATCTACAGAACAGTACATGGCTTTCAACAGAAAGAAAGACAGAACAGGAAAGCCATGACTGTACAAAAATCAACAAGTACAAAAGTACCTAATCGGATCAGACTCTGAACTAATCCTGGACCTCCTTGCCCTTCCCAGAACCTGAAAACCACCAGAAAGCAAGGGTGAGCTCAACAGCTCAGCAAAGCAACAAACCACCAATCTAAATTCTCAGAAACCAAAACCAAACTCATCAGACAGAAATCAGATCAGAAATCGGAACAGAATCGGAAATCAGAACTTATACGGACAGATATCAAATCAGAATCGGAATCGTACAGATCATATCAAAACAAATCAACAGAGTCAGAATCAGAATTCAGAAATCAGAATCGTACGGAGCATATCGTATCAGAATCACAATTTCGTACAGAACAGAACAGATACATATAGCTAAATGCCCTGACACTGACGGAATCTCTACGGATTCCGGCCCCTTATGCCTCCCTTCCCAGACACTAACTGAATCTCACAGGATCCAGGCCCCTTATGTCTCCCTTTGTGCTCACGGCACCAAAACAGATGTGCTTATAGCACCAGAACAGAATTCATCGGATCCGGAACGAAACAGATATCAGATTTCAGATTTGAGCTCATTTCAGATTTCCCCTTTCACTAACTGAATCTCATAGGATTCAGGCCCCTTATAACTCCCTTTTTATAGCTTATTCATATAGCATTACAATTCAGAAGAAATCCGGACATTTCAGAAATTACCCAAAAATCGGGCAGCACAACGGCAGTATACAGAATTTACACAAAAATTCCTGCAAAGAAAATTCACCGAATTCGCACAGAACATAGATAAGCATATTCCAGAACATTTATTCTACTGCACAGATAATTTCCAATTTCACAGAAAAATCAGGTCGACTAAAAACACAGTCGAATCAAAAATATCCGGACGAAAATCTTCAAAATATAATCAAAACGTGCACACCCGGCACGGCAACGATATACAGAAACTTACGCGGTAAAAACTGAACCGATCGAAAGATACGGACGAAAAACCGTAACGAAAACTAAATCCGGACAGAAAAATACCGCCAACCTCGACGGAACTGAAAATTGAGAAAGACGGAATGTGCCTTACTTCGAGCACAGCAAATTCCTCAACAGTCACTTCGATCGAAAACGGCTCCGCGTCTTCCCGAAATCAACTTTTCCAAATTTCCTTTTTCTCTCTCCTCAGAGCTGAAATCAGATATTTATTTTTTTTTAATTTTTTTCTCTCTCTTCAAAACGTCTGATTTCCCTTAAGTAATGCTCATATCGGCCCGGCCGATCGTCCCGATCGTCCTGGACGATCAGACCAAACCAAAATCGCCTGGCCGATACTCCAGGGCGATGATCAGGCCGATGCTTATGAATAGTAACATCGTCCTGGACGATATCCAGATCGTCCCGGACGATCAGACCAAATAGATCGTCCTGGTCAGCTCACAGGGCTATTGCACGGCCGATCCTTATGAACAGTGTTATCGGCCTGGCCGATGTCCTCGATCGGCCCGGACGATGACTACAGGAAATCACCTGGAGCAAAACTGGGCAAATTCTGGAACTGATTTACAACTGATCGTCCCAGGACGATCCAAAATCGGCCTGGACGATCCTGGAGCAGATTGTGATATTACAATCTCCCCAACTCAGAAAAATGTCGTCCTCGACATTATCCAATCCAAACTCAGTCAAAACAAGTACGGGTACGACCGTCTCATATCAGACTCCTTTTCCCACGTTGCTTCCCGTGCAGTCCGGTGCTTCCACTGGACTTTAACCATCGGAATCTCTTTATTTCTTAACTTGCGGACGTCGTACGCTAAAATCAATTCTGGCTCTTCCTTGTACGCCAGATTCTCCTGAATCTCAACCTCGTCAGCTGATACCTTCTTCCCAGAGTCTGAAACCCACTTCCTCAGAGTGGATACGTGAAACACATTATGCACATCAGGCATAGAATCAGAAAGTAATAGGCGATAAGCAGATTTTCCAATTCTTTCCAAAATCTCAAATGGTCCAACATACCTTGGACTAAGCTTGCTTACCTGACCAAATCTGCTCACACCTTTCATCGGGCTGACTTTGACATACACAAAGTCACCAACCTGAAACTCAACAAATCTGTGCTTCTGATTATAATACTTCTGCTGACGATCTTGAGCGGCTTTCAATCTCTCTCTTATCAAATGAATCTTCTGAGCAGTTTCATCAGCAAAAGTGGCACCCAAAGTCTGTCTATCTCCGACCTCCGTCAGAGTCAAAGGAGTACGGCACTTCCTGCCATACAGAGCCTCGTACGGTGCCATACCGATACTGGACTGAAAACTATTGTTATAGGCAAACTCAATCAGCGGAATATGATCTTCCCAGCTTCCGCTAAAGTCCAGAACACAAAGTCTCAACAGATCTTCCAGTACCTGAATAGTCCTCTCAGACTGTCCGTCGGTCTGAGGATGAAAGGCTGTACTGAAATGCAATTTCGTACCCAAGCCTTGCTGAATGCCTTTCCAAAGTCTGGAAGTAAAACGTCCATCTCGATCAGATACAATCACACGAGGCACACCGTGCAATCTGACTATCTCTTTCACATATATCTGTGCCAAGCGTTCAACTGAATCCGTCTGTCTGATCGGAAGAAAATGGGCTGACTTCGTCAATCGATCCACAACTACCCAAATAGCATCATGTCCTTGTCGTGATCGAGGAAAACCCATCGCAAAATCCATCGTTACCTCCTCCCATTTCCACTCAGGGATAGGCAACGACTGCAACAGTCCACCTGGTCGCTGATGCTCTGCCTTCACCAACTGACAGGCTTCGCATCTCGACACAAACTCCGCCACATCCTTCTTCATCCCAGGCCACCAGAACAAAAGCTTCATATCAGCATACATCTTACCACTGCCTGGATGAACAGTGTAGCCTGAATGATGAGATTCATACAGAATCTCCCGCCTCAAATCTCCAAACACAGGTACCCACAACCTGTTCTTACAGAAAATAGCACCAGAATCAGAAATTCGAAGTTCAGGAGTCTTACCAGATCCAATCTGAGCTAGCAACTTCGAATAATCAGAATCTGACTTCTGGGCTTCTTGAATCCTTGCTTCTAAAGAAGACTGAATACTCATCTGAGCCAACTCCAAATCACTGGAGGAAATCACCTCCAACTGCAATCTCTCCAAATCACGAATCAGAAAGTCATCACAGGTAAGCTGAATACCTGAGAATCCAGAAGACTTCCTGCTCAAAGCATCTGCTACCACATTCGCCTTCCCAGGCTGATACTGAATAGTCAGGTCATAATCCTTGATCAACTCGAGCCACCTCCTCTGTCTCAGATTCAAATCCTTCTGAGTAAAAATGTACTTCAGGCTCTTATGATCAGTAAACATCTCACATGTGACGCCATACAGGTAATGACGCCAAATCTTCAAAGCAAAAACAACAGCAGCTAACTCCAAATCATGTGTCGGGTAATTCTTCTCATGTGGTTTCAACTGTCTCGAAGCATAAGCAATTACCTGACCATGCTGCATCAGGACACATCCTAGTCCTTTCAGTGAAGCATCACTGAACACCTGAAAACCTTCCGTACCTGACGGAAGCGCCAACACTGGAGCTGAAGTCAAACAATCCTTCAATCTCTGAAAACTAGCTTCACACTCCGGTGTCCAAACAAAAGGAACTGACTTCTGAGTCAGTCTCGTCAGAGGAGTCGAAATCTGTGAAAATCCTTTCACAAACTTCCTATAATACCCGGCCATGCCTAAGAAACTACGTACCTCAAATACCGTAGTCGGCCTTGGCCAATCAGCAACTGCCTGAATCTTCTGGGGATCTACAGAAATACCTTCTCCGCTAATCACGTGCCCCAGAAATGAAATACTCTTCAGCCAGAATTCGCACTTGGAGAACTTGGCATACAGCTGATGCCTCCTCAGAGTCTCCAATACAATCCTCAAATGTCTGGCATGCTCATCCTCAGAAGCAGAATATACCAGAATATCGTCAATGAAGACGATCACAAACTGATCCAAATACTCCCTGAATACTCGGTTCATCAGATCCATGAAAATAGCAGGCGCATTGGTTACCCCAAAAGGCATAACCAAGAACTCGTAGTGCCCGTACCGAGTACTGAAAGCAGTCTTCACCACATCAGATTCCTTCACCTTCACCTGATAATATCCGGATCGCAAATCAATCTTCGAAAACACCGAAGATCCGGAAAGCTGGTCAAACAAGTCGTCTATCCGAGGCAAAGGATACTTGTTCTTGATCGTGACCTTGTTCAAATCTCTGTAATCAATACACATACGGAGTGTACCGTCCTTCTTCTTCACAAACAGAACAGGTGCTCCCCAAGGAGAAACACTAGGACGTACAAACCCTCTGTCAACCAACTCCTGAAGCTGAACTTTCAACTCAGAAAGTTCTTTCGGTGCCATCCTGTACGGAGCTTTCGATATCGGAGCGGTACCCGGAAAAACATCGATAGAGAACTCCACATCTCTATCCGGAGGTAAACCAACCAACTCCTCAGGAAAAACATCAGTAAACTCCCGTACCACAGGGATCTCAGAAACAGAACCAACCTCCAGGTTCAGATCCCGCACCGAAGCCAAAAATACTGGGCATCCTTTCTTCCACATTCTGCTCACCTCTAACGCAGAAATCAGACTGGAGAGAACACCTCGTAATCCTTGAAATACAACTCTCTCTCCAGCCACAAGCAAACTCACTTGCTTCTTCAGACAGTCAATCTGAGCCTCATACTGGCTCAGCCAATCCATTCCCAGAATCACATCATACGAAGAAATCGGCAATCGAATCAAACTCGATTTCCACTTCTTGCCAGAAATCTCGATCTCACACAAACAAAACTGTCGAGCAATCAATGGATTCCCAGCCGGTAAAATCACGGACAAAGAAACCGGTAAAACCATCGAATCCAAATGTAAAAGCTCAAAACAATGCTCGGACAGAAAAGAATGACTCGCTCCAGAGTCAAACAAAACACGACAGGGCTGATCAGAAATGTAAACCGTACCTGTCACCACATCCGGAGCATCTCGAGCCTCCTGCTGACTCAAACTGTAAACTCGTGGCTGAACTGGAGCAGGAGCTGAAGCAACAGAACTACTCTGCTCCCTCTGAATCGTAGGTGGTCTCCGTGGTGCAGAACTAGAACCACCACCTCTACCAGCAAATCCCTCAGGGCGTGGAGTAACAGTCCTCGGTCTTCCTGCTGCTGAACCAACAGGTCTGACGAAGCCCTCAGATCGCTGCTCATATCCCATCTGTGGACATTCTGCAATCCTATGTCCTGGCTGACCACACCTGAAACAAAGACCAGCTATCCTGTAGCACTGGCCATGGTGTCGCCGTCCACAACTCTGGCACACAGGTGCCGAACTGACAGATCCAGAACCAGTCGTACTGGTAACAGTACCAGACGATCCTCCGCTCCTTCTGGAATCTCCAGATCCAGAACCAGGAACAAATCTCCTCTTCCCAGAGGAACCACTGCCAGAAGTATCACCTCCAAACCTCTTCCTACTCGCAGACCACCGCTGCTGAGTAGTCGTCATGTCGTTCTCAATCAGACGAGCTCGCTCCACAAGCTCAGAGAAATCAGAAATCCGGAACGGTATCAAAGGCTGCCTCAAAGTGTCTCGTAAGCCTCTCAGAAATCGGTAACACCTCTCAGCAGAAGTGCTAACCAGCTGCGGAGCGTACCTGGCTAATGCAGTAAACTCAGCCTCGTACTGCATCACCGTCTTGCTCCCCTGAACCAGCCTCAGAAAACTCTCCTGCATCTGCTGTCGTGCAGAAGGGGGAACAAACCAGTCTCTGAACACTTCAGTGAACTCTTCCCAAGTGATCAAAGAGTTCAATCTGCCCTGAAATCTGGCTGCCTGCTGGCCATCCCACCAGTGCTCAGCCTCTCCATCTAACAGAAAAACAGCCAACGGAACCTTCCTGTCTGCCGGACACTGCATCCCGTCAAAAGTCTTCTCTAATCTCCTCAGCCACTCCTCAGCTGCTCTGGGCTCAACAGCGCCCTCAAACCTCGGAGGCTTCAACCTCAAAAACAACTGCAGGTGTCGATCGATGTCCTCAGATCTAACAGTAGAAGCTCTGCTCTGAGTCTCGCTCATCATCTGAGCAACCAACGAAGCAAACTGGGACAGTGTGTCAGCACCGACCACTGGGGCTGTACTCCCCACTGGTGCTGCCTGATCATCACTCTGACCGTCTGTCATGTCTGGGTCTGGCTGATCCATACAGAAAAATCCAGAAAATCCGGAAAACTATCACAAAAACAACACAAAAACAACACAATAAAAAGCCAAACGACCCAAAACTACCTCCCAGACAGACTCACTGATCACTTCCTAAAGCTCTGTTTTACAATCAAACCTGTTTCCAAAACCAGTGCTCTGATACCACAAAAGCTTGTCACGACCCGACCCGACGGGGACGGATCCCGCCCGAGCCGGATCGTCACGAGCGCACACTTACTAGCTTATCCAGGATCTGGCTTTGGATTAGGTTGCTGAACTGATCTTCCCAAATACATAACTCAACAGAAAACACACAGAACAACAGAGCTACTAAAAACATCAAATGCAGCGGAACAAAACATCTATTTTTTCATTTCCTCAAAATAATCATCTACAGAACAGTACATGGCTTTCAACAGAAAGAAAGACAGAACAGGAAAGCCATGACTGTACAAAAATCAACAAGTACAAAAGTACCTAATCGGATCAGACTCTGAACTAATCCTGGACCTCCTTGCCCTTCCCAGAACCTGAAAACCACCAGAAAGCAAGGGTGAGCTCAACAGCTCAGCAAAGCAACAAACCACCAATCTAAATTCTCAGAAACCAAAACCAAACTCATCAGACAGAAATCAGATCAGAAATCGGAACAGAATCGGAAATCAGAACTTATACGGACAGATATCAAATCAGAATCGGAATCGTACAGATCATATCAAAACAAATCAACAGAGTCAGAATCAGAATTCAGAAATCAGAATCGTACGGAGCATATCGTATCAGAATCACAATTTCGTACAGAACAGAACAGATACATATAGCTAAATGCCCTGACACTGACGGAATCTCTACGGATTCCGGCCCCTTATGCCTCCCTTCCCAGACACTAACTGAATCTCACAGGATCCAGGCCCCTTATGTCTCCCTTTGTGCTCACGGCACCAAAACAGATGTGCTTATAGCACCAGAACAGAATTCATCGGATCCGGAACGAAACAGATATCAGATTTTAGATTTGAGCTCATTTCAGATTTCCCCTTTCACTAACTGAATCTCATAGGATTCAGGCCCCTTATAACTCCCTTTTTATAGCTTATTCATATAGCATTACAATTCAGAAGAAATCCGGACATTTCAGAAATTACCCAAAAATCGGGCAGCACAACGGCAGTATACAGAATTTACACAAAAATTCCTGCAAAGAAAATTCACCGAATTCGCACAGAACATAGATAAGCATATTCCAGAACATTTATTCTACTGCACAGATAATTTCCAATTTCACAGAAAAATCAGGTCGACTAAAAACACAGTCGAATCAAAAATATCCGGACGAAAATCTTCAAAATATAATCGAAACGTGCACACCCGGCACGGCAACGATATACAGAAACTTACGCGGTAAAAACTGAACCGATCGAAAGATACGGACGAAAAACCGTAACGAAAACTAAATCCGGACAGAAAAATACCGCCAACCTCGACGGAACTGAAAATTGAGAAAGACGGAATGTGCCTTACTTCGAGCACAGCAAATTCCTCAACAGTCACTTCGATCGAAAACGGCTCCGCGTCTTCCCGAAATCAACTTTTCCAAATTTCCTTTTTCTCTCTCCTCAGAGCTGAAATCAGATATTTATTTTTTTTTAATTTTTTTCTCTCTCTTCAAAACGTCTGATTTCCCTTAAGTAATGCTCATATCGGCCCGGCCGATCGTCCCGATCGTCCTGGACGATCAGACCAAACCAAAATCGCCTGGCCGATACTCCAGGGCGATGATCAGGCCGATGCTTATGAATAGTAACATCGTCCTGGACGATATCCAGATCGTCCCGGACGATCAGACCAAATAGATCGTCCTGGTCAGCTCACAGGGCTATTGCACGGCCGATCCTTATGAACAGTGTTATCGGCCTGGCCGATGTCCTCGATCGGCCCGGACGATGACTACAGGAAATCACCTGGAGCAAAACTGGGCAAATTCTGGAACTGATTTACAACTGATCGTCCCAGGACGATCCAAAATCGGCCTGGACGATCCTGGAGCAGATTGTGATATTACAAAAGATTAGCCGAAAAAAGAGCCAAAATTTTATCCTTAATTCTCGTAATAATAGTAAAATGGTTCATCCCAACATTATTAAACCGAGAATCGTTACGAGCTAACCAAATAAACCAAATAATAAGAAGAGGAATAACATTACAGATGTGCCCCTTCACACTAACCATCCAAACCTCTAGCAAGTTAAACACTGAACAGATGGGGCCACCGCCATTAACATTAAAAATCTCCTCAAAGTAATTCCAAACCTTAACCGCAATAGGAGAAGAAACAAACACATGATGAACAGTCTCTAAGTTAGCACAACATTGACATTTAGAAGTAATTAATAAACCTTTTTTCCTCAGCATATCATCCGTAGGAACAAATTTCTTAAGAACTCTCTAATTGAAGACAGAAACAGTGGTCGGGATGCTCTTATGCCACATCATTTTAAAATACTTAGAAGACGACTTAATATTTCTAAACACATGCCAAGCTTGTTTAGTAGAGAAAAAACCATCTTTAGTAAATTTACAAAGCAGAGCATCTTTAGCACAACGATTAATAGAAATATTGGTAATCAAATTAATAATGTAATCCGGAATAACAGCAGAAAGCTTTTCCACATCCCAACCATTGTCAGAAAAGAAAAAATTCACTTTAACCGAACTCAAAGTATTAGAGGAAAGGAGATCATCTATAGAAAAGCCATTAATCCACCGATCTTGCCAAAAGAAAATGTTACCCTCCCTTAGGCCCCAAACAAGCCTAGGCTCAATTATCCACTTAACCTTAAGCATACGATGTCAAACTTGAGAATTACCATTATAATAAAAACACATGGAGGGATGAGAATCCCCACAGTACTTGGATGTCATAAAATTAACCCATAAAGAACTATTAACCCTTAAATTGTACCATAATTTAAAAGAGAAAGCAGTAGCCATATCAAGCATAGACTTACAACCAAGATCACCTTCTTGATAAGTACCACAACACTTGGACCAAGACGACCAATGGATTTTAGAATTGCTAGTAGAACCCCTCCAAAAGAATTTGTTAAAAATCCTATCAATCCTCAAACATACCGACTTAGTAGGAAACAACACTTGAAAAGAATAAGCCGGGATAGAAGCAAGCACACTTTTAATAAGAACAAGCCTACCACCATAACTCAAAAATTTAGAATCCCAAGAAGCCAATCTGTTATGAACCTTAGAAATTAAATCATCAAAAAGAAAAGACTTCTTTCTACCTTTGAATAAAGGGATCCCTAAATATTTAAGCGGCAAACTAGCTTGGGAGAAACCGGTAACCTCCTTGATACCCATAATCCTATTATGCGAAATATTCTTAGAAATAACAAACGCACTCTTACCTTTATTAAAAACAAGACCACTGACAGCTTCAAAATGATTAAAGAGACCCAAAACTTTAGAAATACAGTTTTTGGAAGCATTCATAAAAACAATGAAATCGTCAGCAAAACATAAGTGAGAAATCTTGATGCCACCCGTAGTTCTATAGTAGAGATTAGGAAATTTACTAAACAAATCATTGATCCCTCTAGATAAATAGTCCACATCAAGAATGAAGATCGCCGGAGATAAAGGGTCACCTTGCCTCAAACCATGAGAAGATTTGAAGAACCCATGACATTTACCATTCAAGATAATAGAAAAGAAAGGACTTTCAATACACGTGCAAATAAGGGAAATAAATTTACCGTCAAAACCAAAAAACTATAACATTTTATAAATAAAATTCCAATTAATGTTATCATAAGCTTTAGCAATGTCAAGTTTCAAAATCATGTTCTCACCTCTAGTTTTAGTGTCAAAGTCTTGGCAAAATTCTTGAGCAAGCAGAATGTTATCAACTATAGCACGACCCTTCACAAACCCCATTTGGTTGGAAGAAATAAGTTTAGGAAGAAGCAAAGAAAGACAATTCACCAAAATTTTTGAAATTAATTTATAAAAAACAGAACACAAACTAATAGGCCTAAAGTCATTCCATGAGTTCACCTCATTATTCTTAGGGATTAAAGCAATAGAAGTAGTAGAAAAAAACTTAGGAATAGGAGAACCATTAAAAAAATCAACAACAGCACTATAAACATCATCACAGAAAAAATGCCACGTATATTGGAAGAACTTAACATTAAACCCATCAGGCCCAGCAACCGACTCAGCATTCATATCAAATAACATATTCTTAACCTCTTCCATAAGAAGGCACATAGAGAGAGACACTGTGACGACCCCAAGATCCGTGTAGCGAAAGGATTCATCTGATTGTTCTATTGCCTCTTTTTTTTTCTTTTCTTCTTTCCTTTCTATTGGTTTATTCATCTGTTGTTCATATCAATCCATACATACATATATCCAGAGCCAGAGATAATTACATTACAGAAAAGAAATAGCAGCGGATACTATAATTTCACAAATAGTACAACAGTCAGAGTACAGCCAAAAGAGAAAACTACACTAGCCGTACATGCTACAAAAGAAAGCCTACCAAGGCTACAAAAGAAAAAGCTACAGAACTCGGCGGAAAGATCTTCAAGCTGGAGGCCCTGCACCTGAAATCATTAACCACATATAATGAGCTTACAAAGCCCAGCAGGTCACCAAAGCCTACAACTGAAATCAAAGCACGACACTGAAAACAATATGCAGGTTAATCAACTCAAGTCAAATCAATCAGTCGTACATGATCAATGAGTCAAAGCAATACAGAAATCAATACGGAACAGAAATCAATAAAATCAATAACTAGTAGGAAATCCATAAAGCTCAAAAATCAATGTGTCAATCCATTCTCTACAATCTCTATCATAGCAATCGATAACATCAATTACATCCATACAATCGTCTAGTCGTCTTACTTATCGTATCACATCAGTCAAATCAATAGAGTGAAATCGTATCAATCAATTCTGTCAGTCAATAGTATCAATCGGCTCAAAATTCCAATAAACGATCAAGTCAATACGGCGAAAGATCAATTGAAATCAAATCAATACAAAGACCAATTGAAATCAAATCAATACAATCAGCTTCATAAAGAAATCTATTTTACGATAAATTAAATTCATACGGCAACAATCCATTCAATCAATCAATCGATATTCGGTACGACGAATCAATGTATCAATGTCATATCTATATCAATGTCGATGTCGGTATCTATCAATCGATCAAGTCGATAATATCAATTGGAAATCAATACGATAAATCAATAAATTCGTTCAATAATAAATCAATTCAATAAATCCATCAATATCAATAAATCAGTCAGAAATCAATAAATCGATGCATATCAGGAAATCCATACAATGCACTATCGTACACATGCAAATCCATACAATGGTCTTACTCGACAAGCACAAACACTAGCTATTATCAATAGTGCTGTTGTAGAAATCCATAGATCAACCAGGTTAAACTGGCTATTATCAATAGTGCTGTTGTAGAAATCCATAGATTAACTAGGTTAAACTGGCTATTATCAATAGTGCTGTTGTAGAAATCCATATTGCTGTTGTAGATATCCATACGTTGGTTTCTATAACCAACGTTCAACCAGGTTTTCACTTGTCTTTCAGAATCAATCAATCAATGCAATAATCGATGCAATAAGTAATAATAAAGAAATCTAGAACAATCATATCAATAGTCATGCACTTAACAATTCAATCTATCAATTCCGGGAAAATCAGAAATCATACGAAGATCGGGCAGAGTAACGGCAGTCTACATAATTTATACAGAAATCTTCAAAAATTACTATTCAACAAATTAATACAGAACGTGCACAGCAACATTATAAGACTATTCTTCTACTGCTCAAACCAATTCGGACATCATAATAAATTTCAGTCAAAATAAAACTCCGCAGAATCAAAACTGACCGGACGAAATCTGCCAGAAAATAATCAAAGCGTGCAGAATAATCACATCTACAACATACCAAAAGTTATGCAGTGAAATCTTCGCCAGTACCAAACCGGGTACAAAAATCACTTACAAAAACACAAATTTGAGCACCATTTTACAAAACCTCAAAATCTTCGAAAACAGAAGTAGGGTTCGAAGTCCTTACAGCGAGACAAACAAAATATCCAACAGCAACGAACGACGAAAATCGCTCCGCGGGCCCCGAAATCAGACTTCTTCCTTTGCTTTTCCGCTCTTTCTCTCTCTTCAGATATTTTCATTTTATAAAAATGATTTCTCTCTCCTCAAAACGAGCTGATTTTCTTATATCTGTGAACTGATCGGCCCGGCCGATAGCCGCATCGTCCTGGGACGATCAGACCAAAATCATCGGCCTGGACAGTTCCCAGAACTATTCTCAGGACGATATTTTGAACAGTACAGATCGGCCTGGACGATCTCAATATCGTCCCGGACGATCCTGTCCATAAATTGTTCCTGAAAGCACTCCAGAAATCAGCTGTTTTCAATGCACTGATCGGCCTGGACGATCTCACCATCGTCCCGGCCGATCCTAGGGAAAAATCACTTTTCCCAGCAGCTACAGCAAAGGAACGAGGTCTCACAATCTCCCCACCTTAGAAAAATATCGTCCCGACATTTCCCTAACGTGTCCAGAACAAAACAAAATAAATCCAATCTATCAGAAAATCGAACAAAGCACATCAAAACATACAATAAACTAAACTCGTACCAGTCACATCAGCAGGCACTGAAGAAACATCTTCCACCATTACTTGTACATTTTCAGTCTGAACAAACGGAACAGGTCCTTGCCTAGGTTCAGAACTCGGGCAATCAGTCATTCTATGTTCATATCCACCACATCGGAAATATTGCTCAGTCCTCCGATAACATTGTCCCGAATGTCTTTTCCCACAACATGTACAAACATTAAACCTTACTCTGCTATCCTCCCCACTTTTCTTGCTACGGCCAGAGCGTTTTGCTAATTTGTCACTCACCATCTGAGCGACCATATTAGCAAACTTATTCATATTTTCAGATGTGAGCGGGAGATTAGTAGCAGACTCAACTTTCTTTCCTTTCGGATCCATTGGCCTGATCAATACAAATCATTAAAATCAAAATCGCGGAAATCAAATACATATAACAAAACAAATCAAATAATACAATCATCAACTCTGGATATAATCAAATCCTTTTCACTACACTTGCTCTGATACCACTTGTGACGACCCCAAGATCCGTGTAGCAAAAGGATTCATCTGATTGTTTTATTGCCTCTTTTTTTTTCTTTTCTTCTTTCCTTTCTATCTGTTTACTCATCTGTTGTTCATATCAATCCATACATACATATATCCAGAGCCAGAGATAATTACATTATAAAAAAGAAACAGCAGCGGATACTATAATTTCACAAATAGTACAACAGTCAGAGTACAGCCAAAAGAGAAAACTACACTAGCCGTACATGCTACAAAAGAAAGCCTACCAAGGCTACAAAAGAAAAAGCTACAGAACTCGGCGGAAAGATCTTCAAGCTGGAGGCCCTGCACCTGAAATCATTAATCACATATAATGAGCTCACAAAGTCCAGCAGGTCACCAAAGCCTACAACTGAAATCAAAGCACGATACTGAAAACAATATGCAGGTTAATCAACTCAAGTCAAATCAATCAGTCGTACATGATCAATGAGTCAAAGCAATACAGAAATCAATACGGAATAGAAATCAATAAAATCAATAACCAGTAGGAAATCCATAAAGCTCAAAAATCAATGCGTCAATCCATTCTCTATAATCTCTATCATAGCAATCGATAACATCAATTACATCCATACAATCGTCTAGTCGTCTTACTTATCGTATCACATCAGTCAAATCAATAGAGTGAAATCGTATCAATCAATTCTGCCAGTCAATAGTATCAATCGGCTCAAAATCCCAATAAACGATCAAGTCAATACGGCGAAAGATTAATTGAAATCAAATCAATACAAAGACCAATTGAAATCAAATCAATACAATCAGCTTCATAAAGAAATCTATTTTACGATAAATTAAATCCATACGGCAACAATCCATTCAATCAATCAATCGATATTCGGTACGACGAATCAATGTATCAATGTCATATCTATATCAATGTCGATGTCGGTATCTATCAATCGATCAAGTCGATAATATCAATTGGAAATCAATACGATAAATCAATAAATCCGTTCAATAATAAATCAATTCAATAAATTCATCAATATCAATAAATCAGTCAGAAATCAATAAATCGATACATATCAAGAAATCCATACAATGCACTATCGTACACATGCAAATCCATATAATGGTCTTATTCGACAAGCACAAACACTAGCTATTATCAATAGTGCTGTTGTAGAAATCCATAGATCAACCAGGTTAAACTGGCTATTATCAATAGTGCTGTTGTATAAATTCATAGATCAACCAGGTTAAACTGGCTATTATCAATAGTGCTGTTGTAGAAATCCATATTGCTGTTGTAGATATCCATACGTTGGTTTCTATAACCAACGTTCAACCAGGTTTTCACTTGTCTTTCAGAATCAATCAATCAATGCAATAATCGATGCAATAAGCAATAATAAAGAAATCTAGAACAATCATATCAATAGTCATGCACATAACAATTCAATCTATCAATTCCGGGAAAATCAGAAATCATACGAAGATCGGGGAGAGTAACGGCAGTCTACAGAATTTACACAGAAATCTCCAAAAATTACTATTCACCAAATTAATACAGAACGTGCACAACAACATTATAAGACTATTCTTCTACTGCTCAAATCAATTCGGACATCATAATAAATTACAGTCGAAATAAAACTCCGCAGAATCAAAACGGACAGGACGAAATCTGCCAGAAAATAATCAAAACGTGCAGAATAATCACATCTACAACATACCAAAAGTTATGCGGTGAAATCTTCGCCAGTACCAAACCGGGTACAAAAATCACTTACAAAAACACAAATCTGAGCACCATTTTACAAAACCTCAAAATCTTCGAAAATAGAAGTAGGGTTCGGAGTCCTTACAGCGAGACAAACAAAATATCCAACAGCAACGAACGACGAAAATTGCTCCGCGGGCCCCGAAATCGGACTTCTTCCTTTGCTTTTCCGTTCTTTCTCTCTCTTCAGATATTTTTGTTTTATAAAAATGATTTCTCTCTCCTCAAAACGAGCTGATTTTCTTATATCTGTGAACTGATCGTCCTGGCCGATAGCCACATCGTCCTGGGACGATCAGACCAAAATCATCGGCCTGGACAGTTCCCAGAACTATTCTCAGGACGATATTTTGAACAGTACAGATCGGCCTGGACGATCTCAATACCGTCCCGGACGATCCTGTCCAGAAATCATTCCTGAAAGCACTCTAGAAATCAGCTGTTTTCAATGCACTGATCGGCCTGGACGATCTCACCATCGTCCCGGCCGATCCTGGGGAAAAATCACTTTTCCCAGCAACTACAGCAAAGGAACAAGGTCTCACAGACACATTATCCTCAGGAGTCACCCTATTCGGAATAAACGAATGATCTTCAATATCAATAGGACAAAAAAATTTATTGAGATGATTTTGAAAAAAACTAATAGCCAGATTAGCTGTTTCCTCATCATTATCAGTAAAAGAGCCATCCTCACGAGCAATTTTGTGGATACCGTTAATAGCACGTTTTTTATTGACTAAAGCATGAAAATATCTAGTATTATTATCCCCTTCCGCCAAATGTTTCATCGTCGCCTTTTGTTTCCAGAATATCTCTTCCTGACATTGAAGTTTACTGAGGCACAACTTAGCCTCCTTAAGGGCAGCCAAATTAGCATCCGTAGGATTCAATTGACAACAATCCTCAAGCCCATTTATCCTCTCTTCCTCCTCCTTGATATTGGCGAAAATATTTTTAAAAATATGGCGATTCCACCAATTGAGAACCAATTTTAACCTTCTAAGCTTGAACCAAAGCCGGGCCATACCACCAATAGAATTATCCGGGTAAATAGGCGCCATCCAATTATTATGCACAACATTAAGAAAAGATTCATGAGTAATTAGCCACATGTTCTGAAATCTAAAACGAGAATGCAAACCCACTCTAGTGCAATTAACATTAATAAGAAGAGGGGAATGATCGGAAAGGGTACGACTCAAGTGCATCACTTTATAAGCATTAAATACATTAACCCAAGCATTATTAAAAAGAACTCTATCAAGCCGTTTCCAAAGATGACCCCTATTCCACGTAAATTTGTTGCCAATAAAACCAATGTCAATAAGATTATAGTTCATAATCATGTCATTGAAATCCTCCATAGATTGAAAAATAGGGTGAGATCCCCCAACACGCTCGTCAGGAGTAGTAATAGAATTAAAATCACCACCCACCAACCAAGGTAGTGAGGAAATACTATGAAAATTCTCAATTTGTTCCCACAAAACTTTTCTACCAAAACGAGAGGATGCAGCATAAACAAAAGATGCAACACATTGAAAATTTAAAGATTCAATATTTCAATGCAAAACTTGATTAAAATTACCAATCACATCAATCCTAACAAAGTCTTTCCAGAAGACCCAAATTTTGTACGAAACATTAGCAAAAGCCTGATGAAAACCCAAAAAATTAGCAGTAGAAAAAAGCTTTTCCAAAGAAATGAGAGGTTCTAGCAAAACAAGAACATAAATGTTATGGATGCGACAAAGATTTTTAGCCCGAAACCTAGAGGAAGGGCAACCGATCCCCCTCACATTCCAAATAATCGTGTTAATCATAAAAAACAGAATTAATGAGCAGTATGTGAACGGGTATTCCTAGGCGAAAGCAAAATAACATTTCTAGATTTTTTACCTTTCTTCCCACGACTCTTAGTAAAGCTTAAATCATTGTCCATTCTAGCATAACATTTAGCATTAATTTCAATTTCCGTATCAGTAAAAGCATCACAATTAAATTGTTCGGAAAATTGGAAGCCATTGATATTCTCACCAACCAAGTTCTCCGTAGCTGAACTTTCAGCTTCCAAAAACAGCACACCATCTTCCGTCGTGGAGCCATTAGTCTTAACATTATTAGATAAAGGATACTGTAAATCAACATCAATGTGAGGAATTATATCATAAGAACAAACAACAGTTTTCAGCACCAGAGGATTTTCTTTAGTATCATGAACATTACTATCGTTAATAAAAGCCTTTTCCAAAGAGTTAGAAGAAATAACTTCCCCTTCCTGTAAAACAACCACCAGCTCATCAGAGCTTTTCACAATATCAGCATTAGCCCATTTTTGTTGGTCTATTATACTGTCATCATCAACATTAACAGGACCCAAAGAAGCCTGAACATTTATACCTTCATTGTCAGAATGAACATAATCCTGATTATTAATAACAGGTAATATATTGATCGGACCCACAGATGTTTCCCCCTTATTTTCTTCATTTTCAACATCATGTGTAGGAATAGGAACATCATTTACCTGATGCACATTACTCACCTCATTCTCCTTAACAACAATAACATTAGGCACAATTTTCTCCTTCCGTAAATTAGGATGTAACCTAAAGCATTCATTTACCCCATGACCATGCATTCTACAATGCGAGCAAAAAACAGGTAAGTTTTCGATTTCAACCTTTTGGAAATAGCCATCGTTCTCCGATCCTAACCAGATTTCTTTCGGATGTTTTTTAGTAACATCCAATTCAACTAATATTCTAGCCACAGACGGCCTCGAGAGAGTAGCAGTGGCTTGATCTGTCTGTAGGGGCCGACCAAACACAGAAGCAAGGCCAAACAAAATATGCGAATTAAAAAAATGCAGTCGGAGGTTAGGAAAAGCTAACCACACAGGAGCAATGGGGGATTCTTCCCTGACGTCAAAATCTGTTGACCATTTGAGAAGCCTCATTTGGCATCCCTGAATATAATATGAGCGACGAGAAAAAATTCGGCTATGATCGAGATCATTAGACAACTGGACAACAACATGTTTAGGATCAAGCAAACCGACAGAAAATGAACCAGACAATTTCAAACTGAAGAAAAATTTTCTAATAACACCCAGATTTGGCCTCCGAAGCATAAACTTCCCTACAAGATTGAAAGAAAATGGAGCTGCAAGCTGATTAACAACCACATCCTCAAATAACAGAGCCGGACAACCTTTAAAAGTCGAGTGAACAAATTTTACTTTAGGAGAAGACGAGGAAGAACCACCGGAAACAACATCTTTAAAAGACCTAGTTTTACCAGCTAGAGCAGACGCAGCGGCAGGGGAAGACGACGTCGGAGCCGACATCGTCCCCCACCCCCACAAAGATAATAAAACAAAACTACAACCCCAAAACACCAAAAACAGGGTAGAAAAAAAAAACAAAATGAAAGCAGAGAACAGCCAACCAGAGAGAAGAACAAGATTACCAGAGGATCAGCAAAGAAAATCAGGCCTTACGCACGAAGGAACCACAGCTAGAGCTCGCACGCCTCTCACCGTCGAAATCGCCTCGAAGAGCAGAGAGGCGGCTAGGGCAAGTCGAGTTGGAGTTTAGGGTTTAGGGGTTTTTGAAAGAAAGGAAACAATTATTCATTGAGTCTATAAGGGTTTAGCATGCATGTGTCTAAGACAAAATGTATCATGGTTATTTAATGTTGTACTTTTTATTACTTGTTGAAGTAGCATTTGTCATTACTACTTAGGTCTAGACTCCCATAAACTAGGAACCAATAATTCACACGAACCACTCTTGTCTAGACTCGCCCCCCAAGCAGCATCCACTAAAGTCACTTGGGGCCAACTAGAGCGAAGTGGAATTAATGACAATCACTCATCCAAGCTAAAAAGAAGGACCTCAAGAGGATTTCTGCTCTCCTCAGCACACTCACCCAACCATGGAGTGCACTATTCCGACAACTTGAATAGACTTGCCTCCCACATCGAAGCAATCATGAGTCTCCATAAAAAAGGCAGCCATCAACTTCAAGGGATTCATTTGCTATAGTCTTCACGACTCAGCTCTTATCAGTTGACTCGCCCATGTTTACTCAGAGAACTCACCCTGAAACAAAGGAGTCCAAAGAAAGGAAACAACTATTCATGGAGTATATCAAGGTTTAACATGTATCTAAGACAATATGTACCATGATTATTTAATGTTGTACTTTTTATTACTTGTTGAAGTAGCATTTGTCATTACCATCGGATTCCTATAAATAAAAGGTGAAGAACATCTTGAATCTTTCAATATACCCTAAAGAGACACTTGAACTAATAGAATATTTTTCGCCTAACTTTTCTATTCTCTTTCTCTATCCCTTTGAGAGGTTGTGGAGTACTAATCTCCTAGGCTTACTTGCTAAAAAGATCAGGTGTCACCCACTTCCGAATTAGGATCCAACAATTTCAATTTTCCTTAATTTTTGTAATTTCTAAAATAGATTTTAAATATTAAGTTACAATAAATGAAGATTATAAATAGTAGAAACTAAATTAATCAAATTTAGAAAAAAAAAAATTTAAAATGCTACAACTTAAATAATTTTTTTTAAAATACTAAATGATCCTCTCTAAAGCATATTTTTTGATAAATTAATTTATAAAAATAAATTAAACCTTCACCAAAACCTGTCATATCCAAAGTCTAACATTTTACTCATCAATTAACTCATACCAGATTCAAATACTACACTGAAAGCCAATGAGAATATGATGTGATGCGTTCTCATTCGTCTTTTATCGCCTTTGACACATAATATTTTTCTCTTGGAAAAAGACCAAAATTTTGACAAAGACCACTTTCAGTTTACCCTCGTTCTCTTCCCTCCTTCTCCACCTCCACCTCCTCTGTTTTCCAACAGGAACACATAAAAAATCTCAGAAGAATTAGCAATCAAAAACCTAATCAGAAACTCCCAAAGTTCTCTCATTTCAGAAACTGGAAGCAGGGAAAGCTAAAAAAAAAAAGGAAAAACAAGTTGTTTGATAATGATACAGAAGCATAGGCATACGTACATGGAAAACGACACATCAATGGGAGTTTTTTGCAGAAAATTATCTGCCTCGCTTTCATCGCTCTATTTCTCTCCTGTCACAAGAATATTTAAAACTAGAGGAAAATTACAGTGCGGTTTCAGAACCATCAGCTCCTCCCCTGTTTTCTTTTAGTTTCAGGGCATGAAGAGCTTGTTGCCGCATTTGCATCGCCAGGCTTCAGGGTAGTATTCGAGCGGTATGCTTCTGCCAGGTTGGATTGCCACGTGGACTGGCCGGCAGGGGAAGCAGCGACCACAGCGCCACCGGCACGTCGGCGGCGAGGATCCCGGTCCGTTGAGAAGTCGCCGGCCGGTTGGGTCTTTCTGCCATTTCATGAATCTGATTTCTTCCTTGTGAACTATTTCTGCCGAACAGAAACCTGTGTTTTTTTCCAAAAGAAGAGAAAAAAGAAAGATTGTGAGAGGGGAACACTTGAATGTTACAAAAGGCTCTCCCTTTTTGATTAATGGTGATTAAAAGTTGCATTTTTAGGAGAAATAATTGTGTCTTGCAGGATTTCAAGTCATGGATGGTTCGGGCAAATTACGAAGAAGACCGTAAAAAAAGATGAGCTTTGGACTCCTTTTTGGTTAGGAGAAGAAGGAAAGGAGGGGATCTGCTTGCAAAGGCATTGACGGGTTTTTCCTATAACAGGGAAGAAAGCAGCATAGGGGAAAAATGTGGGAGGGGATCGCACTAATGCTAGAGACTATTAGATAAGAATAGCAAATGGGTTTTGTAGCCGAGGAAAAATGTGGGGAAAGAAAAAAATGACATTTTTTATTTATGTCAGTGTTGCTTATAGGATATTTGAATGACAAATTAGCGAAAGTTATCTTGGACCTAGTTGTTTAGTAGTCAGAAAAAGAAGTATACCTATTTCCATGGCGAAGAATAGGAGACAAACTAAGACGGCAGAGATGCTGCGGCCATGGCGCCGCCGGAGTCCCATGGCAAAGATCGCTGGTGGCGCAGTGGTGTTCAGATGCAGATAGGCAGACCAGATAAACAGATCGAGAGACAGATACAGAGAGAGAGAGAGAGAAACTGTGTTGTGAGAATGCGGGAAGGTAGACAGGCGTGTTGGGGAAGAAGAAACGGAGAGAGCGAGGGTAAATTTGTTTCCTTTAAGACGAAGGAGCAGGAGACGACGAAGAGGAAATAAGAGGCGCTGCTGTGGTTTGAATACAAACCGAATGACCATTTCTACATTGCTGTATTAGTACTGGACAGCTTAGAAGCTGACATTATAATAACAGTGGTCGACATCCATATTCGAATAAATTAATATGTGATTGAAGTTAGGGCAACAATCCAAACTTGAGTTTGACCTAATTTTTCAAGTTGCAATCAAATTTATATGTAAGGAAATAGGTGAAATTATTTAAAAAAAAAGTTGAGAAAGGTCTTTTTTTTATGCTATAAATTACCATACAAACATGTATGTTTCCTATAATAGTTTGTGTATCAAGCTTTAGTGCAAGTTTTCTTGTACTAGAAATTTAAATTTAGGAGACATCGAGTCTTCTACAAATAGTTTTATACATGTTATTGTTTGACCATCTACAATCAAACTCCATACTAATGTATGTTGTTCGTCATTTGCTCCATCGGAATTCCAAATCGTACGTACACCAAATTCCAGTAGGTGAACGGCGCCAATATTGGTGTCGGAATGTTCACCTACGGCAAAAAAATTGTTGCGGGATTTGCCGAAGAAGCACGCGAAAGAGAGAAAAGTACGCCAAAGATGGTTACCTTCACAGGAGTGCTAGAAAGAAAAAGAAACGACGTTCGATTGAAGAAGAATGACTACATTTTGAAGTTTTATTGCATTTTGGAGTGAAAAATGGGTTTGTCGGTTGGAGTCTTGGAGATGCCCTTATTTTGTTGCATATGATATTTGAGTCTTAAGGTCATCTGCAACCGAAAAACTCATTTTCTACTCCAAAAGATAGTAACACTCCAAAATGCACAAACTCATCTTCAACTGAATTCCATTTCTTAACCTAAAAAAAAAAATCTATGTATATTCTTTCTCAACCAAATCTTCTGATTTTTTAAAAAATGTGTCGGTGAACATAAAAGTCTTGATTGAAATCATAGCTATGTTTTATAATATAAAACATAGAAGGATGTTAAAGTTTTCAAATATAAATTTGGGAAATAGCCAAATCAGAAAAGATCATGGTGGAATTCAATGGATGATTTGAGCATATAAATCTAAAAGACTTAGTATCTCCAAAGAGCCTAATTTTATATTGGGATATATCTTTTAGAATAACTACTTAAATTTTTTATTTAATTTTATCAATATATTAGAAAGTATGGCCTATCATCTCACAATAATAATGACTTCTCCATTAAGAAATTATGAAGATTATAGTTATGTCATCACAATAAAGGATGTTAACCTCAAAACTAAATCAATAACATGCATGAGCTTAGCATACCGTTAAAGTATGATCCCACTACTTGAATCTGATGTAAACATTTATGATCGAACTCGCAACTTAAACCTCTAAGAGACTAATTAGAAGGCACAACATGAGTTTTATAACCTCGAACGAAATGTATAACCAACTCAACTCATCTGTTGCTTTAAAATTCATGACATCAAGCTCTCAATAAAAATACAAGATATGGTACTTAGTTTGTTATTAATTAAGAAGCATGACTTACATCAGGTCCTATTATGATAGAGAACTTTAATCTATTTGTTAGCTTATAAGTATCATATATAAATGTGCATTACCTAAGAATTATTTGCTTATCATAAAAAAAAAAAATTATCCCTTTGTGAAAAATATATTAAGCCAAACTACTATTGATATGGTTATAAAAACATAAATGGAGCAATTATGATTATTCAAATTTGAAATCATTAGTCTAAAAAGACCATATATTAGTTTTAATAAAAATCAAGTCCCATAAATAATTTTTTATTATGTACTTGTTTGGATAGAAGATTAAATTCCTTAGTAACTAGCAACCTAGGTCAACTACAATACTTCAATAAATAAAATGTATTAGGTTTAACCATGTTATCCTAAAGTCTTACAACTTATATTTAGAAGAGCTTTCTATTGTAAGAAGAAGAGAGAGAGGACTACCCATCTTAAGTCATAAATTCTATGTTTAGAAGTGTTTGATAAATTTTAAAGAGCTAAAAGAATAGGGATAATCCATTTAGAGGTTCTAGATCTCATGTAGAAGGGATTAAATATTTTATAGGATTGAGATAATATGAAAATCTATCATGAGCTCATAAATCCTATGTATAGGGAGAATATTTTAAATGAATAAAAGGACAATTTTTTATACTTTAAGGTTCAATGATATAGATTTACCACCCTAGGTAGGGTGTCACATATTAAGGTTATACCTCATAGATATAGGTAGTATGTGATATTTTTAAAAATCTAATGATGAACTACATTGAGTGAAAATTTCAAAATTTTAATTATTATTGAAATAAGACTTTCTTATTTTATATGTTTTAGTATAAATGAATATGCATAAATGCTATGAGCCTTTTGCAACTTAATTTTGCTTAGGCTAGCTTTATGGTCTCTTTAAGTACTACCAATTTTAGTCATTTCATGAATTATCTATTAATGATAATTAACTTTGAGCATTAAACTTATTTTAATGATATACGATCATAATCATAGATATTGGGAACGTTCATCTAGTTTTATGTAGAAATTCTATATAAAAAAGCTTCATAATGATTTTTTTTTGTATGAGAAAATTATCTAATAAAGAAAATATTTTATTGTAGTCCCGATTTCATATTTTTTTTCTTTACTAAGCACATAAACAATAGAACATCAACATAAACTTATGGGATAGATTTATGTTTAGCAAGCAAAGTTAAAAGGCACTAATACCTTAACTGGAGACATTAATTTTATAAGATTGAAGAAAAGGGCTAATGAAGTTTCATCCTCAAACATTAAAAAAAAAAAAAAAATCCTCCACTTCTAGCATATAATTAAGGGGCATTGTTTTCTTTTTCTTTTTTTTTTTTTCTTTTCTTTTTTGTAATATTTCCTAGCTACCCTCTGATATATATCATATTTTTTTTACATAATCATTCACATCCTTAAATAGGGTAGGCTAGTAAAATCCATATCGAAGGATCTTAGATATAGTTCTAAATCCTTCAAATTACCCTCAATACTCAAATCATGACATTAACTAATTATATATGGGTTCAATCTCATGCATCTTCTAGGACACATTGCCTAATTATTTGATATTTATACTTCAAAATAAATAAGGCTCATCCTAAAAATAGAAGTTGGTATCGCGCATAAATTTGTGTCTTTATGTGTACAACATATCAATTTGGATTACTCTACTAACAATAAAGTTTTATTTGGGCATAGACTAATATAAGATATGTAATTTTATAAAATATATAAAAAATAAAAATCTATCTCAAGCTTTAATTAGAGGCTTAAGGACAGTACACTAATATTACTAGATATAAAGTAGACACAAAATCAATTACAAATATTAAATCTATGTGAACATATAGAGAGATTCATCATAATTGCTTTCTACTAATTAAGATAGATATCTAAGAGCCCTTAATTATATATATATATATATATATATATATATATATATATATATATATATATATATATATATATATATATATATATATATATATATATATATATATATATATATATATATATATATACACACTTTAAACAAAAGTCTTTTGATAAGTGCATGATATGTAACTTACCCATTGAGTACCTAAAACTCATCATAAAATAGAAAGAGATTATTATTGCAGAGACCGAATATAAAGAATTGCTCTGATTTATCTCTATGGACAATAAAAGCGCAATGGTGAACAATGAAAGCACATTTCGTTGTACTTTTACTATCTAAAGAGACAAACCAGACAGTTCTGTGTTTGGTCTCCACACATAATAATTCATCTAAAATAAGTATAAGTAAGAATATGATGTTATATATTCTTGTTTAAATAGCAGTATAATAAATTAATCATATCAAATCAGAATGAATAGCCCATTCATTATAACATCTAATCATTGAAGTTCAATGAAATATTCATAATAAAAATTCATATATATTTAAATGAAATTTAATCAATAAAAAAGAAGTTGATTAGCTCTACAAATAATCAATTTTAAATATTAAAACTAAATCATAATTAAATCATGAAGTAATAAAACAATATTTTAATTTTATGTCTCTTAATCTTAGACATCCAAAATTTAATATACATTAACCAAAACAAACCCTATCTTTTTCCAATGCAACATTTTCAACTTTTGACAATTTCCAAAACTCTTAAATAATTTTAGTCTAAATTAATAATTATTGGTTGTCTCTTCATAATTATTGAAAGCAATTTAATATTAATAATTAAAATATTTTGTCATAAATTAGGGCAGCCTAAGCCCTCATTGAATAATACAGTTAACTTTTTTAATTTAAAAAGCTTTGCATGTTAAGAGGGGCATAATGGTAAATAAGAAAAGAAATATATATATATATATATAATGTAGACTCGCTAGCATAGCTGTCACTCGTGCAAGTGTGTTAGCACGTGGCTTCCTGTCTCAGCAGAGCACGACCGTAGAGAGAGAGAGAGGCAGTGAGGGACTTTTATGTTTTTCAACTATATAAATAAAAAATTAATTATAGGATATTTTTATGTAAAATATATGAGAATGAATTTTCGATTTTTTTAAATTTATGGTGAAATTAGTATAATTTAGGATATTTTATTTAATATAAATTTTACATTTTAAAATTCATTCAAATATTATATATATATATATATATAACTAAATAAATTCATTGATATTAAAAGTGGTCAAATAGACATCAAAGGAGCTCAAATCAAGAGGTGCAAATATTTGTAGAAACATTTCAATATTAATTGAAGGGCTAAATGATCTTTACTTATAGTTAGTGGCTCAATAAGATGAATTAATCTGATAAAATATTTGATAAATGGTCTATATAAATTCAATAGGATTAATATGGATCGTACGATGGTGTGTTTTAGATTCTAGCCAATTTTATCAAAATGTCCCTCTAAAAAGAGGTTTTAAATAGAGTTTCATTATCTACGGTATAGATTTCAAGGGTTTAGAAACAATATAGATTTCAAGGGTTTAGAAAGCTAATCAACTATATTGCATTTTTCAGTGATCATTATTGTAGCGTGTATTAACAAGTATATATTTATTTGACAAGTCTAACATAAATAAAATTTTATTCAATTGTGCTCAACTCAATACTAATTTAATTATATTTATATATACATAAAAATATGCAAGGGCAGAACCCCTTACAACCAAAATTTGTTCTGAGGGCGCTGTCCCTTAATCCCGTGACCTAACTGGGCAGGTCAAAGGCCACCAGGGGGAGCTGCCCCCTTGGACCCCTAATATATCTGTGAAGCATACGACGATTAGGGATATGAACAATTAGGGGTCGCTATTGCCTATTGATCCATTTTCTTGTAGTGAAGAATCGAGACAAATTCTTGGCAACATCAATAGTTAGTTATAAATTTGTCTCTCGTGGAAATTAAGATTCGTTCTACCTCTGAAAATATCCATGGACTTATAATTTAAATTTGATTTTGAAGGATTTAATATTTGTGAAAAATATTATTTTTGACTCAATAAATTGAAAAAAAAATTGAGGATTTTTTCAGCAGCTAACTTTGACTTTAATGAACTTTTAATCAAAAACATAATGATTTGATACAATAATAAGAGTCATAAAAGGCCACATCATTAAAGAGAGACCGGAGAGAGGGTAGAGAGAGCGGAGAAAAGGGCTACACGGAGCGAAGAATCCACGGTGACAACGACGCGCTTAGTAACATGATGTGGGTCCATGTGCCCCCACCTGATGGGCCCCACCCACCTTGACCCCTCCCTCTCATGTCCTGGAAGCGTACACATTACGATTGCTGGACCGCCGATCTTAAACCCGACCAGATCCCCGCACGTGCGGGTTCATCATTCTTGTCATTCTTGTCCGCTGGTTCATTTGAACCGGACCGGATTGTCCTTATTGACCGAACTTGGACCGGACTAGAGGTCGGTTCGTTGAGACTTGCAATTGTTCAATGTATTTTAATGCCCCCAATATATATATGAAAAAAATTATATATCAAAATTAAATTTATTTAAATAACAACAACATCAAACCTTTATTCTACATGTGGTTCATTACATGAATGCTTTTTCTTTGTTGTACCCTATTAAGATAGATTATTCTGTGCGGAGTCCGAACGTGTTCGGAAGACAATCCGGATGTGGCACGTCATCCAATGCACTATGTATTGGGTTATGTGGTGCGTCCAAATTGACCTCCGAATTTGTCCTGACACTGTATGTAATATTTTTTTTCCTATTAAGATTCAAATTCTTATTTAAATCTAATTAAAAAGTCTTTTTTTTTTTTTTTTTTGCTTTTTGATAGTAAAAGGTGCAACACATGAATTTCACAAAGGTCGCCAATCTTAATATTGGTATAGCCTGAATATGATGAATTGCGGGGGTTCTATTGGGATCTGATGTAATGGAGTTAGTTCAGTTACATCGAAACTAAGTATAGAGAAAGTACATATAATATAAGTTATATATATAGGAAATTAATCTTAAAATAAATTTAATTTAATGTTTATTAGAAATTTTTTGATATAATTTTTAAAACAAAACAATAATTTAATTATGCTCAAATTATAGTAAAATAACTTTAGAGGACATTAATTTTATTTTTAAATATTGCAATATAGAATTTTTTATATATAGAATTAATTTGAAAATGATTTTAATATAATATTTATCAGAATATTTGATATTTTTTCTATAAATAAAAATAATTTTACTGCAGGTGAATTTTATAACTAATAATTTTATTTTACTATTTTCTAAATTATATTTAAAAAAAAAATTCACTAAAAATTTAATTAAAAAAAAAAAAAACTATCCAAAACAAAATCTTACTCTCATGTCAAAATTGAAAATTTCGGATCTGGCGTTGACTGAAGAAAAGTGCTTGGATATCACATGTTGTACTTTATGTTTACTGTACGTTTAGTTGATATTTGATTTTCAAATCTTTATACTAAAAATTCAGGACATCAATGTAGAGAAGAAAAATGTTATAAATAATTGAATACCATACATAAATATGATATAATAAAAATATAAAACATATTATATGAAACATATATATAAACATATATATATATATACTAGCATTTAAATTTTAATAATTATGTATATATTATATGCTAAAATTTTTAGTGAGTTGAGTGCATTTTTACATCTTAGTATTGTATAAAAAATTAACACGAACATATAAAAATAATAAGATTGTAATTTTTTCGTATAGAAAATTCATAAAGGGAAAAACCATAGGGCTTGACATAGATGATGGGAAATGCCAAAATGAAGTGCAAGCTTTTCCATTCAAATGACAAATGAAAGCGGCATCTCAATGACGTCCAAAGCGAGACTTGTCATATGCGAGAAGAGGGAGAAGAATATGAAAAAGAAGAATGAGAATGAGTACAATAAGAAGAAGAAGAAGAGGAAGAGACTCATAGTCGGCTGGGATTCGCGTGAAGAGAAGAGTTGTGACATCGCTCGGCGGTTCGCTCCAAAAGATTGATCACTGAACGAAAGAAGATGGGAATTAGGGACTCAGCTAGGTAAAGAGTCATGGGCGGGCTTTATTGTTGGTTTAAACCGGTGTAAATTGCACCGGTTAAAATCAGTACAATTTGTACCAGTCAAAATCGATGCAAAAGAAGGGTTTTGACAACAGTTTAAAAACATCCGCAAACAACTGATGCGAAAAATACCATTTTTTGGTAGTATAAAAAATCCACTATGTATCCATAGATAAAAGAATTATTTCTATCTTCCAGTTGAAGAAGAAGATGACTATTTGATACTAAGATATATGACTTCTCTTATGGGCGTTAACAAAAATAAATGTTTATAGATGGACAATTAACTCTGGGTTTAAATTTCTCAATAGGGATTATTAAAAGCGGTTGTACACAGGCGAACTACTATACCCAATTGTACGGTTTAAATATTGTCAAAACTAGAGATTGTAGTGATCACTGATGATGGTCGTCGACAACAATAGTGATTTTCGGAGATAATATTTGGTGGTGTTCATCAGTGACAATAGCTAAAAAACACAAGAGAGCTCTCTAATTCTCTCCTTTCTTTCCCCTCCTTCATGTGGAGAATAAAATTCTATTTATATATTTTTTGGGATAGGTATTTGGTAATTTGAACTAGAATTCAAACACTTCATCATACGATCCATTGGATTCTAGCTCTTGATCATGAAATATTTTTTTAGCATTAATTTTCTTAATGATATCAGAATTGAGTGATCTTGATTCATCTCGTTGATTAACTCGATTTGAATATAACCATGTCAATTATGAAGCTCAAATGATCATAAATTTAATATCAAAAGTTTCTAATTCAAACAATGTTTTAAAAATCAAACCGGAATGGCTGGTCCGACCAGTTCAACCGTGAACCGGTCTTATGGCCGGACCTGTTCATGCTAAAAAAACTAAAGCTTATATATCTTTCTCCTTAACTTTTAAGTTTACAACGTACGCTATTCATTTTAAATAGATTTTTTAAATAATCTTTTTATGATGAAATAATTTTTAATTTTAATTAATAATATTAAATAAATTATATTCTTCATTTATTTTTTTATGTACTATAAATATTAATTAATTAATTAATTAATTATAATAAATGATTTAATTTAAACTCAATAATTTATAAATATAAAATAATAATATGGATTTAATATATAAATTATATATAAATTTATAACATAAATTAAGAATTATTTATATTAAATTTATTAATTCATCTGTAAGTTAATTTTTTGTTAAATTTAAATTAAATTTAAAGATTGAATATGTTTAAATTTAAAATTATATAAGATATTAGTAATGTGTGAATTCAATTTATTTTTTAATAAAAAAATTATATTATTATATGATTTTTATGTCATTTAAATTTTATTTATTATGTCATCCGGTTTGACCCCGATTTGAACCGCTCTCTCTATCGGTTCGTTGTCCACTCCAGTTTTCACAACCTTGAATTCAAATAGTGTCGCGAGATTCGTGTAGATCATATGATTTTTTTGCATTCATATATGTATATATGTATATATTATTTTAATGTCTAAAAATATACATTCAAAAAATGTATTTTATTTTGCATAAATTAATGTTAGAGATATCTTTTATCTAATTTAAAATATTTATTTTTATATGTACATAATAGCTATAAAAATTTAGGTGTTAGATATGTAAATAGATAAGAATTTTATGGTATGTATGTAAATCTCCCTTCTTTTAAGCATTATAAAAATTAACATAATTATATTTTCTAATAAGAACACTTTTAATATTCTTTTAAAGCATACTTAAATTAAAATTTAAAAATAATGATTACATATAATTTAAAAAATTAATTATTTAGAGATACTTTTATAATTATCTATAAATACTAGAGAGAGAAAAAGAAGAGCTTTGTGAATAAAATCCTTTGACAAAATGTTTAATTAGTTTCCTTAATTATTATAATTTATAGCAACAAAAGTTTTAATACAAAGCTAAAAAAAAAAACTAAAGTAGAGATAAAAGAAGTAAATGACCACTCAACAAACAATCAATGTAACATGACAATATTAATCTATTAAAAAAGAAAAAAAATTAAGGGATTTATTCGATAATTTTCTGGTTGCTTTGCTTTTAGGTACTACTTTCTCACTATTTTTCAAAATTTTCTGTGATGGAAAACTATTTTCTGCACGCTATAGGAAATTAAAGCATAACCAATGAATTTTCTAGCGAATAAATGTCACCGGAATTTCCTTCAGTAATTAAGTGTTTTGACAAAAAAATTTGACGGATTTTTGTCGGAAATGTTATTTAATTTTCAACCGAAGAATTCATTGAAAATTCCGCCAGAAAAAGCCCAATTTTATCCCTAGTCGCCTCCCTCGCTCTTTCGTGAAAATTTCTCTCCCAAATAGCTCTCTCAGCTACTCCATTGTCCAATTTCATTGAAGGTCATTTGTAGACAATTTAACTCCATTTCTTCAAGATTTGAAAGATGAAATATCATTTTTTAAATCATTTTTAATTTCTTTTAGATCTCATCTAAATTTTTTTGTTAACAAGGAATTTAGTTTTTTTTAGGGTTTTCATATTTCTAAGTTGAATGACCTTACAATTTAATATATGCTTATAATTATAATTATTAAATGATTTATAACAATATTATATTCACGAATTATGATGGAAGAATCGTAATAGTATAAAGGGGATGTGGACAAAGAGAGCAACTACCTTTATATATTTTCATCTATTCAAACTTTTTTAATTTTATGTTTTTTTAGATAAAGTTATACTTGGATATCTGGTAAATCCAATCCCGTGGGCTAAGTATTCGGCCGAGACTACCAGCTTCCCAAAAACCACGCTCAGACCGTCCAATTTGGTGAAGAGACAAACGCGAAACAGCCACCCCAACAGAGCAAAGGATCTCCACCAAAGGTTGCCATGAAACATGCAAACTAATCAGAAACGAGCCCCAGTCACATCATTGCCCGGCCAATAAAAAATAAAAATCGGAGAGCACCAACAAACAATCATATAATAACAAGAATTGTCAACCATAAAAACACCATGAAGTAGGCAGGAAGGCAAAACCAGCACTAACAAATGCATTTGTTAAGGAAATTGAATATTTCATTGACAACTACATTCATTCTTATTGGATAGAAGATTTCGGTGTCCTTTTTCAATTAAAGTACAAAAATCAAATATATCTTACACCCAATAAGGTTACATTTGATTATATCTAATTCATCTATTATATGTATTGATTATTGAAAGAAAGTTTAACATATACATCTTATAAATCCAAATTATAAAAAAAAAAAAAAAAAAGAAGAAAAGCCCCTATGACAATGTCCTTTATTAACTCCTCCTAAGTTTCACATATGCATTTATTTTATTATAAGAAAAAAAATCTTTATCTTTGATACGGCATGCAAAAATTATCTTGATCGGGCACGAATCTCGAGGCAAAAGCTAGTTGAAAACTTCAAAAATTAATTTTGGGAGCACCCGAACTCCGATTTCAGCGAGCTTATAATCAAACTGAGCATCTCGGAAATACGAACCCAACGACACCAAGAACAACCCAATCCGAGCCCAAATGAGTCCGAATCAAGGGCTCAAAGCGCTGTTGGAAGGTTCAAACCGCAATTTAAGTTACCAAACGGTCTTCGATTTTGACGACCTTATACTCGAATCGAACGGCTCGACGAGACGAGGCCAACGAGCCAAAGATCATCAAATTCCGACATCATTAAGGCCTTCAAATGATCAGCGAACGGTGCATGATCAAAGGATTCGATATCGGCCGTCCATCCAAACCACTCCCAATTCGCCCTTGATCTCACGCCTATTTACGGGCTATGCCTCTCCAGAAAAACTATAAATAGAGCCCTCATTCTACACCAAAGGGGGTCAAGTGAAGAGAGAGAAGAAGAAGAGGAGAAAGGGGAAAAGGAGATTCCTCACCTCCTCGACTACCGCCGGAGCTCTTCCTGCCGCCTTAAGACGTCGAAACTCTGCCGGATATTCGGGAGAATGCCAGAATACTTCCCAACTTGCTTGGGATGCTGAAATTCTTCCCAATTTACAAGAGGGTTCCCTCCTGACGCCGAAACTCCGCCCAAGTGAAGCCGGAGTTCTCTTCTGCCACCAAAGACATCGGACTTCTACCCGATGTCGGACCTTCACTCTTCGCCAAGTTTCTACCTGACGCCGGACTTCTACCGGTTATCGGACTTCACTGGACGTCTATGCGAAGATGCATTTCTTTCCATTGTTGGAATTCTACCTGACGTTGTTCTTATGATCTTCGTCGTCAGACTACAGTCCTTCCAACCTCCGTCGCCAGCCGACTATGGTCCTCCCGACTTACGTCGCCCGCCGACTACAGTCTTCCCGACATCCGTCGCCCGTTGAATACGGTCCTCTTGACTTATGTCGCCCGCCAACTACAGTCTTTCCGACCTCCGTCGCCCGCCGACTACGGTCCTCCTGACTTACGTCGCCCGTCGACTACAGTCCTCCGCCACCAGCTGACTACAGTCCTCCTGACCTACGTCGCCCGCCGACTGCAGTCCTTCTAACAAAGCGAATACGTCGATAGTAGCTCTTTGTATTTACATAATGTAATGTACTCCATAAGATGTACATCAAGCTAAGGCCTTCTCCCAAGGAAGGGCCTCATTTGTAATCGACTACAATACTAGTGGGTTCATTCAAACTGGGCTAGGCGCCGTGGTTTTTCCCCCTTTTCAGGGGTTTTCCACGTAAAAATATTGGTGTCTCATAAATGCTAGACCCTTTCTCTTATCTGATTGCGTGCCGGATTTTCATACAACGCTAAGACGATAAATTTTATATTTCTCTACCGCCGCGAATACTCATGGACCCAACAATCTTTAATCATTTTTTGCTGAATGTTTAATATTTTTTTTTAAATTAACATAGATATGATTTAATTTTAAATCTGAAAAATATTTTTAGAAATTAACCAATGAAGTTAGATGGGACCAACAAAATTTATTATTATTTTCTTTTGAAGAATCAAACTATCAAAATATAAATTTAAGATTAATTGATTTGCATCATAATCCGACAATATTTTTTATTAATTTAATTAACTAATTAACTATCTAATCCTTGAAATTTAATAATAATAACTATTCCTCTTTTTCTTAATCACAAAAGTCTAATTTGAGCATCGGAGGAATTCTTTGAAGTCTCCTGAGTTTTGTTTGGATCAGCTTTTCTATTGCTTTTGTGGTAAGAAAATTAGTTAATAAAAAATAATTTGTATTTGAAAGGCAGCTTTTTTTACTGCTATTTTAGGCTGCGTTTGGGACGGCTTTTTTATTACTTTCTAAAACAGAGTTTTAGTACAAAAATAAAAAAATTTGTACTAAAACTCCATTTTAGAAAGCAATAAAAAAAGCCGTCCCAAACAAAGCCTTAATTTTTATCGTTAAAAATGTATTTCTGAAAAACTATTTTTAAAACTGAAGCTTTAAAAGTGAAAATATAAAAACTTAGGGCATGGACGACTTCAATTTTTTATAGTTATAAAGCTGTTATAGTGAAAGTAACTTCTTAGTACAAATTTTTTTTGAAAACAACCAGAAAATAGTAGTTAAACAGAATTATGCCTATGATCTGAAAAGCAAAAAAAATGAAAAAGTTGTCCCAAACAGGCACTTATGCTTTATTTGGGACGGCTTTTTTACTGCTTTCTAAAACAGCTTCTTAGTACAAAAATATTTAATTAATGAAACTTTTTATATTAAGAAGATGCTTTAGAAAGTATTAAGAAAATTATGTCAAACGAAGCCTTAAGCTAGCTAAGTACATTCTTTCAAGCTCAACAGAGATATAGATAGTATACATATAAATGAATGGTAAGTGCTCGGAGAAAGAGTTTGTTGTAGGCATTAATCTAAGCCTTTAATTTTCTTCTCTATAGCTCTTTCTCACCCAGCCCATGCACCCTTGTTTTTCGGTTTTTCTTCTCATTTTCCTTTTTTTTTTCTTTATTATTTCTTCCACTTCCATTTATCTACTATATCTCTCTCTATCTTGCACTCACAATTTAAGGAACTTTTATTCTATCCAGTGAACGTACGCAGAGGAAGGTTCGGTTTTAGGCAAAAAAACGCCTGTACCGAGTTTTTCGCGCCTAAAACCGAACATTCCTCTGCATACGTTCACTGGATAGAATAAAAGTTCCAATTTAAGGGATTAATCCATTAGCTTGGATTTAAAAATCATAAAGAAAAATTATTGAATATATATATATAGGGGAATATAAAATATATTTAATAATTAAATTTATATATTTATTTATATAACACATTGGTCTTTAAATGATATTAAAATACTAAAAATATTAATTTATCTAAAACCAAAAATATTTTTTGTATATAGATTTAGATGTTTTTTAAAGACTAAGATATTTGCATAACAAAATATGAAATTTTTTGTGTTTGATATATAAATACATATGAATTTAATGGTTTTATTTTTTGATAAATGCAATATAATAATTAATTTATTAATATGTATTGCACACATCTTAAAGTAAAATTAATGACTTCAAAATTCATCAGAATCAATTTAAGTAACTCGACTTTTCTTTAAATCAAAATTCCCTCAAAATGAATTGTAATCTGAATATAATATATGATTAATAACTAAATTTTAATATTATAATAATCTTTAAAAAATAATATATATATATATATATATATATATATATATATATATATATATATATATATATATATATATATATATATATATATATATATATATATATATATATATATATATATCATAATATTTTTATGTATTTACAAGTCGAACATATATCTCAGCTTTTATATTTATTTCTATAACATTTTATTATTTCAATTACATCAAAATTTATATAAAAACGTGAATTTCATGATTAAAAAGTTAATATTAACAATACTATTAATGTAATTTAATTGTATATTATGTAAATAAACATAAAAATTAAAATAAATGTCCATTATTATGATAAATATAGGCTTCGTTTGGTACAACTTTCTCACTGCTTTATAAAATGTCTTTCAAGTACTATAGAAGTTTTTAATTCAAAAATTTTGTGCTAATAAAATGCTTCATAAAACACTAAAAAATTGTTTCAAATGAGATAAATTATTTGGTGTAGTCAACATACAGTCCAGAGGTGAATAAGGATGTGTCACGTTACTCAATATACAGTGGTACACAGCAGCTGTGCACAGCAAAAATATGACGTGACATATCTTGATTCGTCTCTAGAGGCCATCCGATAATTACGCAGAATAATTTCTCTCCAAATGAAGCCTTTGGTTTTGTTTGGGATAGCTTTCTTACTACTTTATAAAACAAATTTATAATAAAAAATTTTAAATTTTTAAAAATATTATACTACAAAATTACTTTATAAAATAATAATAAAATTGTCATAAACAAAGTCTTTGGCTTCGTTTGGGACGACTTTTTTATTGCTTTCTAAAATGGAGTTTTAGTAAAAAATAAAAAATTTTGTATTAAAACTCCGTTTTAGAAAGCAATAAAAAAGTCGTCCCAACCGAAGCCTTTATGATACATCCTCACCAAATATTTTTTTCTAAATAATCATCGAACTGGCCGGTCAAAAAGCAACACGAAGATCCAGGACTGATTTTATAATGATTAAACAGTAGACAAATACCCAGACAAAGACACAGCTTCAGCGACCTACTTGTTCTGTCTCCTTATGAGATCCAAAGCTTACAAATCAAGCTTTTATTAATACCTGTACATTATCTAATACGAAGAAAGTTATCTGTATGGAATCTTATCATCTTCTTCCACGAAAGTCGTTGATCCATAATTAATTATTATCATTTGAGAGGTATTGGAAACCTTGCTGGATGAATAGCTCACAGAAAGAAAGACAGCTTAATTGATTGTTTATTGAAATTATTGATTCATTGTTTAGTTGTTCTTGTTTTGATCTCAGTTACTGTTTAAAATTTGGAGAAGGGAAATGGGTAAGTTGGAGAAGGTTGTTAGCTCTTAGTTTCAGGTGAAAATACAATACGAAATGTTAAAATTTGATTGCTAGATTAGGGGTGGAACCAGACACTCTTTTGAGGGGGAGAAATTATTCGGTGAGGTCATCGGACGGCGTCCAGAGGCGAATCAGGAAGCGCGACATCATTTTTTGTTGTGTACCGGGTGACGTAGCACATCCTGATTCACCTTTGGACCGTCCGGTTTCTCCTTTTGAGGGCGGGTAAAATTCGATTGTGAAATGCATGATAATATTATATATGAAATAGAAAATGATTTTTTTTTTTTTAGAATTTGAACAACTGCATTTATTGAAAGAATGCAAAAATTAGAATATTTATTTTTCCTAAGGGGAAAAAAAAATTTTAGGGTGGGCAATTGCTGACTTCGAGCTCTTCTTAGTTTCACCCCTTGCTAGATGTTTTGAATAGATAAGCTATTGAAATTCAATCGTTATAGGTGGATTTAATGCTGAATAATTGAGTTATCATCATCATTCCTTCCAACTCCTTCGCTATCGTCATTATTGTCTCCTTTTCTGTCTTCGCTCCTCATCATCTTCTTCTGCTATGGTGTTGTACCAACATATCAAATGTTGTTGTGCAGTATCGACATGCACGTCTATCTTCTTCAATCGTAATAACTTCCTTGTGTCTTACAATCAATTAAAGCCCATCCCCTATAAAATTATGATTAGGAATTAATTCATAAATTTCTTTTTTATTTTTTTTTTCCTTAATCTACATGCATCCATAGATTGTTTCGACAATATTTTGGGGCATAGAATTGACTTCATATATGATTATACAGGAAAAAATATAAAGGTCTGAATTGATGAAGTCATACATCGAGATAAAGGACTCAGTCGCTTCCTTGTGGTGATTTCATGTGTAAACTTTATGAGCCCCCTTTTGCGCCGAGATTAGCTAGATCTAAACATCATATTAAGACAGGTAGAAGTAGCCAAGAGAAGTGGGATGACCAAAAAAGTTCAACGCCCGGAAGACGAAAATGTACATCATGAAAGTTATCAAAGAACTATGGACATTAAATGCCTTCAATCTAAGGGGCATATCATGTGTAAAACCTAATGACAACATACTAATTTTTTTGCCCTAAAATGAGTCAATTTTGTAAGACAGACATTCTGATGAGACTGAGACTAAATGAAAAAGGATGCATGTTGAATGACATTGGGACCATTAATTGGTAAGAGAATGACCCAAAGGTAAGGGAAAGGTGAACTTGGCAGAAGAATCTTCCAACGACTAGCTCCAATGTTGACCATCTGATTAATATCATTTATTTATTTCATGTTAATACATATGAGCTAAACCAACATTATTTCTCCATTAATGAAATATCCTCTAGTTCATTGCAATGTAAAAAATTGAACATAATTGAGCTCAGAATAAATTTTCATAATTTCTACATTATTATGCAATCGTAGGCAACAGAATACACTACTATATAAAATTCAGTGTTTTAGAATATAACCAAATAATAAAGGATTATGCAGAATGTTGTTTCAAGTCTTTAATTATATTCAGTATTATCCGAGTTCCATATTATTTTTCTGACAAATAAAAAGGTGCACATTTTAAAATATCTGATGCAAAATTTCTCAAAAAATTTCTAAATATTCATTATTGATATAAATACGATATGCAGAAAGTTATACATTGAAAATTTTATCAGTGCAAAAATATTATCATTTTTTTATAGCAAAAATATAAATTTAATCAAAAAATATTACAAACCTCAATGTGGACAATACTCAGAATTGGGCTGACAATTGAAAATGGCCTGAAGCTGCTTAAAATGAACTTTCTCTCTATAAAAATCTCTTCTATTTAAGCCAATTTTTCAAAATACAGATAACACAATGCAATTAATGCACCTCCTTCCCAGTGCCACGATGCCCCAAGGAAACAATTTCAGATTTCACAAACATGCATTCAAATCTCTGAAACCAGCTTCAAAACATATGCAGACGTTTTTTTCATGCATACAAATTATTCTCAAACATATGCAAGGGAGTTCAAATACATAAATTAAATCAAATTACCTAACTTCTTGTCTGATCAAAATGGTTTGAACAGTACTATGTTCGTGGAAGTGCACAGTTCAAGAAGCGGCTCCCATGGCGCAGCACTTTATCTTGTATGACATTTAGTTCCCATCTTTTGATTGGTGTATTGCTCTTGTACCGTTCTTTGTAACAGACAAAACTCTTAACTATTAAAGAATTGTCCGTTTTATTCTAATGGCCTTATAATTTTGATCAGTTGGTGCAACTTTCTAGCTAGAAGGTCGTCCATCTCAACATTGCTCCCCCATGAACCATTATACAAAAGAACGTTTTGATGTTTAAGAGTTTAGATTCTTTAAATTACAAGATTTTACAAAGACAAACTCTTAACTAAAAGAACTATATGAGAATTGCTACTTAGCAAATAAAGTGGAAACAAAGCAAGTTAATGAGGTTATCGTGAGATCTTTACAAAAGGGACGAAGACTGATTGTAACAAAGGTTATGATTCTTCATTTTTTAAGAAGAACTACTACAATAGAAGCTATTGCATTCCAAAGTAGATGATGACGAAGGCTTCGTTGGGACAGTTTCTTACTAATATATTAGTAGAATAAATTTTTTTAATTCAAAAAATCACTACACTAAAATTACCCATTAGTCGAAGATTTTTCGGCGGCTTTCGGGTAGATTTTCCAGCTCATTTCCAACGGATTATATTGAAATATTTCTGACAAATTTTCCGGCGAATTTCCAACGACTTTCCTACTGATTTTAATAATTTTTGAAAAAAATTATATATTTGTAATTTAATAAATTAATAATTTTATAGCTTATTTTAATTAATTATTAATTTAATGATATATTTTAATTAATTATTATGTTAATTAATTGTTAATTTAATAAATTATTAACTTTAATAATTTATTTTTATTCATTTTTAAATAATTAAAATAAGTTGTTAAATTAATAATTAAGTAATTTTTAATTTAATAACTTGTTTAAAATAATTATTAATTTGCTAACTTATCTTAATTATTTATTAATTTTAATTTATTTTAAATTTTAATTTTGTATTATTCTATTTAAATATAAAAGAGTAAATTTTGTAATACATTTTACTCCACATCAAAGTGGTTGACTATTTGAAATATTTACAGGTTTTGTGTTTGAATCCCATAGTTGTCCTGCAGGAAGGCAGGCGAGTGGACATCACGTGCGGACGGGTAGCTGCAGTGGGCAGGTTGGCATGTGGGCAATGCGGGCGGGTGGGTACCTTCCGCGGACGGGTGGATACCTGCAGCGGGCAGGTGGGCGGGCAACTGTGGCGGGTAGCTTCCATGTGATTTTTTTTCGTTGGACAGCTGCCGAAAATTTTTCCTGCGGCTTTTTTTCGATAGAAAACTTTCCAGACCCTCGTTTTACTGGTGAATTTTTTTCTACCGCTTCAGAAAACGATAAAAAAGTTGTCACAAATGAAGCATAAGTCTGTCAAACCACACACATCTTGTAAATTTTCAATTCTCTCTATGCTTTCTGAACTTCCCTCCACCGATATAAGTATGCTAGATCAAAAACTCATTTTGAACCTTCTTCTTCCTCCCTGAAACACAAGAAAGGGGAGATAATCTAAACTTCGTACATTAATATATAAAAGTAAAAAAATGCAAGCTCCAATAAAATTCAGGCTATGTTAGTTCAATTTTAGTACATTAATTTATTTTAAGCTTCTGAGATTAACATCAACTATCTAAGATAAATTAAAAGATTAAACTTAAACACTTCACCTTCTAATTAATCTCATAAATACTTTAAATGATCCAAATCCCACAAGCAAATCTCTGTCCCCTCTCCTTTCTTTGATGAATTATTGGGTCAGGTCACCGAACGTGTTCGGAACCCAATAAAAATGCGTCATATCACCTCCTACTCGATACTGTGCTTGGTACTGAGCTCGGTACTCAGTACTGAACAATACCGAGTACCAAATATAAGTTGTATCCGGTGACCTGACCCAATAATCTCTTTCTCCAAGTACCAAAAGCCCACAATTGACCACTTGCAGTACACACAATTAATTTTCAAGTCAAGAATAAGCTACTTTTTCCACCAATCTACTAACCCTATAACTCCCTATCATTCCTACTCCTCACCCACTCCACCTGCAAGCTCAGATCTACACACAAAAACAAACAGTGGACCTAAAACCAACCTATTTGGAGCTTAGTTCCAAAGCAGAAAAAATAATAATAATACTTTGGATGAACATAGATATTGGCTTCTTATAAAAGAAAAAATGTTGGATTTTTATTGTTGACCATATGTACCACTTGCATTTACTATTTTAGTATTCAATAATTTGATCTTTGTAGGTTTTTGTTATTTGGTCAAGCAAAAATCATGTGCAACCATGTGAATTTATGGCCTAAATCGCCATTGAAGCTACTTAATTTAGTATTTAATTACTTCTTAATTTATATCTTTGTTGGGTGTTATGAACCATAAGTTCTTAGACATCTGTAATTTTTTCGAGGAAAAAAGTTAGGCCTATGTATCATTGAGTATTGTGAATTCAACATAGCTATTAGTAATATTGAGTTGTTTACATCAAACTTGATATGATTACTTATATTTATTTACAAAAAAAAAAAAGAAGTTTTGAGGATAATTTAAGAGAGATTTTTCAAGCCAAATTTGATCGGGATTAAGGGTGTCAAAATATGAAATGACCATAAACCTGACCTGGACCAGACCTGGAAAATTCCTGGTTTGGGTCAACCAGTTTGCCATAAGGGTGGGGTTTGGGTTTGAGTTTTCGACCCGTTTGCAAATCGGGTAGAGTCCGGATTGACCCGGGAACCCAAAATCAATCTGATTTGACTCGTGAAATTTGATTTATCACCGTTCAACATCTATCGGCCTGTCGCATCGCCATCTACGGCCTGCTGCGTCAAGCGCCACCCATCACTGCATCAGCTATCAGTCTTGAGATGAGATCGTTGATTTGTTCGTCATACGGTCACGATACCGTCACTGTGTTCGCCGTCCAGTCACGATATTGTCGCTTCGTTCATCGTTTGGCCTGGTTGACTCCATCGGCCATCGTTGCCGCTAGCAGGTCTTGCCCGTCGTGCCTCATGGATGCACAACACACCCCGCAGGCCGATGTCACACTAGCGCCTGCACCGCACTCCCCTTTTTTTTGAATCAAACGAGTATGTGAGTTGTCTTGGGACAAGCTAGTAACCCGTGCGAGTCGGGTTCGGTTTGAAATATCAAATCCGTTTGCAAAAACGAGTTGGGTTCGGGTTGACCCATTTAAACCCGGGTGAACTCGTGTTCGACTTGAACCCGAGCCGTTGTCTTGTTTTGACACCCCTAATGAGAATGAACTTTATTGCCAAGAAATTTGAAATGATATGTATTTAATAATGATGAATGATTTAAAATTTAAATTATACTTATCTTGAAATAAATATTATTATTATGATATTCAAATAGAATATTTTTTCTTAAAATAATATATATACAATCGAATTAAGGCTTTTCAGTAAATTCTAAGGTAAAACTTGAGTCTCACCTGTGAGAAAAAGATTAAAGGGCTTGGGAGCCACCAATGGAGCTTCAGGTGTCCTCAGTCGGTCTCAGTTCTCATGAGTCATATAAAGCAGTATGTTTCAGTCTGTGCAACAAAGAGGGTCCACATTCACATCCAAACTATTTGGTTACCTTCCGATCAATCAGGTCCGTCAGATTCACGTCAGCAGCATCTTGGATGGTGATCTGATCATCACTGAGCCTTGAATGGTCTCTTGAGTATTTCTCACTCAGCCATTCAGGGCTGGCAACCTAGCCTAGCTCGCTCTGTCGCTGATCCACTCGCCAGAGGTAGCTATTTACCATGCAGCGCTATAAGTGATCAGTCAAGTCGAGTTGTGACCTTATCGAGTTCGGCTTGTCAGTCAAAAAATCAGCTCGAATTCGAGCTTGAGATCAAACTCGGCTCGCAATCCTCCGGCGGTCGGGGCCGCCTTATGCATCATTCGACATCCGGGAACGAGCGAGCCTTCTACGTCATCCTCCATCAGTGTTGTATGCCTCGTTCCGAGCTCCAATAGGTTACATGCACGAACTCCTGTGGTCCGCCTCCTTCCGCGAATTCACAAACAAGAGTTTCAAAACCACTTGCGGGGTTTTTAAATTTAATAAATAAATTAAAATTGTTAAAAAAATATTAATAGTGATTAGGGTTTGCTCGTGAGCTCATGAGCTGAGCCTCTTCAAGCTCGATCTCGAGTTCGTATAATAAACGAACTCGAGCTCGTGGTTTGATAAGCTCAGCTAGCAAAGCTCATTAACGAGTCGAGTTGACTTTGCTCACTTACACCGCTATGATCACATCAAAGTAATGCAGGACCATAATATTTTTTTCTATTAAACAATTTTATGTGATTCAATAAATATTAACCAATTCATTATGTGCATGCAGTTTTTTGGTCCCTTGCATGGCAACCAGCTTTTTCACTTATGCTTATCAGTTAGTTAAACGAGTATTCCAATGCTCCTATGTTTCTTAGGTTAATTTATTATAAAGCATGCAAACATTTTTATTTTATTTTATTTTTCTGAATTTCAAAATTAAATTATTTAGGTCAAATATTTCCTGCTCATTTTTTTTACCATGAGTAATTATCAAATAATACTCCATATAAACCAAGGTTGTGAAAACCGGACCGGACAACGAACCGGAAGAATGAGAGGTTCATGGTTCGACCGGTTCGACCGGTCGAACCGGGATCGAACCGGATGATGTAATAAATAATAATATAATTAAAAGTAATAAAATTAACATAATAATAATGACAATTTATTCATAAAAATTTTATAATTCTAAGAATTTTTAGACTAAAAATAAATAAAATTAAAACATATATAATAAATTACATAATTTTAAAATTAAATATAAATAATTATTATATTTATGCTATATATTTAAATATAAATAATTACTAATTTTAAATTTAAATATAAACATATTCAATTTTTTATTGTAATTTATATTTAATAAAAATTTAGTTTATATATAAATATATATATTTGATATAAATAATTGCTTTATGTTATATATTTATGCATAATTTACATATATAAATTTTATATTATAAAACTATATTTATAAAGTCATACAATAGTATTTTTTAAGATTTTTATTTTTCTATCATTTAATTTCGCATTTAGAAAATATTTTAGAACTTTAAAAATGATAAATAATTATTTTTATTTAAATAATTATAAAAAATATAATTAATAATAAATTTAAGAAGTTTAAAAATTATTATGATAATTTTTTATTTGAATATTTTACAAAAAAAAATTTCCAACAAGTTCTCATTCAAATAAGTCTAATGCACATTGTTGAATGTTGAAACAAAAAACAACTAGTTCTTTAGTCCCACATCACTTAGGAATTCTAAGTTATGTTGTTTATATACCTTTCCTTGTCCTTATGCTTTAAGAGCTTTCATGGTATTATGGCATCATGTGAGTTTGGTTATTTATATTTAATTTACTATATAATATAATAATAATTTTGAATCATATTATTAAATAAGATATATGTAATTTAATATTAATTAAACATTTTATATAAAAATAAAATATTTAAATATATTATTAGTTGAACCGGCCGGTTCTTAAAAAATGGACCGGTTCAAGCCGGTTCTTTGTTAGCCCAGTTCTTAGGTAGGACCAAACCGGCTGTAAGACTGGTTCACGGTTGAACCGGTCGAACCGGCCGGTCTGGTCCGATTTTCAAAACAATGATATAAACTTTAGGGTTTATTTGGAACCGCAATTTTTTTTTTTTTTTTCAATTATGATTACAGTTTCATTTGGCTATTATTATTTAAATTTTTTTTACGAAAAATTACTTTTATAATCGTAGTTGATAACTCGTATTATCTTTAAGAAATTAGCTATTCGAGTATTTAAAAATAAACATATTTATAATATTTTTATAGTAGTCTTCCAAAAAATTATTTTTCAAAAAATAGTTCATAATCACTTTTATAAAATGATATATCCGTTCCAAACACGTCCTAAATCCTAATAATCTTATTTTCCAAACCGGTGGCCTACCCGGCGATTATTCACACTACAGGAAAATCAGTTATTACCGGCGGCATTTTCCGGCGGCCAGTTTTCCAGCGGTTTTCCGGCGGATTACTGGCGGCTTTTTGACGGCTTATATCCTACAAAATTTTCCGGCGGCTTTTAAGGTTTTCCGGCGGAATTTTTAAATTTTTTATTAAATTGATTAAAATTATAACAATTTAAATGATTTTTATAAAATGACTAAAAATAATATTAAATTTCCAGCGGCTTTTCATGTTTTCCGGCGGCTTTTCAAGTTTTCCGGCTTATTTTTTTTTTTACTTTTTTAATTAATTTAGTTGGTTTATTTAATTTTATTTTGAAAATTTTATTTTCTATTAAAAGATAGTTTAAATAAAAAAATTTGACACTAATAACACATTTAATTCATTAATAATTTTATTGTATATTTAAATTAATTATTTATTTAAAAAAATTATTAATTTAATAACATATTTTAATTAATTGTTACTTAACTAATTTATTTTAATTATCAATTAGAATAAAATTTTTAAATAAATAATGTTTTAATTATTATATTCAGCATGTTTTAATATAAATAAAATAATACTTAACCATTCTCATTTTGCAGGATCGGCGCATTGGTCAGCTTGTGCGCGTGGGGGCTGCGGGTGAAGAAGAGGGTCAAGGTTCGAATCTCAGGGAAGACAGAACGCGGGAGCGGGCGGTTTGGGCGCGACCCCTCGGGCTCGTCTGGCTCACACGGGTGCGGTCCGGCGTGACCCCTCGGGCTTACATGATCCAGTCACGCGAGCACGGTAGCGCGGTCCGGCGACCCCTCGGGGCTTACACGGTCCGGTCACGCGACTGTCGGAGCAGGCGCTGGCGTGCCGGCGAGATCGGGTTACGCGGGGGAAGCTGGCGCCTGGCGGGGTGGCGTGTTTGTGTGTTTTTTTTTTAATTCAACCGGCGGTTTATGTCCGCCGGCAAGCCGCCGGCATTATTTGCCGCCGGAAAAAGCCGTCGGAAATTATTTTCCTACGCCGTTTTTACCGGCGGCAAAAAAGCCGCCGGAAAACCGTCGGAAAATTAAAAAATCGCCTGAAAAAGCCGCCGTAAATGGATGATTTTCCTGTAGTGTCAAGTATAGGCCGCCAGAACTACCGGCGGTCATAACACCGCCGGATATAAAAATGACCGGCGATATACTGGCGGCTCAAACCGTCGGTGTTAAGTCATTTAATTACCAGCGGCTTGAGCCACCGAAAAGCCGTCGATAAAAGACCTAAAATGAGACAGCCTGAGCCTCCCATTTCATTTCATCTCCCGCGTTCTCTCAGTTCGGCCTTTGCTCTCCCGTCGCCTCCGCTAGCCTCGCGCGACCTAGCGGCTTGACAACAGCCGCTGACGACCGGTCTCCGGTAGCCGACCCCACACCGGCCGCCCTCGATCTCCATTTGCAAGGCCGCCAACCCCACACCGGCCGGATCCCATGCGCGATGCCGCCTCTGAGGTGAGCTTTCTTTATATGCTTTTTGGTGATTATATGTTCTCACTAGACGTTTGCAATAGGTTGTACTCTAGTGTATGCTTTGTGGTGATTATATTCTTCTTGTTGATAAGACTAAAGATGGAGTTGAAGGTAAACTTGAATTATGGAGGTCAACCTTAGAGTCTAAAGGCTTTCGTTTGAGTAGATCTAAAATTGAATATATTAAGTATAATTTTAGTAATAGTAGATATAGTGGGTGGATTGTGACTTTGAGTGATCAAGTCATTACTTATAGTACATGTTCTAGATATACGTTGGAGTAGCTTTAGTGGCATGATATACGTTGGAGTAGCTTTAGTGGAAGATATGATAGTCGTCTTAGATGATTTGGTCACATAAAATAACGCCCTTCCGATGACCCGGTTAGGAGAGTAGATGTATTATATTTAACCTATGTTAAGAAAGGAGAGTAGATGTATTATATTTTCAGATGCTACGGGTTTCCGGTGGCTAACCGGCGGTTTAGCCGCCGGAAATGATGATACCGGACGGCTTATTTTAAGCCGTCGGAAATGTACTCGAACCGCCGGAATTTGCCAGCGGTCGACCGACGGTTACCGTGTTTTGACCGCTGGAAGTGACAATATCGGACTGCTGATTGACGCCACCGGAATTATCCTTTAACCGTCGGTATTTTACAGGCGGTTTACCGACGTTGTCCGGCGGTTATCCTGCGATACACCAACGGTGTCTACCATCGGGTAGCCGCCGGTATGTTACCGTCAGAATGCCGACGCTGTCCGGGGATTCATCGGCCGCACGCCGGCGGCTATAACCGCCGGCTATGCCGTCGTCAAGGACCGCCGGTAATAAATATGGAGGTTTGATGTCCGGAACGCCGCCGGTAATAAATCCGGCAATAACCGGCTGTATAGGCCGTCGGAAAGCCGTCGGCAAAATAAACTGCTGGAAAAACATCGCCAGCAACGATTTCCGACGCCGTCTTTACCGGCAGCTTTGGAACAGCCGAAAAGCCGCCGGTTAGTTTTAGAGCTGCCGGTAATAACTGGTAAACCGCCGGTAATAGCTGAATTTTTTGTAGTGCACGCGCGTCCGTGCCGACGCACCCACGCACCTGCCAGCTCGTGCGCGTCCGTGCCCGAGTCCACGCGCGCGTCCGAGTTTGGTCAACCCGTGTCGGGTTAGGTCAACCTAGCAACCCGCTGGGCCGGGTCTGGGTTTGGATTTCCAACCCATTTACCTACTCGGGTCGGATTAGGGTCGACCCGTTTGAACCCGAGCCAGTTCCGGGTTTGACACGAACTCGGCCCGTGCCCAAAATTGACACCCCTAATCCGCCAATGCTGCAAAGTTTGTTGGGAGAAACTACTGAGAGTAGAGCCCCGCAGTGTTGTCAGACGGACCAAATGATAGAGGTTAAGCATCGTAGCGCTTGGTGCCACAATGCTCCAAATTGGCGCTGCAGTGCTTCGAGGCGAAGTGAAAAAATTTCTTTCTAATTTTTCTTAAGGGTGGCATCCCTTGGTGTTATTTTCACTTGATTTTCTCTTTTGTTTTGTGTAAGAGAATGATGCAAAAGATGAAAGAATGAGAGAGAAGAGAAATTCGTACTTATTTCTTCATATTTTCATAGTGAATTTTTTGATGTGGTGTGATTCCATGATTTTTTTCCTGATTTCAATTTTTTCCAATGTTAAACCCTAACATCCTTTACTTTCTACTGCATTTACTTTCTTATTTGTTTCGTTGCGGTGTTTTACTTCTATCCCCAACAATATCAAACAATTAACATGTAACTCAACCAAACTGTCTTCCATTTCTTACGTGGTCGGCCATCTACTCCATCATCGATACTGCTCTTAGGCTTCATTTGTACCGACTTTCTTATTGCTTTTTAAAGGAGTTTTCTAGTACAAATTTTTTTAATTTTTGTACTGAAAAGTAGCTTTAAGAAGCAACAAAAAAATAGTATGAACAAAGCCTTAACTTAAGGATCATTGATGGTTACATGGCCCTCACATTAGCTTGCCCCCAAAAATAAATGACAGCATTTGTCGTTTATTAGCTTGTCCCATTTGAAAGACTTACAGGCCATCTACTTCGAGAAGAAGGATTGGTGACAGAATATAAAGATTAGTTCAGATGTGCATGAGCAGATACATATAAGATACCAAAATCTGCTAAAGCTGCACTGTAACACTGAAAGAAAAAATAAAGAAAAGCCGATGTCTTATGTGGTCAATTTAAGTTTATTTTTATTTTTCTTAACATAAGTCGAATCTTATACATCTACTCTCCTAATAGAGTCGTCGAAAAGCCGCTGTCTTATATGGCCAATTCATCTAAGAAAATGGTCTCAAATGGTCCTTTCAGGGTTATCAATGGTGAAAAAAGCAGTGCCATGAAAATGTACTAAAATTGGATCCTGCATTGCAGGCCCCACTAGCTCTGTCCCATCAATTCATACTATAAAAATACCATAAAAGAAGACAATCTTGCATAGTATTGCAGTAAAGCTTCCCAAAGGATGTAGTCAATAAATAGTTCAAGAACTTGGTCTTTCATTACTACAAGGAACCCATCGGGCTTAGTTGGGTTAGTGGGCGAGCATAGTTGGGAACCCCCAATTCATGTTCGTATCTCCTTTCATATGGCACGACTCCTTAAGTGGGAAAAAAATAACTACAAATCTAGCTTACACCTGTGAGATGGTTGCTGATAGGCTCGTCAAGGGATTAATTTTGCCGTCAAATATCTCCAAAGAATGGTGGCAAAAGGTAAATATGAGTACTACAAGGAAATGACCAGACAAACCTTAGTATAAAACTTGTAAATGTCTAATCTGAATGAAATACAATCATGTGATCCCTCAAATCTAGATCCAACGGTCAGCATTGTCCCTAACATTAAGAGTATCAAGACCTTGTAAACAAAATCTCTTCATGAGCATAATTACACAATTTTTCAGATTTTCTTGGTAAAATTTGATTGAATTAATTAGATTGATTAATGGTTATTCATTAAACTGTAGCAAAATTACAATGATTAAGCTAATCTTGAGACACTAAATTCAAAAATGTACCAATGTTGGGAATAATCTTATTAACTTACTATATAGAGAGGTATATTCATGAATATACTTATTTTCTTTCAACATTACTCATAATAAATTAAATGTAGTTAAGCAAAGAAGTAACACATCAATCAGTCAAAACAAAACAGATGTGATGGGATCCCATAAACAATAAAGAGATTGAAATCTTATGATGATTGATGGCGCACAAATCAATAACATGTATTCAATTGTGATAAAAAGTCTAAGGCAAGTTGCTTTTATTTTTCACTTATTATAGTGAGAATGAAGTGATTCTATGTATTCCAAATCATATAAAGGAAGAAAGAATAGTAACTACATTCTCTTGAAGATCCATGACGTCGACGCACTTTCTTTTTGATCTACTATGATGTCGCCTCTAAGAGGTGTCAATTATTGACCTGACCTGATAATTCGATCAGAACCAGATCCGAAAAATTTGGGCTCGAGTCAACCCGTTAAACAAATTGATCAGCTTAGGTTCCTATTTTTGACTCATTCGAAAAATCGAATCGTGACAGAGTTAACTCGCTAGCCTGAAATTGACTCGGATTTGACCCTTTCTCGACCTCGCCACTATGACTCACCCCCCCCCCCCCCCCCCCCTCGCGGCAACACACACCCGTGACAAACAACACCCATGCAGCCTTGATAGTTTCACGCACTTGCGCAGTCAAATCACCCTCACCACTCTCGCTAAAGGCATGCACCTGCGCAAACGCACTCACACTCTAGACAATGCAGCCTCGCCTTCACTAGTCACACTTGACACCCCTGCACGTGATCCACGTTCAATCCTAGCAGAATACCGCCCTCGCCTGTAGTCTCGTGCACGCTCATAATTGACACTTTGAGTTAAGTCAGGTCAACCCGATAACCTAACAGTTCGGGGTCGGATCTAAATTTTTTACCATAGCAAAACTAAATCAAGTCCATATCAACTATATCAAACCCCAATAAATTCCAAATTCAACCTGAACTCAACCCGAATACCCATTTTAACACTTTTAGCACCTCCTACTATATGTGAAACTCTGCATAGTTATCTGAGCCCCATTTCTCATTTTAGATTTATGTTGCTTTCCTTCAATTTAGATTTCAAATGACAAATCTTTTGCTTTTGGCTTAATCATATTATTACTAATGTCTATTTTGCGACTTTTTATGTTTATACTAAAAGCCAACATTCCATGTCAATTGTAGCTCATTATGACGATGAACAATGCACTGAGAGGTCGACAGACTATAGAGACTTTCAAGTTCCAACTGGTTCACCAAGTGGGTAAAGAAGAGAGGATAAGCTTTAAGACAAACAATCAAGCCCTCAGTATCTGGTGTGCTACAAGAACTGGCTTCCCAATAAAGAAATAGTCACAATTTTATTACAGATAATATAGGTGAAAGAATTCTGATAATATAGATTTTGTTTGGGACAACTTTTTTAGTGCTTTTTAAAACAACTTTTTAGTTTAAAAATTATACTAAAAAACTGCTTTAGAAGCAGTAAGAAAGCCTTCCCAAACTAAATCATACAGACAGAAACTACAATACCATAGTCTTAAAGTGGATGTCATTCAAGTGATGATCCATGAACCTTCATGACAGACTAACTGAAGCTCTTCTTCAGATTTCAATTGAAATATGAAGAAAAAAACTGTACCAGCTCATGGTTTCTTGCCCTTTTTACGCTCACATTAAGCTATCTCACAAATATGAATTATCAAGCTTTTAATTCCATTCACATTTCAAAATTTTTAAGGCTAGAAGCTGAAGTGCCAAGTGCATACTGAAACTTGTAGAAGGCAAACTTACAAAGAAAAGGGACGAGGTAAGAGCAGAAAAGAAAGAACAAAAAACACAATATGCTAGAAGGGATTGAGGCCAAGGATCTGTAGTGTACAAAATGAAGCTATGGACTAAGTATTTCAATCATGGTTCTTGGCTGTTTACTCTGTTGTGAAGCTCTAGCATCTCCTGGTGGTTGGGGTCGACCGAGAGAGCGGCCCTGCAGTCCCTAAGAGCACCGGCGACATCTCCGATATGCTCATGGAATGCAGCTCTTAGGTGGAGCAAGTGGAGGTCGGCTTTGAAGGCAATTGCCCTCGTAAGCTCGGCTATCGCTTCTCCTTCCTTGTGACTGTCCATAAGCACTGTCAAATGCAAGAATAAGTAGAGTAACTTCATCAATGGCAAATTGAGGCATTGTTAAGAATTATCTTATCAGCTGAAAATTAAGAAAAACATCATATTTATAAGAAATGGACCATGATGGTTAAAAAAGAAACTCAACATAACCCAAACTTTTGAAGTAATAAATGAAAGTTGTTCTTGTTTTTAAATCTTAGCGAGTGATGCTTTGAATGAGTAATTTTGATCAATACTTTTGGCAAAGATCACAACTACAACACTCTGATAGGAAATACTTCACTTCGCAAGTAACCCTAAGGGAAATACTTGATTTCGCAGGCAAACCTAGCAGTGATTGGCGAAAAACAGAAAGAAATCAGCAAACAGCAACGGTACAGCAAACTTCTTGAGAAATATGTAGAAAACTGAGAGAAAAACGATAAATTCCACTAGCCGATGCAGGAAAACAGTAAACGATACAAGTTTCTTCAATTCGAGAGGAAGAATCAACTCTCCAAATCTCTAGCCAAGTCTAGAGCCCAAAGCACAAACCCTAGATCTCAGATTTGATTTCAAACTCAAGATGAAACCCTAATTCCAGCATTAGCAACTAATTAATGCCAAAGGAGTAATACAAAATCCCTAAACAACCCCTAATTCAAATATTTCCCTCCAAACAATCTTCAATCAAGGTGTGGACCCCAAAGGAGTAACCGGCCCTCTCTCTCTCCCTTCCTTGGGCCGGAGGCTATAATAGAAAACCGGCCCACTAGGGACCAGTTCAATAGGTGCAACCAGCCCCTCTTGGGCCGGCCTAACACACTCCCACGCATTTAAACTAACTAGTAAAAGAGCAAGTTCTTTCTACTTCACTGAAGAAAAAAAATATCCTATTTAACATAAAAAGTTAAAGATGTTAAATAATTGTTTAAAAAAAATCATCAAACCTGCAGCGCGATATCTGTAGGGGTAAACGCGCAGCGGGTCCAATTTAGTCACCATCTGCAGATCTGCTTTCGTTAGCTCGCGATCGCAGTACTCCGACCTCTTCTCATATGCCGAGGCAGTGTTTCTAGCCTTCTCTATCAACTTAGTCATTTCCTCATATGCAGAAGTCCTATTATTTTTAAGGAAATGTACACGAGCTAGTCCTTGATGAGCTCTTGTGTGCTGAATTTTAAGAGCACTGATATAGCAATCTGCTGCCAGATCTAGCTTCCCACAATCCACATATACACTGCCAAGATTGTTCAAGGCCTGCATCATAAATTTTCAAAGAAGTTCTAATCAATTCAGTTTTGTTTGGATGTTAGTTATTCATGCAACAACATCTCTCAAGTAGAGTTCATTTGATAATTAAAACCTGTGGCAAAACAAAAAGAAAAAGGCAAGCTAACTTTCTGCTGTCAAGAATATAAAACTATTTTCTCCAATTTTGGAAGACATCAAGAGGAAGAAAATCCATTTTGATATGAATATTTTCGTATAAAAAGAATTTATGTATGTCGAAATGATCAGATATAAACAGGAGTAGCTCCAAGCAATTCGGTCTGCAAATGAATACCAAGACTATTAAGAGCACTTGGTAGACCCTCTAAAACGAAAAATTGTTCTGTGCGGACCCCTGATGGCGTCCGGAGGCCAATCAGAACGCGCCACATCACTTTTTTACTCGGTACCGGTGCTCGGTACCGAGTGACATGATACGTTCTGGTTGATCTCCGAAACGTCCGGCATCCGCACAGAATAATTTCTCCACTAAAACAGCTTATATACCGATAAAAGGAAATTAAGTAGTTCTGAAAGTAAAAGATAGGTCGAGCGCAAAAACCCACAGGAAACCAGTGATATGAATATGACAGCAAGAAAGTAAACTCATAGCCCATAGGAAGCAAAAACTTGAAAAATGCACTATTCTGACTACCAAAATAAATGCTAGAATTAGAAGCAGTATTCTGATGTGAATGCACGCTTAAAATGCTAACGCCACAAAATTCATTAATCGATTTGGTAAAGCGGGAGCTTAAAGGAGGAAACACTTACTGCTATATCTACCAAACTATCCATTTGCAACAACCCTCTCAATTTTATATCATCTTATTAATATAAATACAGCTTTCATCAGCCTTGTGGCAGAGCAGATGAACAAGCTTCTATCCATTTAGAGATCAACTCTCAAGCCAAGAACTGCAATAAATGGCATAGCTCACCACTTACAATAAACTTGTCTAAAAAAGACTCATCTTTCTCGACTCCACCTCTTTCGCAACATTAATCGATAATATTGGCAAGCATGAGTGATCGCACAAGAAAAAGCAACCACAAAGCCGTATCTGACACGTATTGGTGCCGTATCGAAGGTGTATCAGTGTATCGGTATATCGGATACGCCTTCATAAATAGGTGTATCGGTGCAACATAGATCACGGTTCATTTAGATATGTAGTCCAGAATTTTTATGGATGCAAGTTCCACTAATTAATTACCTTCTCATTCATGGGAAATCACTTTCAATTAACGAAGTTTGCTTAGGCTTCACTTTTTTGGGTCATATTTAATATTTATGTTTGAATTTAGTTGATTGGGAATGATTAGAGGGATAGGCATAAATCAAATCAAAATTTCATGGTCTATTGTCACGAGTACACCAGCAGACCCAATCTGCCAATATCAGGAGACTTTGAGTGGAAAATTCTAAGGACTCTGATTAGAAATCATGGGTTGTCTCATCTCAAGTATTCCGAGTAGATTGGGGTGAAAATATGTATCAAAGAAGTGCTTTCAAAATTTGTGTTGCCTCATTTACCGGTAAAAGGTTGCTAGTATCAATTTCACTGAGTAGTTAGAGGCACAAAGCACGGTCACTTTAGAATCAAAGGCATCAAACATGACGAACAAAGTCTTGATTTTTTATTTATAAGATTTTAATTTGTGAATTTGATGTTAATTGGTGAGCTTGTTAATATAAGAGTTGGCCCAAATTTAATATGAGTTGGGGTTTAAATCCATCAAAAGGCCAATGCTTTATGACATTAGGAGTAAAGGGAATATACAATAACAAAATCAAGATTGTCAAATTCTTGTGGGCTCCGAAAATTCGTATTTGCCCTGGCCTCTCCGCACCAGTCTTATTTCTTGTTTGTTTATGTGACTGAAGACGGAGAGTTTTAACAAAATTAAGTTTCGGATGAATTTTCAGAAGGCAGATTGGGTTTTAGATAAAACACTACCCAAAGATTTCGTCCTCATTTTGTGAGGAATTTATGATATAAGTACTTGTTTCCTATAGGCGCAAGCCCCTATAGTTAATTACACCTCCCGGTAACAAGAGAGAACTTTCGATTAAGGCTAGTTGTTAAAGAGGTCGCATAGATTGCAAATCCAATGTATAATAGCAACAATTTTAGTGTTTGAATTTGGGATATGAATTTTGTAGTTTCAAACTTAAAGTTAATCACAGTAAATTTAAAACTGGTGATTGCGAGAGTGAAGACGAGCCTGATCAAGATCTCATGGTTCCGTCGTCCCGGGCTGTCATGTTCCCTGGTCTACTTAGTCATAGGAGCTAGTCGACCCAACCTGCCAAAGGTACCTTATCGGCAATCATGGGTTGCTTCATCCAAGAATACATTATAGACTTGAATTAATATTTGTCTAAGGGGATATATCTGAATCCACCTTAGCTGACAAAGGGCTTTATGCCTATCGAATATACCCTATGATTCATTACTCAAAAGTTTGAAGCCATTAGGGAACATACGGACTTTGGTTGTGATTGTAATATAATGATGACATTTTGCGGCAAAATCACCTGATAAGAGGGCACGTGCCACATCCCTGCTGGCAAGAGACTATTTGATGATGAATCTTAATGATACACACGACACAACATTCGCTCTTTGTGAGCTGAGGTAAATTTCAAATTTTTCATCCTTGACAAATGATTGTAGGAGGTGGGCGAATTTTAGTTTTAGGATTTAAGTGATATATTTTATTTTAAGATTTCAGACTTTTGTTAGATTTGAAATTTGACCCCTCTGGTTGATATTTTCTGTCAACACGGTTATCATCGGCGTGACATTAAAGTCGTTGTATATTTGTAGGAATTTGGGAGGCATTTTATTATTCAAGTCAGATCGACTTCAGTCCTTTCGAGGAGGATGAGACTTGAAATATTCGACCCGCAAAGCATTCTCAGAAAGTTGGATTTAAGAATCGAATAAGATAGCTGGAGCACATGCATGTTGTGTTTAGTTTGGAAATAAAATTTTATATTAATGAACATTTGACCCCATGCAGCATTCTCGGATATTTATGTTTATAACTTTAACACATTTATTGGAGCACATGCAGAGTATGTTTTAATATATAGATTGAAGTTATTATAAAGATATAGTCTTCTGTCCGCTTGTATAAATGTTGCGGATTCGGTGGCTTTTAAGTGTATTAGATTTCACTTTTCACTTTAAGCATCTTATCATATGATCTTATCATTGTGGTGAATAAAACTTATATTTATCTGTCTTAATGAGCAAGCAAATTTCTTTCATTACATCTATATTTCAAGTTTGCACATATGTTTTGGTTACATTGTTAAGAATCATTCAGAATGACTCTAGTTAGTGTCTTTTCTATAAGCTTATTTGGCGTATTCACTAACAAGCGTACAAATAAGTAATGGAGCTTGATTTGATGCATCATTAATGCCTGATAACATCAACAATAACATGATAGCTTGTACTTTTCAATAATGTGATCAATTGCCTTGGTAGTTAGTTCACATTTATAGAAAGTTGGTTCAATATAATATAATCATCTATTAATTGATCTTGACCTTTCACAAGCAACATAAGTAAGATGCCTTGGTAACTCAAAACATAGTGAAAATCATCTATCAAATGAATATTTATTTTATAGATGCTGACTCTTTTAGCATCGTTAGTTACAAATCCCACAATCAAAGTTCGCATTACAAATTATATATAGAGAAAGTTGCTAGCATCAAATCTCCCTCCATGGACTTTCTAGAAAATTTTTGCCTTCATCTATGATTTGGTCATTATAAAGGATATCTGGTGATAATTTTCTTTTTAAACTATCACTAGTTCACTACATATTTAGGTAAGTCAATGTTCCTTAATAGAATATTGTTCTACCAATGGATCACCATTATTATCAAATAACCTTGTTGAAAATATAGATTTCACAACTACATGAGATGAACTGCCAGCATTTTCTTTAATTTGAAAGTCCTTGTCGATTTAATACTTCTCTTCTAGTAGGATGAATTCATTCAATATAAAGAGGTAGATAGTAGCTAAGTACGGCATCCTAAGGTGCTTTTATACAAAACGATGTGTGAAAGGTGACATATTTTTCCCCAAGTTGTCAATCATGCTTTCATTAGAAAATTGCCCCTTTAATAATATAATTTTGAAACACCTTATCCAGAGACTTTTTAACACAAGGTATTTTTTCATTAATTTGAATAATTTCATTTGAAATTACTCGTGAGGGATCCTTGTTAGTTTTGATTTTGGCAACCTCCCGAAGTCTCCTCCCCCCGAAGAGAGGTTGGAGAGGGTACTTGCCCTTTTGGCTCGACTCGACTGAATGAAATCAACTGAGAGGAGTTTGGGGAGCGAATCATCCAGATCAAATCAACAACGAGGAGTTTGGGGGAGCGAGTCGACCTCAGAAACAGTCTTCAAGTCTTCGATCCACTCGGTCGGATCAGATCGTCGACCAAAAGCTTCGGGGGACCATATCAACCACGGGACTTCCTTCAAATTTCTCCTGCTGCCGTGCATATTGCTTGCCTTTCTTTTATTATTATTATTACATTAAATTATATAAGATAACAAAGAAGGGAGGGAGTCGGACAAGGCCAAGCGTCAGGCTAGGGTGCAGGTCGGAGGCGGACTCAACGACGGTTTGAGCACGATGGAGGCACCAAGCCGGTGACTGGTTAGGTAGAGTAGGCAAACGCAGGAGCCGATCCGACGCAAGTTGAGTTTCGATTCTTTGCGGAAGAGAGCAAGAGATCAAAAGAAATGATGGCTAGGGAACGATGGCAAGCACTGGTCGGGCTCGGCGGCTGAGATTCAGTCGTCTAGGGTACGCCGGCTACAACATTTGGGTACAAGTAGGAGGATTGGAGGTCGACAGGATGAGGAGTAGAGGGTGGATGTCGAGGACGAGGTCAGTTTGATTGCTCGGAGAAGACAGAGATTATAGCCAAAAACTTCCTATCGCCACAATGTAAGTGTGCGTGAGAGGAAGAGAATAACTGAGGGAATTTTTGTGCCGTGAGTGGGAGTTATGAGAGCGTGTGGAAGTTATGAGCGTCGTTTGAGCAGATTGTGGGTAATGGGTGGTTGAAGTCGTCGGTTATGCAAGTTCAGCCAGCTGGTGTGTGAAGGCGGGTTGGACGTCAGTTACAGGTCAACAATTATCAAATCTTACCCTATAGAAGCATACATATTTTGTTCTAAGGATATGAACTTCATCCATGAAGTTAATTCACAAAGCCTTGATAAGCACACAAATTGTTCCCACCTTCAGCACATCATTGATCACCTCTTGTAAGCTTGACCATGGAAAAAAGGTGAACCACAACATGGTTTGACATTTTTCCCCATTTTTACTTTCAGTAGAAGATAAATCAACCTCTTAGTTTTGTATAATATCCCCCTAATGGCTTCTTCTCATGTCAATGAATAACTCTTAATGAACCATTAGACCACATAATGGAAGAGCCGCTGAGGTAACATAAAAATCTGAGCAATCTACTTTTGCAACCAAGTGGGCTCAGTAAAAATTTAAAAAAACAATTTTTTTGAGGCTATGGATGTTGCTAGTTTCTATTAAATATTGGGAACTTTCTAGTTTCTTGTAATGCGTAATTTTTTTGACTTTCTACAACTAACTATGCCAGGAGAAGAAGCTCAAGCAGTACCGTTATAGCAAAAATAATACTCTGCATTCCTAAACCAGCTAATTGCATGCAAATTAGAAATTTCAAATTCAAGACATCGGTAACGTTATATAACTAAATGGAATATTGTGTACAAACAAAAACCAGATCAACTTAAAATGTACTTATAAACAATATTAAACAAAATAAATAAAAGAATTGAAGATCAATAAAGACATCAAACATTGATATACTGGACAAATAAAAAGCAAGAAATAATTTAGAGGATTTAATATAGTTTTACATTATTAATGAAGCTACAATGACTTGACACTTCATATTTAGGATCAGACCTGAGCTAAATATAAAATTTTTCAAAGTTTGCAGCTTCACTTAAAACTAAAGAAATTTATAAGACTCATTCACATAACATGTAACTAGGAATTTCTCAAGCTAAAGTTGAAACCTTCAAACAAAAAATAGAGCAAGGAAAATAAAATAGATTCAATAACAAGAAAAGCTATACAAGAGAACAAACAGTTTCATGGTATACTCAAATTAAACAATTTATCAAAAGTGCCATAAATAATAATAAAGCACACTTTTGTCTAAGAAAGCTGGGAGTACCTGGCCCTTTCGAAGCCTATCTGAAGGACACCTCAATGCATCTTCAAGAAGTGAGATAACAGTTGCAGAACATGAAGGATCAGGACTTGAATCTGCCAGTGCATATGCTTTCAAAAAGAAGGCCTCAAAAGACCTTTGGATCGAGATAGACTCCTCGGCTTTGCGAAGCCCTTCCTCACAATGACCAGTATCATATAAAATCCATCCTTCATAAACTAAACGATCGTGTTCGCTGGCTGCGTGCTGACGTGCAAGCTGCAAGCTTCGCATGGCTGCTTCTGGACAATTCAATCTATCAACCAAATTCACAAGTTCTTGCCACATTAGTTAGTGCACATCATCGCTTCGATAATTACTGATATACATAATACATGGTTCATAAGCTCACATAAAACTAGTTTTTCCTAACAATGAAGTTATATTTATCATTATAAACAAAGATAGCATATACCTGAGAAGAAGAAGAGACTGCCTAAAGTATAAAACTCCTTTTGCAGCATCTGTTGCCTCAAGCATTTGATAGATAACAGAAAGAGATCCAATATCATCCACTGCTGACCACCGCTCGTAAAGTTGAAGCCAGCAATCAGCGGTCGTCCACTGCTCAACATGTTCCTGAACAAGTGTTCGCATCTGAGAAGACGCCACACGTCCTTCAAACATTCGATAATCTGGAGACAAAGTAAGGATTGCCTGTACATCACGTAGCGCAGCTCTATAATCTTCAAGAGCCAAATAAAAGCAAAACCGCAGTTCCAAACACTCTAAAGCTAATTTGAACCCCAAAACACGGTTAATTTCCATGAGAGCTGCCTCAGCACTTTGCTTTCTCATCAAGAAAGATGCTCGAAACATGTAAGGATAAAGAAGAGTGGGATCTAACTCAGTTGCCTTATCAAGGTCTTCCCATTTTCTGTCCCCATCAGCATACAAAGATCTCTCCATGTACATCCAGCCGAGAGGATTATAAGAAGAAATCACAGAGCTCAGCTTTTCATATGATGAACGCTTATCTCCCTTGAAGCAAGCAACCCTAGCCAAACCAGCAACAGAATAGACATGCCCAGCAGCAACAGCAGCACCAAAAAGGCGTTCTGCTTCATCGTATTCCTTTCGCAAAAGCCTCACACAGGCAAGCTGATGAAAGGCTATCTGTTTCTGCCTGGAATTCACAGCAGACACAACCAACTTCTCCAAAAAGGAGGCTGTGACTTCTGACTTTGGATTAGCATTCATTGAAACCTCACTTAACAAACAGTAGAGTGAGAATGAGGCATGTCCTGCCATGATGAATCTTTGCTGCTTATTAGCAGTGGAAAAGATTCTAACAACTTGCTCATCATTTATACAATCAGGAAGATCTCGGAGGAAAAACTGTAGACAAGACGCAGCAAGAACAGGAGAATTTTCCTCCAGTGCACACTCCATAAGATCCACAGCATCTTGCCTTGAAGAAACCAAAGATGCCAACTTTCTATCACAGGCCACTTTCAGCTTCTCACAACAGAATTTATTTGCAAATATCAATATTTCCAACAAAATATCCAAGGATAACAATTCATTTAAACTTCCCAACAGGCTAAAGTTGCAGATTGCTCTCATACCTATGGGCGAGATGTTATTCTCAGACATATCTATTACTTCTTGAATTGACTCGGTGAAACACCCGTTAAGCATGGTGTTGAATGGCGGCGACAAATCGGCAATCTTCTGCCGATCACATGCTATATATTCTTCTCTTACTCGGAAGTATACGACGTTGGTTGACTCTATTTTACCTAAATTACAAGTGCTAATTACCTCAGAATCCTGAAGAGGGATTTCAGGGGCAACACCCAGGATCCTGAATTCCTGAGAACATTTACCACATGAAGCAAGGAGATCAGAGATAGGCTCTTCTCCTTTTTTCTCATACTTAAGCCAAGCTCCAAAAATTAGCTTCTCATAAACTGTGCTTGCTGTCTCCCAAGCAGAACGCAAGCTCCTCTGGAGCAATTTAACCTCTCCAAGACCCCTAAACACCTGAAATTGTAGCAAGTATACCTCAGTTTTCTCATGAGGCAAGCAGGATTCTAGCTCTTCATGGATCTGGGCCAAGACCTCCACATAGTCAACCGGTTTGAAGAAAGGGAGAACAGGAGGTTCAGCAACCTTGATAAGAGATTCTCTTCATGAAAATGAAACAAAACAAAAGTTCAAGCATCATAAAATTTTTGAAAAAGAAAAAAAGAAATGAACTTCAAAGGCATGTAATACATACATGGAAGAAGGAGAGTGAGAAGAGAACTTGGAAACCTTTCCCCTCTCCACCTGAAGCCATGACTGAGGATTAAACGTATGAACCTGATTTTCCTTGAAGGTATCAGCATGAAAAAGATTCCTCATGGCACATAGGATCGACGAAAACGCCCAAATCTCCACAGTATCAGTCTGGGATCCGCTCAAAATCCTCAACCAGATATCTCACTAATGAAAATACATCGACTGACCGGAGCCCTTCAGCCCCGTAAAACCTCAACCAAGCCAAAGTTCAACCTTTGCAATAACCAAAGAGAAACAAAGAGGGAACGATCGATCTATAAAATTCCCTCTCTCTTTTTTTTTTCTTTCTCTTGTCTCTACGCGAAACACCCAATAAATCTTTTGGTTGAAACACCCCTCCCCCTTTCCTCTACATCGGCATCACCAGCAATCCAGAAAACACTGAAAAAAAACTCTTTCAATTCCAGCCCAAACTCAAGAAAAAAAAACAGATTTCCAAACATTCTAACTTGAAAAAACAAAAGAACAAGAGAATCCAACTACTGAAACTGTAACGAAGTAGAAACCAAAAAAAAAACCACCTTTGATTGAAGTTTCGGCCTAGCTTCAGCTGAGGAGCAGACACGATGTCAAAGACGACGAATCCGATCGCGTTGATCTCTACTTATCGATCTCTTCTGAGAATAAACGCAGGCATAGGTCATCCTTTCACCGCCTATCGTCTTTATTTCCATACTGTTCTTCTTTTTAGGGCGAGCGATAGTGACAGGTTGAAGTCGCACAAGTGCAAATGGAGTGGGAGAAAATTAAAATAAAATAAAATAAAAGGAAAGATCCACATCTAAAAAATCAAACTATTTTATTCAAATCCGACCAAAAATTTATGGCTGCAAATTGGAGAGTTGCAGTAATTTCTGCTCTTCCTCTCACCTCTCGATCACAATCTTACATACTCATCCAACGTCTTTCTTTTTTAATTGTTTCCGGTTGGTTTCAACTAATGGGCAGCAATAATTTTTATCTGCCATTTTTGACTTTGTAAAATCTCATCTTTCATTCGTATTATGTAATATCTCATTTCAATATTTATTTACAGAGTCTCTTCCGTAGAATTCTTGTTCATCAATTCCAACCGTTGGACTATTTTAAATTTTGGGATTGGATCTTTTTTTTTTTTAAATAATTTATTGATCTTTTAGTTCAAACTCATGCTAGTAGATGATGGAATTGATGACCTATTATCAAATAAATGATTTGATACGAAAATTTGACATGAAGAGTCAGATTCGGGCTTAAATTATTGAGCTTATAAATTTTAGGTCGAATTTAGATTGGTACTCAAGCTCAAAATTGGCCTGAATACCATTCTAGTAAAAGTGAATTGAATCGTCAGCCACCGTCGCCGGTCGTCTCACCACCAGTCAACCGCAATCCATCAAAAACCGCCACCACCAACCATCGCCGTTGGATATCATTATCATTTTATTTTACCTTACATTCATTTTTACTTCAAGTTAAATAAATAATAAGAATTGATACGACATCACAAAATTAGCTTGATCGGGCACGAATCTCGAGGCAAAAGCTAATTGAAAACTTCAAAAATTAAATCTGGGAGCACCCAAACTCCGATTTCAGCGAGCTTATAGTCAAACTGAGCGTTTCAGAAATACGAACCCAACGACACCAAGATCAACCCAATCCGAGCCCAAATAAGTCCGAATCAAGGACCCGAAGCACTGTTGAAAGGTTCAAACCGCAATTTGAGTTACCAAATGGTCTCCGATTTTAACGAGCTTATACTCGAATCGAGCGGCTCGACGAGATGAATCCAACGATTCCAAGATCGCTGAATTCTAACATCATTAAGGCCTCCAAATGTCCAACAAACGGTGCACAATCGAAGGGTTCAATATCAGCATTCCATTCGACCACTCCCTATTTGCCCCTGATCTCACACCTATTTATGGACTATGCCACTCCATAAAATCTATAAATATAGCCCTCATTCTTCACAAGAGGGACTCAAGTGAAGGGGGAGAAGAAGAAGAGAAGAAGAGAAGAAGAGGAGAAAGGGGAAAAGAAGAATCCTCTCCTCCTCGACCACCGCCGGAGTTCGTCCTGCCGCCCGAACACGTCGGGATTCTACGTGATATTCGGGAGAACGCAGGAATTCTTCCCAACTTCCACGTGATGCTGAAATTCTTCCTAATTTGCAACAGAGTTCCCTCCTGACGCCGAAACTCCGCCCAAGTGAAGCCGGAGTTCTCCTTTGCCACCAACAAACGTCGGACTTCTACCCGACGTCGAACCTTCACTCTTCGCCAAGTTTCTACCTGACGCCGGACTTCTACAGGTTATCGGACTTTGCTGGACGTTTACGCGAAGATGGATTTATTTCCATTGTTGGACTTCTAACTGACGCTATCCTTCTGATCTTCGTTGTCAAACTACAGTCTTTCCGACCTCCGTCGCCCGCCGACTACGATCTTCCTGACTTATGTCGCCCGCCGACTACAGTCTTTCCGACCTCTGTCGCCCTCCGACTACGGTCCTTCCGACCAAACGAATTTGTCAACAATGACTCTTTGTATTAACATCATGTAATGTACTCTATAAGATGTATATCAAGCTAAGACCTTCCACCAAGGAAGGGCCTCATTTGTAATCGACTGCAATACTAGTGGATTCATTCAAACTGGGCTAGGTCCCGTGGTTTTTCCCCCTTTTTTAGGGGTTTTCCACGTAAAAATCTTGGTGTCTCATAAATGCTAGACCTTTTCTCTTATCTGATTGCGTGCCGGATTTTCGTACAACGCTAAGACGATAAACTTTATATTTCTCTACCGCCGCGAATACTCTAGACGCAACAAGAATATTCTGCAATCCTTTTGCATACATACAAATATTTCAAATATTTCAAATACAACATATTAATTTTTCAGTAAACTAAGTAGTCCCTAAATTTCTAAGAAAATAGTTGTGAATGATTAATCAAATTTTTTAGTAAAATGAGGGTGTATAATAACATATTAAGACAAAAAAAAAATATTTTTTAAGGGGAGGAAAATAAATAAATTTTAATCTGTAATAATATAAAAAGAATAATTTATTTCCTAAGAAAATAGTAATTAGTTTTATCAAATATATATCTCTTAAAGAATTAGTTATGTTCAATGAGAAATTACTAAGATAATTAAGATAAACAGATTTAAATATTTTAACTAAATTAAATATTAAAAAAGAATTATATATTTTAATAATTATTATATTGGATTCTCCTCTAAAATATTTTTAGATGATAAAATGAAGTGGTAAATCTATTTTTATTTAAGTGGATCTTAAAGACTTATAAAAAATATATAATTTGATAAACATTTTAATTTTTTTTAAATGAAAAAAAAAAAGATATTTAGAAAGAGAATATCAGAACATTTATTATAGAAATCATAATAAGATCAAAGAATCAATTTGGCTTTATACCATAAAGTTCCATTATAGAATAAATTGCATGAAAGCCAGTTAATATGCATGCAACAAAAAGGGATCTTTCAAAGGAAAAGAAAGAGCTTGAAAGGAATATAATAGAAAAATAAAATGATTAATTTAGTTGTTAAAGAGAGGATATTTTATAGTCATGAAAAATAAATATGAAGGAGCATAATAATGGTGTTAATTAGAAGTAAATTTGTAATAGTAATTCTTTTTCAATTATAATAACATTGTTAGAAATAAAAAAAAAAATCCTTATATCTATTTGTATTATTTGTGAGTAAGCAATAATATAATCACTAAAGAAATTTATATAAATAAATTGAATTAGGGCTAATTCACTACAGGAATACTGCCCATTACCGGCAGAATTTTCCGGCGGAGTTCCGGCGGAATTGTTTCCAGCGGGTTTTCCGACGAATTTCCGACGGATAAAGGGCAAATTTTTCCGACTTATTTTTTTGACAGAATTTCCGACGGATTTTCCGGCGGATTTTTTCCGGCAGAGTTTCCGACGGAATTTCCGGCGGATTAAAAATTTTTTAGAAATAAATAATTTGATAAATTATTATAATCAATTTCAATATAATAAATAATTTACTAATAACTTCAATAATTTATTATAAAGTGTTTTAAAATAATATAAAAAGATAAAAAAATAATAATATAAAAAGTTACTAAATTAATAATTAATTTATTATAAAATTAATAACTTATTTAATAGTTAATTGAAATATTTTAATTTATTTGTTTTTAAATAATTAAATTAAGTTTTCAATTTTATATATAACTTAAATTTTTTGAATATATAACTTAAATTATTGAATATATAACTTAAATTTTTTGTTAAATTATTGAATATATAACTTAAATTATTGAATATATAACTTAAAGTTTTTGAATATATAACTTAAATTATTATTTAAATTTATTATAACTTAAATTATTGAATATATAACTTAAATTTTTTGTTAAATTAAATTAATGATTTTATAATTAATAGGATATAGGTTAAATAATATAAAAGTAACAGAAATAACAGTTTTCCATTTCAGACTAGTTGGCAGAAGGCAGAAGCGCGTGAGAGAGGGGGTGGGCGGGGTTCGAATCCAGCCAAAGGCGGAGGCAGTGTCCGCGGTTCACGCGGGCAGTCCGGTCAGACGGGTCAGGCATTCGCGGGCAGGCCGGTTCGGCGGCTTTCACGGCAGGCCGGCTCCGCGGTTCACGCGGGCGGCGGGCTCAGGGTCCTGAGGACCTGTGGTCGTCCGCGGAACAGGCGGAGCACGATATAATTTTTTTTTTGTTTTGTTGGCATTCCGGCGCATTAAAATTTCGACGGAAATTTTTTTCCAGCGAAAATTTATTCGGAAATCCGCCGGAAATGTTTCCGTCGGATTTTTTAACGTCGGAAGTTTTTTTACGACGCGAACCAAACCGGCGGAAATATTTCCGCCAGAAATCCGCCGGAAATGCAATTTTCTGACGGATTTTTGGCCATTTTCCGACGAAAATGGCCGCCGGAAAATGACGTTTTTCCTGTAGTGATTATTTAAGGCTTCTTTCTTACTGTTTTCTAAAGCAGCTCTCTATTACAAAAATTCATCGAAAATTTTTGTAATAGAAATATGCGTTAGAAAGCAGAAAAAAAGTCATCCGAAACAAAGCTTAAGTGGCCTAATAAATATGGGAGATAAGGCCATTCGATTTTACTTTAGAAAGTGCACCTCAAATTATTTCTATGAGCGGATTTTTTTTTTAGGGCAAAGCTTTAATATAGCAATTACATAGATGTGACATCTTGATGTAAATAAGAAGTAAAAAAATTGGAAGAAATTTTTTAGAGAATAAGTAATTTAGAATTAATAAATATGCATCATATTAAGTCTTAGGCTTCGTTCGCTGATTTTGTTGTTTTACCTGGGCGTTTATTCTGAGATCGGGATGGCTGTTGTTCTTTTGAAGTTCAAGGTTCTGGGTAAACATTTTGAGATCGGGATGGCTGTTGTTCATTTGAATTTCAAGGTTTGGATATGGCTGAGCTGTCACAGTATGTTATGCGGCAAAATGGGCTTTATTTTCAAAAGTTGGAATCCTATACAATTTTGGTTAATGACTGATAGTTTTTTTTGGAGATGCCTTTGCAGGATATATTTCATTGGGTGCCTATTTGCGTGCTAGACTTATACTATTTGATCAAGTGGGCATTTTAAAGATCTGCAAGGTACTCTTTATTTCTAGTTTTTTTGCGCTTTTTTTGTCTTTGTCTTCAATTTTGCAAGAAGATGGCACTGAATGCTGATTTAAGGATCTTCCTTTTTTGGGTGCTGTCTACTTACAGTCCGAGTGTTTTCCTTCATTATTTTTGCATGTAATCTTATATCAAGGAACCACCGGCTCTTAGGTTTTATTTCTTTTAATTATGTAGCTCTTTGGAGCAGTAGAGGGCTGGAAGTTGCTTTTAAGGACTTTGTAACCGTTTTTTTAATATCAACACGTAGGCCCCTCCGTGGGTTTTAATTAAAAAAAAAAAAGTCTTAGGCTTCGTTTGACACAACTTTTGGCCATTATTTTTTCCCTATTTTTAAGAAATTTTTGTACTAAAAAGCTATTTTGTAAAGCAATAAGAAAGTCACCCCAAATCAAACTTTAGTGGATGATAAATTGATAAGCAATAAATATTATTGAAAAAACCATGATATTCTATCATGTTATAAATTTGAGAATAAATTATTTAGATTTAAGATTTGATTATTAAGTTAAAAAAAATGCTTTAAGCTCATTATAATATAAGTGAAATATATATAAAAAAAAAAATCTAAATTTGTATTATGACAAAAATATGAATGTTATGATAGATGTGGACCCCATTTCATAATGCTTTCTATTACTTGGCCACTATGCTTTTGTATATTACAAAATCATTTTTTAGCATAAAGGTCTTTGTTGAATGATATATGAGCTATTGTGTGGAAGAAGTTTTAAGTTTATGAATACTAAATAAAAGAGTTACCAAAAGCTAAAGAAGCATATTTTCTTGCAATTCACTTTTGTCAAAAGCACCTTTCTATAATTAAATATAAATTAGTACACCTACTATTATATTTTCTTGTATTATTAAACAAATCATTATATTATTATTATTATTATTATTATTATTATTAAAAGCTATATAAGAATATTTCTTGTTTAATTAAGAAATAACCTACTATTATTAAATTAATCATACCAAAATTAAATAATTAGTACTCTAAATTTAATTTAATTCAATAATTAGGAAATAATTTTATGATTGATTCTATTTATATAATATTTTTAAATAACAACTAAAAATCATATGCTTTAGTGGATAGTAAAATACAGATTAATTAAGACAATAAAGTATAAAATAAGAAAGCATAACAAAACACAATATATATATAGTATTGCAAAAGTGGGCCTATAATTAAGAACAATAAATTGAAAAAAAAAATGTTTATATTAAGAAGAGGATGAAACTAACTCAATAACACCTCTTTAGAATAAGATAATAAAATAGAGAGTAGAAGATTCATTAAAAAAGAAAACTATATAGTATAAATATATTTTAAGGTAAAATGGATAAATCAATGACATCATAATAAAAGATTTATATAAAATAAATTTAATGTCTCATATATCACTAAAAAATAGAATGAAAATAGATCTAAATAATTGCTACCACAAATTAGGTTTAATCTTTCATGAAATTAAAGTCAACTTCAAGTCAATGAAGAACTGCTTGGCATAAATAAGAGATCCAATTCGGCATCAACAGTAAAAGCCAATTTGGTATTTGTAAAGCTCTACTAAATGTTAGCAACTAAGCATCAGAGCCATCAAGATTTCTGCAAGCTTTTTATAACCCTTCCTACACTTATCATTTTATTATTTCTAGTTTTGTAATAGGTATATGACCTAAATGTTGATTTTGCTTTTTAGGCTTTAGTTGTCCTTTTTGATGTGAACTATTTTTGCGTTAAGGATCTGAGGGGTCCATTGTGCACCATGATTTTTGAATAATAAGCTTATTTCTTCCTTGAGATCTTTTTTATTTTTTTTAGTATGATATTGGAGCTAAACTTCACTCCATTTATTAGAGCTTGAGATAATTCTACCCTATCTCCACCATTTCGAAAGTCTCGGTATTTTTTTGGTTTCGCAAGCCCTCATTGGCGTGTGGCGACTACGCAATACAAAAGATAATGACTATTATGACACCTTGAAGTGTCTTAATATGCATATGTTAGGGCACATATTATATTAGGACATCAAACAATGGTATTATTTAGATGGTCATTGGCATAGGGATAAGAGCATCTTTATGTACCATTATATATATATATATATATATATATATATATATATATATAAATGTCTGAATATAAATGTAGTTAAAAGTTTTTTTTTAGTGCCATTAGATGAAATATACTATGTTGCTCTTAACGGGCCTCAATCAATTTAAATCTATTATGAAATCGAACCGAGTAAGTCCTATTCAAGAGTTTACAGAATTCCCAGTAGCAAATCAAGAGAAAATATTTTCCCAACTTCCGTGCAATTGCATAACAGAAAGAAAGAAAGAAAGAAAGAGAACCAGAAATTCAAAGAGAAAATCCTTATACAATCTCTACCTCCACCTTTATTATTCTCCCCCTTCCAGCACATTACCATAGACTTCTATCTATACATGCAAAAACTATAGAACAACAAAAATTGAGAAACATGGGAGCCAAAAATTTGTTTCAAAATAGCATAATCTACAACAAGCCACAAACTATAACAAAAATAATTTGCCAGCCTTTCTATTTCTATCAATTTTAATCCCTAAAATTCTATTTGCAGCCAGCATGCCCTTCATTTCAAATTCCAAGGACAACTGGTTTTTTGGCAAATCAAATTTAGTCCTTCATTTGCTAGCTATTATGATTGCCCCAATGCAATCTAGAGTTTATAATTTGACTTGGCAGTAAGTGAGAGAAGAATTTGTTATGGCAGCAAGTATTGGTTTATTTTTTTGCTTATCTTATATGATTCTCCCTGATTATATATATTCATACTGATTTATCAATGTCATATGATAAGTTATTGATATTTGATCGTTAAGCATGTCAATAAATGACTCGACCCGTCAACCAACCTAAATTTGACCCAAAAATTTGGGTTCAGGTCGGTCATGAACCTAGCCCGTTGACACCCCTAATAACGTATAGTGTTTAAGATTTATGTTAGGATGTTATAGAATGATCTTTGATTTTATTGATATAAAATTTCAATGTTTTTTTATTTAGTGAACATAAGATTTATAATTAATGAACTGTTGAGGATAATTTTTTTTAAGGAAACGATGTTGTAACACCCATATGTATAATTCACGTTGACCCGAATAGGGCCCGATAAAAAATCTAAATATGAGATCGTAATTGATTGATAGTAATTAAACAATAGTGGTTGGGAGAAGATGGTTGTTAGCATAGTGTTGATCATCAGGTAGAGCTTTCTCCAACTCAAAGTCTACGTTTAGCTTCATATTTAATCATTTTTCATATGAAGAATTTGGGTCAATCAAAGTTTTTTGGAGTGACATTTTGATAAATTTAGTGAAATTTTTAAAATTCTCCATCACCCATTTTGACTCTTTAATTCAAATAAATCGATCTTTCAGTATTTAAGTACTTTAATGACCTCAAATTTGATTGATCTTGAGCTTATTAGATTCCTCTTATTGAGACATGTGATTTGACTACAAGCACTCAAAATTCAAAGATTATTAGTCGATCCATTAATTAATTTCATAATTTGCTTTGTTAAGCACCAAATTTAAACAATGAAACTCCATGGTTAACCATGGCAACCACCTTAAAGGATAACTTGGCTGGCTATTGAAATAAGTCTAGTTGGGATATAATAAAACTAGAAGAGTTTTTTTGTTTATATTTGAGAAATAAATGATTTTCTCATGCTAATACTTGACAAATTTAAAATCTTTTGTAAGTAATTCATTAAACTATTTAGAATTTAATTTTTGCAGTGCCATGCATGCAGGATTTTACGCACATAGTGATTTTTCATGGGATACAAACACTTTGAAAAACTTTTCTCTCAATGAAATATTAATAAATTGACTGTATATTTTATTCATTCATTAATCATTTCACTTAGGGGCTCTTTTGGTTGGAATACAAAGCAAAACAAAGTAAGGTAAATGTAGATTATATTAAACTATTTTAGTTCATTTTTGAAGTAAACCAAATTTGTCCAATTTTGAGTGGGAATCGTTTACACCACAACCAAGCTCGCTTGACCGCCAGCCACCATCACCACCACCGGCCGCCGCTGCCATCCACCTCCGGCAACCACTTCACTTCCTCCAGCGGCCACCACCACCCACCGTTGACCACCACAACGACCAACGTCGTTGCTGACCACCACCCCACCGTCGTTGGCCGCCATCATTTTCAGACTTTACACTGCATTCATTACTTCAAATCAAATAAAAAAGAATTCTCTTGCATTTATTTTAAATTCATCCAAACAACTCCGAAATATTCCTTTCACAACGTATTCTCTTTTTAGCCAACAAAACAACTCCTCGTAACTTCAGAGGTGGTCATTGTATGCTACATATATATTTTTTTTTATTTTATACAATCAAAACTAATAATTAGGCTAAATTTGCATATCATGGATCTTTAATTTCAAAGGCTTTGTGATCTTGCCATAATTTTCTTCTGATGATGCTGGCCTGATAAGGACAACTTTGTCAAGAAATTCATCGACATCGGCCGAGCCTTGCCAAGGCTTCTATGGCATTTAGAATGTTGGGAACTATAGCTTTCTTAATTTTATCATCCTAGCCTTAGTGAGAGAAGACTCGATCAAAGTCTAGACATTGAAATCTTAGCTAATGTTATCCTTTCACTAGATTATCATTCCCAAGCTATGAAAAATAAAAGCTAGGAGAAAAATTTATGATTTTTTTTGGGACATTTTGATCAATTAAGATATATTCGTATAGACATCACATACTCAAGACTCGAATCTAAAACCTGTTGGTTGGCAACCAAAGAACCAAATTATCAGCAGACCAAGATGAGTTGCATGAAAAATCTATGATAAAACAGATGATTTGTTTTATTTAAAATTTAGAAAATTTGAAATTTCATATTCTATTGAATATTAACTTATTTTGCTTCACTTAGGTTTTGATGATTTATATTATTTAAACCCTTTGCACAATGATACATATCAAATAAATGTGTCATTGTGTTGAATGAGCTATGATTACGATATTATTTGGGATAGTTTTTTTATTGTTTCTTAAAACAATTTGTTAGTATAAAAGTTAAAAATTTTATACTATAAAATTGCTTTAAAAAACTGTTAGAAAGCCATCCCAAACAAATCCTAAGGCTTCGTTTCGGATGACTACTTTCTTCTTATTTCTTAAACCATCTTGTTAGTATAAAAATTAAAAATTTTGTACTAAAAAACTACTTTTAAAACGAAACCCATCGAGGCTTAGGGTGGTTGGTAGGCGAGCACGATTAATTGGGAACCCCCCATCCCGGGTTCGAATCCCCCTACTACAGCCTCGCCTCTTCGGTGGGGCAAAGCAAATGTGGGCCTGATGCCGGTGGGTGATCTCGCTAGCTTCCGTAGAGGGATTAGTTATGCCGCCAAGCGCTCTCTTTGAAGTAGCAGCGGGTATCTACCCATTCCCAAAAAAAGAAAAAAAGAAAACTTTAAAAAAGATAAATAATAAAGATTTAGCGGCGAATTTCCTTCTAGCAGCGCCTAAAATCATTGCTATATAACAATTCCCATTATAAAATTTCTCCGCAACAACTAAAAAACCGCTGAAAAATCCTTAACAGCAGATTTTCTTAGAGGAAAAAGACAAAAGACCAACTAATCATCACTGGAAAATATCAATTAAGTACAGGAGGCCGGCCAAACCAATACTCGTCTTCAGCGAAGAAGACGAATCCAGCGTCCACAACATGGAAAGGAGCCGTTGATGCTCTTCAAAGGAAACCATTCAAATGGCCATTTGCGAAGGAAACAAAGAAGATCAGTGCAGGACTGCAGGTGCTCATTTGTTTACTGTCTTCTTCATAAACTATTACATCTTACAACAAACCCATTAATTTCTTATGATTTTCATCTCTTCATTACTGATCACTTTCAATTATATGTATTCCATCTACCCTACCACTGAAAGAACAATAAAGAATACTGCATGCCATGCCATGCATGCCATGCATGCACATGCAAAGTCAAAAGAGGAGTAGATAAGAGTCATGAATCATGATTGATATGGTGATACCAACCATAATATTTTCATAGAAATATTGTGTTAGGTGAAAGTTGGTCCCCAAACTGACTAAGTTGCTCTTAGACCTTCTCATCGTTATAATAAGTGTTTCAGAGTTGAAACAGCAAAGCTTAACCTAACCCTAAAAGCTGTGGGTCACAAATATTTGAGCATATATGAAGGAAAATTGTGGTTTTATGTATCATTTCTGATCTGCGCTGTCATGTTTAGTAGGAAAATTATGTTGAATGAAGATGTGCTCATAGCTCTTCACTTGTTCTTAGGATTTTGTATGCTTTGATTTCTATTTAATAGGGGTGACAAAATGGGTTTTTGGGTCGGGTTCAGATCAAACCCGAAATGACCCTCCATTATTTGACCCGACCCAAATCCAACCCAATTCTTGAAATGCATTAGAAATCTAAACCTTGGGGTCGAGAGTAGGGGGCTAGGAGCCTGGCCGGGTGAGGCAAGTCGCAGGCGAGGCAAACCACGGGTGTGACATGGTGCATGTGGGAATGTGGAATATGAGAGAGGAATGCAATGTGCGCGGGTTGGGTTGGGATTGCAGGATCCAGGTCACATTCGGGTTTTCAGATCAACCAAAACTTGACCTGATTTTAAAAGCAAGTTAAGATATTGAAAATGATCCCGACTGGTTTATTAAACTAGTTGACCTGAACCCAAAATTTTTCGAATCGGTTCAAATATTGACACCCCTACTATTTAGGAGTTACATGAAAATATCGGTACTAAACAAGAAAATTTAGATGTTTTATGTATAATTACGTTTGAGTGAGTTTATGACTAATTAAGTATAATATAATTAATGATAAACTTAATAACACAAAGTATTTTAATTAATTCACTAATGCTTAAATTAACATAACTAAATTGAAACACAAGGAGATCCGATGATGATAAATAATGTATGCTAAGAGCGAATATTTACAATTTGAACACAATTAAATGAATTTAGTAAAACAAAATTACTACAATTTCAATTATAATATCCACCACATGAACATTTTAATAAGTATAATGAAATATAAGTGCAAGAAAGCAAATGATATTTTACAATTAATATTATAATTTTGGCAATATTAAGAACACAAATGATATTTTCACAAGACAATCCTGATTTGGTCTATATGTACATCTACATATGATCAACTCATACAGATATTCGGATGCAATTTACATCAGGATTAGGGGTGTCAATTTCGGGTCACGAATCGGGTTCGGGTCGAACCCGGAACTGACTCGGGTTCAAACGGGTCGACTCTAACCCGAAACCGGGTAGACAAACGGGTCGGAAAACCAAACCCGAACCCGACCCGTTTGGGTTGCCAGCGCCGGAACGACGGCGGCGGACGGCGGGGGACGCGAGCGCGGAAGGCGGATGCGAGCGGTCGGGCGCGCTGGGCACGCTGGCGTGGTCGGATGTGGTTGGGCGCGCTGGGCACGCGGGCGCAAGCGCGGGCTCGCAACGCGCGGGCGCGGGTGCGGGGGCAGGGCTGGCAGCGCGGGCAGGCGCGCGACGGGCAGCGCGGGCAGCGCCAGCAGACGCGCGGCGGGCAGCGGGCAGAGGCGGGATTCGAAATTTTTCGAATTAAACGGGTTGACCCGGCAACCCGCTGGGTCAACCCGAACCCGACCCATTTTTTAAACGGGTCGATTTCTGGAACCCGAACCCGACCCGTTTTGAAATCGGGTCGGGTTCAACCCGGATTTTCCGGGTCGGGTTTTCGTGTCGTGTCAAATATTGACACCCCTAATCAGGATGAGCTTGAATGATTTTGCATTTACTTTGAGATCATTAACTTCATTAATCTTAATACAAATCCAATATCATTCAAGTTTATTATGATGCAAATTCCACCAACATATACTTAACATTTTTTTGATTTACAACCAAAATACAAAATAAAATTTATAATAAAATTTAATTAAAAAACTTCTAGAAATCACCAAATAATGAAAATTTATTTTTTTTTCATGAATGTTCTTGAGAAAATTTAACATTTTTGCATAATTTTGCTCACTTTCATTTAAAAAATCTTCTTCCCTATATATATTATTAATACCACAAAAACTAATATATCAAAAGTATTAAAATTACTAATATATATATATATATATATATATATATATATATATATATATATATATATATATTCCAAAAAGTCTTTTTTTTTTTAATGCCTGAGTATTAAATTTCAACAGTTGGTGAATTTATTTCTATCAAAGGTATGTGAAATAAATTTTATGGCAGAAGAAGCAATCATTAGGAACCTTTCATTTCGTATGACAGACACAAAGATTAATGATGGCAAAGCTGAAATTTATTTTTTATTTGGGGTTTTTACATACATAACACTTAAAATACCTGTATTTACTTATCTAACACCTAAACTTTAATATTTACCCTTCTACCACCAAAAAGCACTATCCCTCCTCAAACATACTACACTGTTGTCTCCCATTAGAACCAACCCCCGAAACGCAAACAGGACTTTTCCTTCTGCAGCTGCACAACTTCTACAGTATTATTTCATCACCCAGCTTCAGCATCCGCCATTACAGTCATCTTCATCATCCTCATCCAACTCGTCTCATCCATGAGCATTAGCTGCACCGCACCGTGAATTAAGTTGGTTGAAGAATGCTGGGCGGCGTTTTGAAGCTGTGTTGACACCCTTTTTTGGCATTTGATTTTAGTTCTTTGCCACTTTTATTATACATCATTTATGGAATTTTACTTTTATGTTTAGCTCCTATCAAAAATGGGATTTTCCCCTTATTCCTAATTTCTTCTATCAATATCCTGATCTCTCCACATGAACATGGGGACGTGCAGCCTTTAGTGCTGCTACACGTTATGATGTGATCAATTGATGAACTATTGTAAGGAGGAACAATAATATGCAAGTGGAGTCTGTATGAGCTTCCTCCTCCTCATCTATCTCTTCATTGGAGTCCGTATGAGCTTCCTCCTCCATGTCGGACTCCCTAGCAGTCAAGGGAGGGGACGAAGTGTTGGTTCGAAAACAGTACTCATATACGAACTATTGATCAGATGAGATAATATGAGTGTTCCACACTACTCAAGTAGCGGCCGTTCATCTGGAGGAGACCGATGCCTAGCGTCCCGAGAAGGCTGAGCGGCAATCGCCACATCATTGAAGGCTAGCACCCCCTCTTGCCATCGCCGCATCGTCGTAGAAGATATTCCTGCGCGAAATACAGCTTTCGGGGTTTGGTTCTGACAGGAGAGAAATGGAGTGGTATATTTGAGGAGGGATAGAGCTTTTAGGTGGTAGAAGAGTAAATATTAAAGTTTAGGTGTTATATAAGTAAATAGAGAGGTTTTAAGTGTTATGTATGTAAAAATCCCTTTTTATTTTGTATTTTTACTCTTTTTCAGTTGTGAAAGAATATCTGATTTCACAATTAAAGTAATTAAAAAAATCAATTTAAATCATACGTTTTATAATTTATTATTCATCTTTAATTTTTTTTTTTAAGGCAAAATTGAAATATTTGTAAAGTTTTTATACGAGTGGCATTTGCTGTAAAACTTCAAGAAATAGAATGATGGTGTGATTTGCTGAGGGGTTGCCAATGGCAATTATGTAAAAATGAGGACAAGCATGAATTTGAAATGAATTGTTTTTATTAGGCTGTAATTGTTAAAACTTTCAATTAAATGAAAGTTTCATAAAAAAAATAATAATAAAATAAGCATATAATAAATTATTTAGTTAGCATCTAAAAAATGAGATGAATTCTTTGGGATCAAAATCAAAACTTAATTTTATTATTATAAAATAATTATATTTTCCCACATAACACTTAAATTTTAATTATTTATAAAATCAATAAAAATCGATACTCTTTTAGCTTTATTTTTTAAAATTATTAACAAATTATTAAAATCTGTAACAGAATGTCAACCTACTTTTGTCGCTTTTTGTTAAATTTCAGACAGTTTGATTTTTACACGCACAATCTAAAGCTTCGTTTGAGATTGCTTTCTTATTACTTCTTAAAACAGTTTTTTAGTACAAAAGTTAACATTTTTGTACTCAAAAGTTGTTTTAAGAAGCAGTAAAAAAACCGTCCCAAACAAAGCCTAAGTTGAATATCCTGAGTCAAATCTCATGAGGAGAATTCATTTAGAAATTTAGCTGTCAAGCATATTAGATGTGAAGATTCTCAAGAATTATGAGTACTTTATATGATGTTCATAATTGGAAGGACACATTAAGGAATGTGATGTAACTATATTGATGAGAAAAATTGAGGCACAATTTTTTCCTATACTTTGAAATGATTTATTTAGGTGTAGTATGGCTTTGAAATGTATAGTTTTGAATATTTTTTCGTGGTATAAGAGCTCTTTATGGATCTTTGGCATTGCTTCTTGGGTCACCCGCATCACGCTACCGTTGCTGCTATCAGAGCTCAGCAGCCATTGTTTTCTATGTCGTCTTCTTCTTCTTCTTTTCTTGTCAAACTTGTAATCAAACAAAGGGATATCGTCTCCCTTAGGTCTACTTCTATTACGTGTCAACCCTTTTAACTAATATATAGTGATGTATGGGGTCCATCGAATGCTTCATCTATCAATGAGTATTGTTTCTATGTTTAGTTTATTGATGATTTTACTAGTCATACTTGGATATTTCTCATGTGAAATAAATTTGAAACATTCACTAAATTTAGATAGATCAAAATTATGATTGAAAAACAACTTGGACAATCCATTCTTATTCTACGTGCTGATGGCGGAGGCAAATTCACAAGTATAGCTTTATGTCATATCTTGCTAATAATGGTATATCCCATAAGATAAGAGCAAGAGGAAGATCAAGATAGATATTCTCATTCGAATATCTGATAAATAATAAGAGTACTTATATATAATATATAATATTGATACATGATAAAAATATTGATACAATTACTTTACAGATAAGCGACTGACATATGTGATTGAATGAATGATAAGATTGACTGATTGAATAAGATTGAGTGAATGATAAAGACCAACAAATTGGTTGATTGACTAAATAAGACTAACTCAACATTAGAATCGATGATTGACATGCTAAGATGTGTTATGCAATAAACTAATAAATTGATATTGGTGATCAATACATATAATATATATTGATTTATAATTTTTCTCTTATATAATTTACAACATATTATTTCTCTTTTGCTTTACATTGATTTTAGTGGTAAGTTTTGGTTACTTGTTGGGCTATATGCTCATTTCGTAGTTTTATATGATTTCAGATAAAGATAAGGATTCTACAGTGTAAGGCTATACAGTGATGCTAGTTTAGTTCTATTTCCATTCTTGAAGTTTATGTATTTTTTTGTAGCAAATAAAGACTATTGTATATATTATTTTGGACTTTGGACATTGCAGTAGAATATAAATATTTACTACCATAATAATGATTTTTTTTTGTTTCATTGTTCATATTTATTTATATTTTTTTCAAAAAGAACTTAGTCAGCTTTAGTTGTCAATTATATGGCTGGTGATGACCTCATTGTAAATGAATATTGGGTGTTAATTGAACATAAAAAAAAAAAGAAAATTAAAAATTTTCACTTTAGATTTCGGGGTGTCACATGGCTAACCCATCCATTAGACATGAGTCATTAAGTCTTGCTTAGTGGTCCAATAGGTAAACACCTATAAACACAATCATACTGGCCCATTTGATTTGACATTAATCCTTATTTAAGATAAATTATCTTCTAATCTTGATTTTTGAAGTTTTGTGCCAAGTGGCACTCTCCCTTCATTAATCAAACTAGTATTCGTTAACAACTATATTGCAACTAGAAGAAACTTTTAGGTTAATGTTGGTCTGAGAATGAAATTCCCATGGGGTGAAACTTTGTGATGGATTTCCATTTGCCATGTCTCTTTTTTGCTTTAGTCAATAACAATCTTTCTCATAGATGACATCAAAAATATGAATGGTAGAATCTTACTCTTCCCAAGCATACCAAGAGAAAAAAAAATACAATTGAGAGTTGAACAATGTAAAGAGGAAAAAACACTATGCATAAATAATGAAAGAAAGAATTTATACGAGTTTAATATGGAAATATATGCCAAATGTTAGGACAAGCAAGAAAAAACATCCATTATATCAACAATTAAAATACAATTAAGAAATTCATTACTTATCTTTTTCGACATGCCTTTTTTTCCCCTTTTTCTAGGACTTTTGTGTAATACCACGATCTGCTCCAGAATCGTCCAGGACGATCTGGGATCGTCCTGGGACGATCAGTGAAGTTCAGCTCCAGAATTTGCCCAGTTTTGCTCCAGGTGCTGTTCTGCAGGCATCGTCCAGGCCGATTGGAGACATCGGCCAGGCCGATTGGCACTGTAGAAAATATCGGCCAGACAACAGCCCTGAGTGGAGACCAGGCCGATCCATTTGGTCGGATCGTCCCGGGACGATGTCGCGATCGGCCGGGCCGATCTGTGTATTATAAAGCTGATTTCAGCTCATTTGAAGAGAGAGAAAATAAAATAAAAATATCTGATTTTTCGATCTGAGGAGAGAGAAAAAGAAAGAATTTGGAAAAGTTGATTTCGGGAAGACGCGGAGCCGTTTTCGTTCGAAGTGACTGTTGAGGAAATTGCTGTGCACGAGGTAAGGCACATTCCGACTTTCTCAATTTTCAGAACCGTCGAGTTTGGCGGTATTATCTGTCCGGAATTGATTTTTATTCGTGATTTTCGTCCGTATCTTTTTACCGGTTCAGTTTTTACCGCGTAAGTTTCTGTATATCGTTGCCGTGCCGGGTGTGCACGTTTTGACTATATTTTGAAGATTTTTGTCCGGGTGTTTTTGATTCGACTGTGTTTTTAGTCGACCGGATTTTTCTGTGAAATTGGAATTTATCTGTGCAGTAGAATAAATGTTCTGAAATGTTGATATCTATATTCTGTGCGAATTTGGTAAATTTTGAATTTCAGAAAAATTGTGTAAATTCTGTATACTGCCGTTGTGCTGCCCGATTTTTGGGTAACTTCTGATTTGTCCGGATTTTCTCTGAATTGATATGCTATATGTATATGCTATAAAGAGGGAGTTATAAGGGGCCTGGATCCTATGAGATTCAGTTAGTGTCTGGGAATTCTGAAATGAGCTCAATATGAAATCTGATATCTGTTCTGTTCCGGATCCGAGGAAATCTGTTTAGGTGCTATAAGCACTATATATGTATTCTGGTGCTATAAGCACATCTGATTTGATTCTGGTGCCGTGAGCACAAAAAGGGAGGCATAAGGGGCCTGGATCCTATGAGATTCAGTCAGTGTCAGGGAATTTAGCTATGAATTACATAATATCTGATATGTGATATTCTGACATGATCTGTACGATTCTGATTCTGTTATCTGATATGTCTGATCTGTTCTGTTTCTGATTTGATACGACTTCCGTTTCTGTACAGTTATGTTTGATGTGATATCTGTCTGAATCTGTTTTGATTTCTGTACGGATTTGTCTGATGTGTTGGTTTTGCGATTCTGAGGATTTTGATTGGAGGTTTGTTGCTTTACTGAGCTGTTGAGCTCACCCTTGCTTTCTGATGGTTTTCAGGTTCTGGGAAAGGGAAGGAAGTCCAGGACTAGATTTCAGAGTCTGATCAGTAGGTACTTTTGTACTTTTGATTTTTGTACAGTCATGGCTTTTCTGTTCTGTCTTTCTTTCTGTTGAAAGCCATGTACTGTTCTATAGATGATTATTTTGAGGAAATGAAATCAGATAGATGTTTAGTTCCGCTGCATTTGATGTTTTTAGTAGCTCTGTGTTTGTTTGTATGTTGAATAAAATATTTGGAAGATTCAGTTCCGAACCAAATTCCAAAGCTAGATCCTGGTTAGCTATTCTCGTCGCGATCCGGCGCGGGCGGGATCCGTCTCGTCTCGGGTCGGGTCGTGACAAGAAGCTTTTTTGGTATCAGAGCGATGGTTTTGGCATTTGGGAATTTTGTGAAACAGAGCTATAGGAAGTGATCAGTAAGTCTGTCTGGGAAGTAGTTTTGATTTGTTCGGCTTTTTATTGTGTTGTTTTTGTGATAGTTTTCCGGATTTTCTGGATTTTTCTGTATGGATCAGCCAGACCCAGACATGACAGATGGGCAGAGTGCCGATCAGGCAGCACCAGTGGGGAGTACAGCCCCAGTGGTCGGTGCTGATACGCTTTCTCAGTTTGCTTCGCTGGTTGCTCAGATGATGAGCGAGACTCAGATTAGAGCTTCTACTGTCAGATCTGATGACTTGGACATACATTTGCAGTTATTTTTGAGGTTGAAGCCTCCAAGGTTTGAGGGCGCTGTTGAGCCCAGAGTTGCTGAGGAGTGGCTGAGGAGAGTGGAGAAGACCTTTGACGGGATGCAGTGTCCGTCAGACAGGAAGGTACCGTTGGCAGTTTTTCTGTTGGACGGAGAGGCTGAGCACTGGTGGGACGGCCAGCAGGCAGCCAGATTTCAGGGCAGACTGAACTCTTTGATTACTTGGGAAGAGTTCACTGAGGTATTCAGAGATTGGTTTGTTCCTCCTTCTGCACGACAGCATATGCAGGAGAACTTTCTAAGACTTGTTCAGGGGAGCAAGACGGTGATGCAGTACGAGGCTGAGTTTACTGCATTAGCCAGGTACGCTCCGCAGCTGGTTAGCACTTCTGCTGAGAGGTGTTACAGATTTCTGAGGGGATTGCGAGATACCTTGAGGCAGCCCCTGATACCGTTCCGGATTACTGATTTCTCTGAGCTTGTGGAGCGAGCTTGTCTGATAGAGAATGACCTGTTGGCTACTCAGCAGCGGTGGACTGCGAGTAGGAAGAGATTTGGAGGAGAGGTTTCTGGCAGTGGTTCCTCTGGGAAGAGGAGATTCGTAGCTGGTTCTGGATCCGGAGATTCCAGAAGGAGCGGAGGATCGTCTGGTACTGTTACCAGTACGACTAGTTCTGGATCTGTTAGTACGGCACCTGTGTGCCAGACTTGTTGACAACGACACTTTGGCCAGTGCTACAGGATGGCTGGTCTGTGCTTTCGATGTGGTCAGTCAGGACATCGGATTGCGGAGTGTCCACAGATGGGATTTGATCAGCGATCTGAGAGCTTCGTCAGACCTGTTGGTTCAGCAGCAGGAAGACCGAGGACTGTTCCTCCTCGCCCTGAGGGATTTGCTGGTAGAGGTGGTGGACCTAGTTCTGGACCACGGAGACCACCTACTGTTCAGAGGGAGCAGAGTAGTTCTGTTGCTTCAGCTCCTGTTCCAGTTCAGCCCCGAGTTTACAGTTTGAGTCAGCAGGAGGCTCGAGATGCTCCCGATGTGGTGACAGGTACGATTTACATTTCTGATCAGCCCTGTCGTGTTTTGTTTGACTCTGGAGCGAGTCATTCTTTTCTGTCCGAGCACTGTTTTGAGATTTTACATTTGGATTCGATGGTTTTACCGGTTTCTTTGTCTGTGATTTTACCGGCTGGGAATCCTTTGATTGCTCGACAGTTTTGTTTGTGTGAGATTGAGATTTCTAGCAAGAAGTGGAAATCAAGTTTGATTCGGTTGCCGATTTCATCGTATGATGTAATTCTGGGCATGGATTGGCTGAGTCAGTATGAAGCCCAGATAGACGGTTTGAAGAAGCAAGTGAGTTTGCTTATGGCTGGAGAGAGAGTTGTATTTCAGGGATTACGAGGTGTTCTCTCCAGTCTGGTTTCTGCGTTGGAGGTAAGCAGAATGTGGAAGAAAGGATGTTCGGTATTTTTGGCTTCGGTGCGGGATTTGAACCTAGAGGTTGGTTCTGTTTCTGAGATCCCTGTGGTACGGGAGTTTGCTGATGTTTTTCCTGAGGAGTTGGTTGGTTTACCTCCGGATAGAGATGTGGAGTTCTCTATCGATGTTTTTCCGGGTACCGCTCCGATATCGAAAGCTCCGTACAGGATGGCACCGAAAGAACTTTCTGAGTTGAAAGTTCAGCTTCAGGAGTTGGTTGATAGAGGTTTTGTGCGTCCTAGTGTTTCGCCCTGGGGAGCACCTGTTTTATTTGTGAAAAAGAAGGACGGTACACTCCGTATGTGTATTGATTACAGAGATTTGAACAAGGTTACGATCAAGAACAAGTATCCTTTGTCTCGGATTGATGACTTGTTCGATCAGCTTTCTGGATCTTCAGTATTTTCGAAGATTGACTTGCGATCCGGATACTATCAGGTGAAGGTGAAGGAAGCTGATGTGGTGAAGACTGCTTTCAGTACTCGGTACGGGCACTACGAGTTTTTGGTTATGCCTTTCGGGGTAACCAATGCGCCTGTGATTTTCATGGATTTGATGAACCGAGTGTTCAGGGAATATTTGGATCAGTTTGTGATCGTCTTCATTGATGATATTCTGGTATATTCTGCATCTGAGGATGATCATGCCAAACATTTGAGGATTGTGTTGGAGACTTTGAGGAGGCATCAGCTGTATGCCAAATTCTCCAAGTGTGAATTCTGGCTGAAGAGCATTTCTTTTCTGGGGCATGTGATTAGCGGAGAAGGCATTTCTGTAGATCCCCAGAAGATTCAGGCAGTTGCTGATTGGCCAAGGCCGACTACGGTATTTGAGGTACGTAGTTTCTTGGGCATGACCGGATATTATAGGAAATTTGTGAAAGGATTTTCACAAATTTCGACTCCTCTGACGAGACTAACTCAGAAGTCAGTTCCTTTTGTTTGGACACCGGAGTGTGAAGCTAGTTTTCAGAGATTGAAGGATTGTCTGACTTCAGCTCCAGTGTTGGCACTTCCGTCAGGTACGGAGGGTTTTCAGGTGTTCAGTGATGCTTCACTGAAAGGACTGGGATGTGTCCTGATGCAGCATGGTCAGGTAATTGCTTATGCTTCGAGACAGTTAAAACCACATGAGAAGAATTACCCGACACATGATTTGGAGTTAGCTGCAGTTGTTTTTGCTTTGAAGATTTGGCGTCATTACCTGTATGGCGTCAGATGTGAGATTTTTACTGATCATAAGAGCCTGAAGTATATTTATACTCAGAAGGATTTGAATTTGAGGCAAAGAAGGTGGCTCGAGTTGATCAAGGACTATGATTTGACTATTCAGTATCAGCCTGGGAAGGCGAATGTGGTAGCGGATGCTCTGAGCAGAAAGTCTTCTGGATTATCAGGTATTCAGCTTACTTGTGATGAGTTTCTGATACGTGATTTGGAGCGATTGCAGTTGGAGGTGATTTCCTCCAGTGAGTTGAAGTTGGCTCAGATGAGTATTCAGTCTTCTTTGGAAGCACGGATTCAAGAAGCCCAGAAGTCAGATTCTGATTATTCGAAGTTGATTGCACAGATTGGATCTGGTAAGACTCCTGAACTTCGAATTTCTGATTCTGGTGCTATTTTTTGTAAGAACAGGTTGTGGGTACCTGTGTTTGGAGATTTGAGGCAGGAGATTCTGTACGAATCTCATCATTCAGGCTACACTGTTCATCCAGGCAGTGATAAGATGTACGCTGATATGAAGCTTTTGTTCTGGTGGCCTGGGATGAAGAAGGATGTGGCAGAGTTTGTGTCGAGATGCGAAGCCTGTCAGTTGGTGAAGGCAGAGCATCAGCGACCAGGTGGACTGTTGCAGTCGTTGCCTATCCCTGAGTGGAAGTGGGAGGAGGTAACAATGGATTTTGCGATGGGTTTTCCTCGATCACGACAAGGACATGATGCCATTTGGGTAGTTGTAGATCGATTGACGAAGTCAGCCCATTTTCTTCCGATCAGACAGACGGATTCAGTTGAACGCTTGGCACAGATATATGTGAAGGAGATAGTCAGATTGCATGGTGTGCCTCGTGTGATTGTTTCTGATCGAGATGGACGTTTTACTTCCAGACTTTGGAAGGGCATTCAGCAAGGCTTGGGTACGAAATTGCATTTCAGTACAGCCTTTCATCCTCAGACCGACGGGCAGTCTGAGAGGACTATTCAGGTATTGGAAGATCTGTTGAGACTTTGTATTCTGGACTTTAGCGGAAGCTGGAAAGATCATATTTCGCTGATTGAGTTTGCCTATAACAACAGTTTTCAGTCCAGTATCGGTATGGCACCGTACGAGGCTCTGTATGGCAGGAAGTGTCGTACTCCTTTGACTCTGACGGAGGTTGGAGATAGACAGGCTTTGGGGGCCACTTTTGCTGATGAAACTGCTCAGAAGATCAGTTTGATAAGAGAGAGATTGAAAGCTGCTCAAGATCGACAGCAAAAGTATTACAATCAGAAGCACATGTTTGTTGAGTTTCAGGTTGGTGACTTTGTGTATGTCAAAGTCAGCCCGATGAAGGGTGTGAGCAGATTTGGTCAGGTGAGTAAACTGAGTCCAAGGTATGTTGGACCGTTTGAGATTTTGGAAAGAATTGGAAAATCTGCTTATCGCCTATTGCTTTCTGATTCTATGCCTGACGTGCATAATGTATTTCACGTATCCATTTTGAGGAAGTGGGTATCCGACTCTGGGAAGAAGATATCTGCCGATGAGATTGAAATTCAGGAGAATCTGGCGTACAAGGAAGAGCCAGAGTTAATTTTGGCGTACGACGTCCGGAAGTTAAGAAATAAAGAGATTCCGATGGTTAAAGTCCAGTGGAAGCACCAGACTGCACGGGAAGCGACTTGGGAGAAGGAGTCTGATATGAGACGGTCGTACCCGTACTTGTTTTGACTGAGTTTGGATTGGATAATGTCGAGGACGACATTTTTCTGAGTTGGGGAGATTGTAATACCACGATCTGCTCCAGAATCGTCCAGGACGATCTGGGATCGTCCTGGGACGATCAGTGAAGTTCAGCTCCAGAATTTGCCCAGTTTTGCTCCAGGTGCTGTTCTGCAGGCATCGTCCAGGCCGATTGGAGACATCGGCCAGACCGATTGGCACTGTAGAAAATATCGGCCATACAACAGCCTTGAGTGGAGACCAGGCCGATCCATTTGGTCGGATCGTCCCGGGACGATGTCGCGATCGGCCGGGCCGATCTGTGTATTATAAAGCTAATTTCAGCTCATTTGAAGAGAGAGAAAATAAAATAAAAATATCTGATTTTTCGATCTGAGGAGAGAGAAAAAGAAAGAATTTGGAAAAGTTGATTTCGGGAAGACGCGGAGCCGTTTTCGTTCGAAGTGACTGTTGAGGAAATTGCTGTGCACGAGGTAAGGCACATTCCGACTTTCTCAATTTTCAGAACCGTCGAGTTTGGCGGTATTATCTGTCCGGAATTGATTTTTATTCGTGATTTTTGTCCGTATCTTTTTACCGGTTCAGTTTTTACCGCGTAAGTTTCTGTATATCGTTGCCGTGCCGGGTGTGCACGTTTTGACTATATTTTGAAGATTTTTGTCCGGGTGTTTTTGATTCGACTGTGTTTTTAGTCGACCGGATTTTTCTGTGAAATTGGAATTTATCTGTGCAGTAGAATAAATGTTCTGAAATGTTGATATCTATATTCTGTGCGAATTTGGTAAATTTTGAATTTCAGAAAAATTGTGTAAATTCTGTATACTGCCGTTGTGCTGCCCGATTTTTGGGTAACTTCTGATTTGTCCGGATTTTCTCTGAATTGATATGCTATCTGTATATGCTATAAAGAGGGAGTTGTAAGGGGCCTGGATCCTATGAGATTCAGTTAGTGTCTGGGAATTCTGAAATGTGCTCAATATGAAATCTGATATCTATTCTGTTCCGGATCCGAGGAAATCTGTTTAGGTGCTATAAGCACTATATATGTATTCTGGTGCTATAAGCACATCTGATTTGATTCTGGTGCCGTGAGCACAAAAAGGGAGGCATAAGGGGCCTGGATCCTATGAGATTCAGTCAGTGTCAGGGAATTTAGCTATGAATTACATAATATCTGATATGTGATATTCTGACATGATCTGTACGATTCTGATTCTGTTATCTGATATGTCTGATCTGTTCTGTTTCTGATTTGATACGACTTCCGTTTCTGTACAGTTATGTTTGATGTGATATCTGTCTGAATCTGTTTTGATTTCTGTACGGATTTGTCTGATGTGTTGGTTTTGCGATTCTGAGGATTTTGATTGGAGGTTTGTTGCTTTACTGAGCTGTTGAGCTCACCCTTGCTTTCTGATGGTTTTCAGGTTCTGGGAAAGGGAAGGAAGTCCAGGACTAGATTTCAGAGTCTGATCAGTAGGTACTTTTGTACTTTTGATTTTTGTACAGTCATGGCTTTTCTGTTCTGTCTTTCTTTCTGTTGAAAGCCATGTACTGTTCTGTAGATGATTATTTTGAGGAAATGAAATCAGATAGATGTTTAGTTCCGCTGCATTTGATGTTTTTAGTAGCTCTGTGTTTGTTTGTCTGTTGAATAAAATATTTGGAAGATTCAGTTCTGAACCAAATTCCAAAGCTAGATCCTGGTTAGCTATTCTCGTCGCGATCCGGCGCGGGCGGGATCCGTCTCGTCTCGGGTCGGGTCGTGACATTTTGCCCTAGCCGTCTTCATCCTGTCTCCGGCTCCGGCTCCGGTCGTCCTGTTTTTCATGGCAAAAAAGATGGTTGGATCCTGGTTTTTTTGAGGGTAAGCATTCAAAATCCTTCAAAGATGTTTTGTCTGGTTCCGATGCTTCGAAGTGTTTTCCGGATTTTCGTATCTCTTTGATTCGAGGTATGCCTGCATTATGGTTTTCGGAAGATGAATTTTTACATCTTGCTAAACCGTTTGAGTTTGCTTTGGTGGGGTAATTTCCTCTTAAACGGCCGGTGTTGGATTCTATCCGTAGATTTTTTTTCAATCTTAAGTTATCAGTTGATTTTTTTGTTACTTTGTTGGATCAGTCAAATGTTTTGATCAAGCTTTCAAATGATCTGGATTATGGTAGGGTTTTTGCTCATCGTTCCTACTTCGTCTATGACTGTTTCATGAAAGTTATTAAGTGGTCTCCTCTTCTAGACCTTTCAGAGGAATCACCGATCGTCCATGTTTGGCTTTCATTTTTGGGTTTGCGTCCTCACCTTTTTTCTTCTCGTATTCTATTTGGGCTGGGTTCTATTTTTGGTCGCACGATTCAAACTGACAATGCCACGGCTACTGGCTCACGTCCCTCAGTCGCTCGTATTCTTGTTGAAATTGATATTTCTAAAACATATCCTGATTCTATTTGGCTGGGTTCGGAGAAGCTGGCGTATGTGCAAAAAGTTGTTTTTGATGGTGTGCCCAATTTTTGTCAGCATTGTAAGGCTGTGGGTTATAAGAAGTCGGAATGTTCTAAGCTTTTTCCTAATTTACGTCTGGTTGAGGTCTCGACTCCTCAGTCGGTAGACTCTGTGTCAAATCCCTTACTGAATTCTGGTCTCCATATTAATTCTTCTGTCCTGATTGTTATCCCTGTCCCTTTATGTGAGAATATTGCGGGTAATGGTGAAGTTATTTTGGCTCAAGGGGTTTTGAATTGTGATATTGCTATTAATGTTGTGGAGGTTGATGCCTTGCCCTCTGTTGAATATCTGGTTAATTCTCCTGCTGCTTTTGGGACCCCAATTCCATTGGCTTTTTTTGATGGGTTGGGTGGTGACGTTTAGCTGGTATTGATGCTGGGGTGATTTCGGATCCCGTTTTAAATCCTGCTGGTGTAAATGTTAGTAATGCTATGGTTGATTGCTCTGTTGTGGTTGTGAATAATGATTTTGTGACTTCGACGCCTGATGTCAATATTTCTATTTTACCAGCTGTGAATGTGGAAAATAATGTTGAAAGTGTGCGGGTGGAAAAATTAAATGGTAATTCGGTATGTTCTAATAATTTTGTTGATGTCCCTGTAAATTTGGTTGATACGCAGTCATTTGCCAATTGTTTGGGTGACAATTCGGGATTTGATATTAGGAACCATGTGGACTGGCTACATGGGTCTTCTGATTTTGAATCTGAATCCGATTTTTCGGATTGCGGCTTGGCATCTCCGGATTTCTGCGGTGGTTCTGATCCCGGAAACGAGTTTACTTTGGTTCGAGATAGACCTGTTTGCTCGGTTGCTTCTCGTGGCCGTTTTCGTGGGAGGGGCCGAAGAAGAAGATGAATCTTCTGTTTACTGTATTATTTTCCATCTTTTGCTTCGGGTTGGCTTTCTGGATTTTTTTGTCTGGTTTTTTTGGGGCTATGATGTGGTTGAGGCTCGTGTCCTCTTCGTCGAGCTGGTGGCAACCTCTGGTGTTGTTCTTTGAGTTTGGTTGGATTGTGGGCGCTGACTTCACCTTATTGGATGGTCCGTGCGAGGCTTCGGGGGTGCTGGGAGCCTTGGCCGTTTACTGAGCCCTATGTTGGTTGTATTCTGCCTTTTTTCATTTTATTTTTGGGTCTTTTGTTGTTGTAATCGTTTCTTATTATTTTAATATATGTGTTTGTTAAAAAAAAAAAAAAACAATTAAGAGACTTCATAGTTTTTGGAGAGTTCTCTCAAGAAGATCAAAAGGGCAAAAAGAGAAGAAAGAAACACAATAGGGAGAATTTGCATTTTAGGGAAGTTAACTTTATATTATCATATCATGTGGAAATAAGAATAAAAAAAGTAATATAGTAAATGTCTAAGTTTTTTTGCGGAAGATGGGACAAATAATATAGTTGCATATTTTATACAAAATCTATATAGAATCCCCAAACCTTAGAGATTAACTAAAATGTTGATTGTGAAAAACATAAGAGAATCCTCATAGTTATATGGGGCTTTGAAAACTTGAAGAATGTATGGGACTTTTCACCAATCCTTATGCAACATGTGATGGGTTTTTTTTAATAGCCAAACATAGTTCTTGATTCATAGAGTACTTATAGTGATGACAGGCTCAAGTAATCAAGTTTATGACAATAATTGAAGTCATAAAATATCAGCGTATTAATGGAATGGAGAGTGGGTTAGTTTCATTATCGTATATTTGGTATTTGTCTTACACCACACCGTTCTTAGCTAGGTTGGTAGGCGAGCATGGTTGCATGAAAAACCCCCCAACCTATATTTAATTCCCCTCTCATGCGGCGTGATTTTTCAAGTGGAGAGAAAATAAGTGCGTGGTCCGGAACCTGTGAGAATGGTTGCCGCTAGACCCGCCGAGATATTAGTTACTTAGCCAAGCGCCTCTTCTATGGAGGTGGTAGCGGGTAGATACCCTTGTCCCTTCCAACACACATACACACAAAAGGTATTCGTTTTACATCAAATCCTTAGGAAATATTTTGGATTTATATTCTTCTTACACAAAGTTTCCCTCATCTTCATCTTTTATAGGCTGAAATCATTATTCTCATTAAAACTCTCAAACTTATATATGTTTAGTATTATTGAAATAAAATTTACCTGATATCAAGTTATCAACTCATAATTCCTAATTTATTACAATATAAGTACCTAAATAAAATAAGAATTTATCCGATTCAACAAATTCATAAAACATTAAAAAAAAAAAAAAACAAATTCATAAAACATAAAATTTCACATTGAAAAAAAGTAAATTAATATTAAAAACTAATAAGATATATCAAAATTTCAAGAAAATCATTTTTGAATTAGATTGTGATTACCAAAGGAAATCTTCTATTTATGTCAGCAAAATTTCACCGTGTTAGGTTTCCTAATGATGACCATATCTTAATTAATCCTGATTTGAACGTGATTAGCTAACTAGATTTGTTTAATTAGACTTTTTTAGTGGTAGAGAAAGTTGCCAACAAAACAAGTTGGAGCATTTTGGATGATAATTAAATACTCTTTTTCCATTATTTCTTTCTCTTTTATTTAAAAGAATACTAATTTCTAAATTATATAATAGAAAAAAGGTTAATCAATGAAATAAATTATATACCCTTATGATTGTTTAAACAAGAAAAATAAGCCTTTTTTGTATCTATATATTTAATATTTAAATTTTTATTTTTATTTATATCATAAGCAACAAATAGAACCGTCACAGTTATGCATTCACATACAGCAAATTCATAATTTGATCCCCATTTTTTCAAGCAGAAATTTTAATAGAAATCGCTTTCATAATAATAACTCTAATTGTGTTAGAATTACTATAATTGTTCCCAAATTTTCTCATGTTTCTCTCCCTCCAAATTAATATGGTAGACATAACCCCCCATAAAAGCAGCAGATAAAAGCTTAAATTACTGGCAGTAGGGATATTTCCATCAAATAAAAAATCCATAATTTGACTAAGGTAAGGATGAAGCAGAAACAACTTCAAGTAAGGAATAAGTTCAGATATAATGATGTAAGTATAGTCATACTCAAAAAAGAGATGTGAAACACTTTCAAAATGCTTATTGCAAATACAACAAAATGGGTCAACAACAATATTTCTCTTAGTTAACACATCAACAAATTTAATTCCCCCAGTAAAACATAATCATCCAAACACAGAATATCTTACATCATACCTCTTATGTCAAACAGAAGAATGCCAATGCACTGATCTTTCATCCTTGTAAAATTCTTGCATAAAGGTGTTAAAAGAACTACCTTTAGATGTGGACCATTTCAAACAGCCTTCACCAACAACATTAGAGATGGGGATAGAATTAATAAAAACTTTGAGAGAGTCATGAGTTCGAGAGGGAAGACTCCAACCCTTTGTATCAATGAGATCTATAACTAATGATTCTGGAGGATAAGAGCTAAGCAAATATTTATGAAGAGGTAAATTAGGAAAACAAGAACCCTGACACCAATGATCCCATTTGAGAGAGATGGGATAGTTAAAAGATACTTTAAAAGAGAAATTCAATTTATCCTTCACAGTAATATCGTAGATATTTTTCTATATCATGGATGAAGAAATGACAGAAATTTTCTAAGGGGAGCAGTTCCGAAGGGAAAGGCATGTAAAGAGAGGGGAGGGTGTGTTACACATATTGAGAATGATAGAATAGTTATATGCAAATCTAAGCTTGGGTATAGAAGGAAGACCCAAGCTCCCCATATTCTTCGGTTTGCAAGTATTAGACGAAGACACAAAATACAACTTCCTAGCATTAGGATCTCCAAAAAATAAAAATTTAGCCGAAAGTTTAGCAATTTGTTTGCAATAAAACTTAGATAAAAGGGTAGCAAGGATCCAATACGCTATAGTATTCCAAATATTAAATTTAAGGAATTAGAGCCTACCTACAAAAGAGAGAGATTTAGTGTCACGACCCGACCCGAGACGAGACGGATCCCGTTCGCACCGGGCCGCGACGGAAAAGTTAACCAGGATCTAGCTTTGGAATTTGGTTCGGAACTGATTCTTCCAAACATTTAACTCAAAACAGACAAACACAGAGCTACTAAAAACATCAAATGCAGCGGAACAAAAGATTTATCTTTTTCTTTTCTTTTCCTCAAAATAATCATCTACAAAACAATACATGGCTTTAGACAGAAAGAAAGATAGAACATAAAAGCTATGACTGTACAAAAATCAAAAGGTACAAAACAATACCTATACTGATCAGACTCTGAACTAATCCTGGACTTCATTCCCTTTCCCAGAACCTGAAAACCACCAGAAAGCAAGGGTGAGCTCAACAGCTCGGCAAAGCAACAAACCTCCAATCAAAATCCTCAGAATCCCAAAACCAACACATCAGACAAATCCGTACAGAAATCAGAACGGAATCGGACAGATATCAAATCAAACAAAACTGTACGGAAACAGAAGTCGTATCAAATCAGAAACAGAACATATCAGACATATCAGATCAACAGAATCAGAATCGTGCCGAAATCAGAAGTTCAGATCATATCAAAATCATATCAAATCAGATATCATATATTATTTAATTCATAGCTAAATTCCCTGACACTGACTGAATCTCATAGGATCCAGGCCCCTTATGCCTCCCTTTGTGCTCACAGCACCAGAACAGATATGCTTATAACATCAGAATACATATATAGTGCTTATAGCACCTAAACAGATTTCCTCGGATCCGGAACAGAACATATATCAGAATTCATATTGAGCTCATTTCAGATTTCCCAGACACTAACTGAATCTCATAGGATCCAGGCCCCTTATAACTCCCTTTTTATAGCATATACAGATAGCATATCAATTCAGAAGAAATCCGGATAAATCAGAAATTACTCAAAAATCGGGCAGTACAACGGCAGTATACAGAATTTACACAATTTTCCTAAAAATAACAATTTACTAAATTTGCACAGAATATAGATAACCACATTTCAGAACATTTATTCTACTGCACAGATAATTTTCATATTCACAGAAAAATCCAGTCGACTAAAAACACAGTCGAATCAAAAATACCCGGACAAAAATCTTCGGAAAATAACCAAAATGTGCACACTCGGCACTTCAACAGAATACAGAAAGTTACACGGTAAAAACTAAACCAGTCAGAAATTACGGACGAAAATTACGAACAAAAATCAATTCCGGACAGATAATACCGCTAAGCACGACGGTTCTGAAAATTGAGAAAGTCGGATTGTGCCTTACCTTGCGTACAACAATATCTTCAACTGTCACAACGGACGAAAACAGACCGGCGTCGCCCAAAAATCACTTTTCCTTCTTTTTCCTTCGTTTTTCTCTCTCCTGGGCTTTTCTCTCTCTTCAAAATATCTCATTTATATATATATCCAGACTGATCGTCCTGGACGATCGCACTTCGTCCCGGACGATCCATGTTCATGGAAATTTCGTCCAGACGAAAATTAAATATCGTCCTCAGACGAAAGGGCTCTGGAAATTTTTCGTCAAGACGATCCCAACTTCGTCCAAACGAACCATTCAGCCAAACATGTTTTTCTGCACAACCTGTACCGATCGTCCCGGACGATCCAATTTCGTCCGGACGAACCTGAGAGAAAAATGATCTTTACAATCTCCCCAACTTTTGAAAAATGTCGTCCTCGACATTATCCAATCCAAACTCAGTCAAAACAAGTACGGGTACAACTGTCTCATGTCAGACTCCTTATCCCAAGTGGCTTCCCGTGCAGTACGGTGCTTCCACTGGACTTTAACCATTGGAATCTGTTTACTTCATAGCTTTCGGACGTCGTATGCCAAAATCAACTCTGGCTCTTCCTTGTATGCCAGATTCTCCTGAATCTCAACTTCATCAGCTGATACCTTCTTCCCAGAGTCGGATACCCACTTCCTCAGAGTGGACACATGAAACACGTTATGCACGTCAGGCATTGAATCAGAAAGTAACAGTCTGTAAGCAGCTTTTCCAATCCTTTCCAAAATTTCAAAAGGTCCAACATACCTCAGACTAAGCTTGCTCACCTGACCAAATCTGCTCACACCCTTCATCGGGCTGACTTTGACATACACAAAGTCGTCAACTTGAAACTCGACAAACCTGTGCTTCTGATTGTAATACTTCTGCTGTCGATCTTGAGCAGCTTTCAACCTTTCTTTAATCAAACTGATCTTCTGAGCAGTTTCATCAGCAAAAGTGGCCCCCAAAGCCTGTCTATCTCCGACCTCCGTCAGAGTCAAAGGAGTACGGCACTTCCTGCCATACAGAGCCTCGTACGGTGCCATACCGATACTGGACTGAAAACTGTTGTTATAAGCAAACTCAATCAGCGGAATATGATCTTCCCAGCTTCCGCTAAAGTCCAGAACACAAAGTCTCAACAAATCTTCCAGCACCTGAATAGTCCTCTCAGACTGTCCGTCTGTCTGAGGATGAAAGGCTGTACTGAAATGCAGTTTCGTACCCAAGCCTTGCTGAATGCCTTTTCAAAGTCTGGAAGTAAAACGTTCATCTCGATCAGATACGATCACACAAGGCACACCATGCAATCTGACTATCTCCTTCACATATATCTGTGCCAAACGATCAACTGAATCCGTCTGTCTGATCGGAAGAAAATGGGCGGACTTCGTCAATCGATCTATAACTACCCAAATAGCGTCGGGTCCTTGTCTAGATCAAGGAAAATCCATCGCAAAGTCCATCATTACCTCCTCCCACTTCCACTCAGGGATAGGCAACGACTGCAACAGTCCACCTGGTCGCTGATGCTCTTCCTTCACCAACTGACATGTTTCGCATCTCGACACAAACTCTGCCACATCTTTCTTCATTCCAGGCCACCAAAACAAAAGTTTCATATCAGCATACATCTTACCACTGCCTGGATGTACAGTGTAGCCTGAATGATGAGATTCGTACAGAATCTCCTGCCTCAAATCTCCAAACACAGGTACCCACAACCTGTTCTTACAGAAAATAGCACCAGAATCAGAAATTCGAAGTTCAGGAGTCTTACCAGATCCAATCTGAGCAATCAACTTCGAATAATCAGAATATGACTTCTGGGCTTCTTGAATCCTTGTCTCCAAAGAAGACTGAATGCTCATCTGAGCCAACTCCAAACCACTGGAGGAAATCACCTCCAACTGTAATCGCTCCATATCACGAATCAGGAAGTCATCAAAAGTAAGCTGAATACCTGATAATCCAGAAGACTTCCTACTCAGAGCGTCTGCTACCACATTCGCCTTCCCAGGCTGGTACTGAATAGTCAAATCATAGTCCTTGATCAACTCGAGCCACCTTCTCTATCTCAGATTCAGATCCTTCTGAGTAAAAATATACTTCAGGCTCTTATGATTAGTAAAGATCTCACATCTGACGCCATACAGGTAATGACGCCAAATCTTTAAAGCAAATACCACTGCAGCTAACTCCAAATCATGTGTCGGGTAATTCTTCTCATGTGGCTTTAACTGTCTAGATGCATAAGCAATTACCTGACCATGCTGCATCAGAACACATCCCAGTCCTTTTAGTGAAGCATCACTGAACACTTGAAATCCTTCCGTACCTGACGGAAGTGCTAGTATCGGAGCTGAAGTCAGACAATCCTTCAATATTTGAAAACTCGCCTCACACTCCGGTGTCCAAACAAAAGGAACTAACTTTTGCGTCAGTCTCGTCAGAGGCGTCGAAATCTGTGAAAATCCTTTCACAAATTTCCTGTAATACCCGGCCATGCCCAAGAAACTACGTACCTCAAATACCGTAGTCGGCCTTGGCCAATCAGCAATTGCCTGAATCTTCTGGGGATCTACAGAGATGCCTTCTCCGCTAATCACATGCCCCAGAAAAGAAATGTTCTTCAACCAAAATTTATACTTGGAGAACTTGACATACAACCGATGCCTCCTTAAAGTCTCCAACACAATCCTCAAATGTCTGGCATGATCATCCTCAGAAACAGAATATACCAGAATATCGTCGATGAAGATGATCACAAACTGATCCAAATACTTCCTGAATACTCGGTTCATCAGATCCATGAAAATAGCGGGCACATTGGTTACCCCAAAAGGCATAACCAAAAACTCATAGTGCCCGTACCGAGTACTAAAAGCAGTCTTCACCACATCAGCTTCCTTCACCTTCACCTGATAGTATCCGGATCGCAAATCAATCTTCGAAAATACCGAAGATTCGGAAAGCTGATCAAACAAGTCGTCAATCCGAGGCAAAGGATACTTATTCTTGATTGTGACCTTGTTCAAATCTCTGTAATTAATACACATACGGAGTGTACCGTCCTTCTTCTTCACAAATAAAACAGGTGCTCCCCAGGGCGTACAAAACCTCTGTCAACCAACTCCTGAAGCTGAACTTTCAACTCTGAAAGTTCTTTCGGTGCCATCCTGTACGGAGCTTTTGATATCGGAGCGGTACCTGGAAAAATATCGATAGAGAACTCCACATCTCTATCCGGAGGTAAACCAACCAACTCCTCAGGAAAAACATCAACAAACTCCCGTACCACTGGGATCTAAGAAACAGAACCAACCTCTAGGTTCAGATCTCGCACCGAAGCCAAAAATATAGGGCATCCCTTCTTCCACATTCTGCTTACTTCCAACACAGAAACCAGACTGGAGAGAACACCTCGTAATCCCTGAAATACAACTCTCTCTCCAGCCACAAACAAGCTCATTTGCTTCTTCAGACAGTCTATCTGGGCCTCATACTGACTCAGCCAATCCATGCCCAGAATCACATCATATGAAGAAATCGACAACAAAATCAAACTCGATTTCCACTTCTTGCCAGAAATCTCAATCTCACACAAATAAAACTTCTGAGCAATCAAAGGATTCCCAGCCGGTAAAATCATAGATAAAGAAACCGGTAAAACCATCGAATCCGAATGTAAAGTCTCAAAATATTGCTCGGACAGAAAAGAATGACTAGCTCTAGAGTCAAACAAAACACAACAGGGTTGATCAGAAATGTAAACCGTACCTGTCACAATATCGGGAGCATCTCGAGCCTCCTGCTGACTCAAGCTGTAGACTCGGGGCTGAACTGGAACGGGAGCTGAAGCAACAGAACTACTCTGCTCCCTCTGAACCGTAGGTGGTCTCCGTGGTCTAGAACTAGATCCACCACTTTTACCAGCAAATCCCTCAGGGCGTGGAGGAACAGTCCTCGGTCTTCCTGCTGCTGAACCGGCAGGTCTGACAAAGCCCTCAGATCGAAACTCAGAACGCTGATCAAATCCCATCTATGGATATTCTGCAATCCAATGTCCTGACTGACCACATCGAAAGCACAGACCAGCCATCCTGTAGCACTGGCCAAAGTGTCGTCGTCCACAGTTCTGGCACACAGGTGCCGTACTGACTGATCCAGAACTCATCGTACTTGTAGCAGTACCAGACGACCCTCCGCTCCTCCTGGAGTCTCCAGATCCTGAGCCAGAAACAAATCTCTTCTTCCCAGAGGAACCACTGCCAGAAGCCTCACCTCCAAATCTCTTCCTACTCGCAGTCCACCGCTGCTGAGTAGCCATCAGGTCATTTTCTATCAGTCGAGCTCGCTCCACAAGCTCAGTGAAGTCAGTGATCCGAAACGGTATCAGGGGCTGCCTCAAAGTATCTCGTAATCCTCTCAGAAATCTGTAACACCTCTCAGCAGAAGTGCTAACCAGCTGCGGAGCGTACCTGGCTAATGTAGTAAACTCAGCCTCATACTGCATCACCGTCTTGCTCCCCTGAATAAGCCTCAGAAAAGTCTCCTGCATCTGCTGTCGTGCAGAAGGGGGAACGAACCAATCTCGGAACACCTCAGTGAACTCTTCCCACGTAATCAAAGAGTTCAGTCTACCCTGAAATCTGGCTGCCTGCTGGCCTTCCCACCAGTGCTCAGCCTCTCCATCCAACAGAAAAACAACCAATGGAACCTTTTTATCTGACGGACACTGCATCCCGTCAAAGGTCTTCTCCAATCTCCTCAGCCACTCCTCAGCAACTCTGGGCTCAACAGCGCCCTCAAATCTCGGAGGTTTCAACCTCAAAAATAACTGCAAATGTCTATCAAGGTCATCAGATTTGACAGTAGAAGCTCTGCTCTGAGTCTCGCTCATCATCTGAGCAACAAGCGTAGCAAACTGTGAAAGCGTGTCAGCACCGACCACTAGGGCTGTACTCCCCACTGGTGCTGCCTGATCGGCACTCTGACCATTTGTCATGTTTGGGTCTGGCTGATCCATACAGAAAATCCAGAAAAATCCGGACAACTATCACAAAAATAACACAATAAAAATCCGAATAAACCAAAACTACTCCAAACAGACTCACTACAGATCACTTCCTATAGCTCTGTTTCACACAAATCCCAAATTCTAAAACCATTGCTCTGATACCAAAAAGTTTGTCACGACCCGACCCGAGACGAGATAGATCCCGTTCGCACCGGGCCGCGACGGAAAAGCTAACCAGGATCTAGCTTTGGAATTTGGTTCGGAACTGATTCTTCCAAACATTTAACTCAAAACAGACAAACACAGAGCTACTAAAAACATCAAATGCAGCAGAACAAAAGATTTATCGTTTTCTTTTCTTTTCCTCAAAACAATCATCTACAAAACAGTACATTGCTTTAGACAGAACAGAAAAGCCATGACTGTACAAAAATCAAAAGGTACAAAATAATACCTATACTGATCAGACTCTGAACTAATCCTGAACTTCCTTCCCTTTCCCAGAATCTGAAAACCACCAGAAAGCAATGGTGAGCTCAACAGCTCAGCAAAGCAACAAACCTCCAATCAAAATCCTCAGAATCCCAAAACCAACACATCAGACAAATCCGTACAGAAATCAGAACGAAATCGGACAAATATCAAATCAAACAGAACTGTACGGAAACAGAAGTCGTATCAAATCAGAAACAGAACAGATCAGACATATCAGATTAAAAGAATTAGAATCGTGTCAAAATCAGAAGTTCAGATCATATCAAAATCATATCAAATCAGATATCAGATATTATTTAATTCATAGCTAAATTCCCTGACACTGACTGAATCTCATAGGATCCAGGCCCCTTATGCCTCCCTTTGTGCTCACAGCACCAGAACAGATGTGCTTATAGCACCAGAATACATATATAGTGCTTATAGCACATAAACAGATTTCCTCGGATCCGGAACAGAATAGATATCAGAATTCATATTTAGCTCATTTCAGATTTCCCAGACACTAACTGAATCTCATAGGATCCAGGCCCCTTATAACTCCCTTTTTATAGCATATACAGATAGCATATCAATTCAGAAGAAATCCGGATAAATCAGAAATTACTCAAAAATCGGGCAGCACAACGGCAGTATACAGAATTTACACAATTTTCCTGAAAATAACAATTTACTAAATTTGCACAGAATATAGATAACCACATTTCAGAACATTTATTCTACTGCACAGATAATTTTCAATTTCACAGAAAAATCTAATCGACTAAAAACACAGTCGAATCAAAAATACCCAGACAAAAATCTTCGGAAAATAACCAAAATGTGCACACTCGGCACTTCAACAGAATACAGAAAGTTACACGGTAAAAACTAAACCAGTCAGAAATTATGGACGAAAATTATGAACAAAAATCAATTCCGGACAGATAATACCGCCAAACACGACGGTTCTGAAAATTGAGAAAGTCGGATTGTGCCTTACCTTGCATACAGCAATATCTTCAACTGTCACAACGGACGAAAACAGACCGGCGTCGCCCAAAAATCACTTTTCCTTCTTTTTCCTTCATTTTTCTCTCTCCTGGGCTTTTCTCTCTCTTCAAAATATCTCATTTCTATATATATCCAGACTGATCGTCCTGGACGATCGCACTTCGTCCCGGACGATCCATGTTCAGGGAAATTTCGTCCAGACGAAAATTAAATATCGTCCTCAGACGAAAGGGCTCTGGAAATTTTTCGTCCAGACGATCCCAACTTCGTCCAGACGAACCTTTCAGCCAAACATGTTTTTCTGCACAACCTGTACCGATCGTCCCGAACGATCCAATTTCGTCCGGACGAACCTGGGAGAAAAATGATCTTTACATTTAGCATTTCATCCAAAAATCTTGTTAGTAATAATATCAAGGAGAGGAGCAAAATCAGTTAGAAGAACTCTCTAAATGGAGAGTGGTAAGCCAAGGTAGGTAATTTTATGTGAGTACATTGGAATGTTTATGGCATCACATATATCATTGGTAGTATGGGCATTGGGTTGGAGAATGATGGAGTTTTTTTCAACGTTGCAAAGGTAGAAAGAATTCCATTCAAAACCTTATAATTATGCATAGTTGCTTTCTCAAACACTAAGAGATCATAGCATGTAATAAGTGTGATAGATGCAAATCTTTAATATCAATGCCAGCATATTTATTTGCTCCCATTCACGTTAGTGTCCAAAAGACAAGATATAGCATCCATTATAATACAAAAGAGGTAAGGACTTAACGGGCATCCCTGTCTAAGTCTCACATAAGAGGGGAAAAATCCTTCTAAAGCCCCATCGATACAAACTGAAAAGTGCACATTGGAGATGCAAGCCTTTACCCAACCAATAAAGACTATAGGGAACATCCTTTGAAATAAGAAATATCTAGTAATTGAGTCAAATGCTTTTTTGATATCCAACTTGGCACACATAAATTGACTATTAGTGCATTTTCTAAAATATCCTAGAAGTTTAGTTGTCAAAATGACATTTTTAGTGGAGATTCTCTTGTTGATTAAATAAGCTTGAGATGGGCTTATAATAAGCAACATAATATATTTAAGCCCAACAGCCAAACTTTTAGATATGATTTTGTAGATGGTGTTACATAAATATATCAACCTAAAATCATAAATGGAGTTATCATGACTTTTTTTAAGAATTAAAACAATCCCAGTAACCATCAAACTTCTAGAAAGAAAATCTTTATCACAAAAGGACATGACAGCTTTGCATAGACTAGGCCCCAAAACATGCTAACCAGATTTGTACAAATGGAAGTTGAAACAATTTGGACCCATGGAAGAAGAAGAAGCATCCGAAAAGACAGCCGTTTTGATCTCAACCATAAATATATGATAAAAAAAAGATAAGAGTTAGGTGACGAGGAATAACCAGGCTTATAGGGAAAGACGGGGCATCATGTTGAGGAAGGATAAAGGGGTTGTATAAAGTGTTAAAGTGTTGGGTAATGGCACTAATGACATTAGTGGCATTTCCATGACTCCCTTCAAAAGCAACAATAATGGAGGAGCCATTATAGTTCTTCCGTAAATGAATTCTAGCATAAATAAATTTGAGATCATCTTCATAATTATTGAGCCATTTAGTTTTGGATTTTGAGAAATCAATGAGGCATAATCACTAGTAAGCTTTGTAATCTCACTATTAATATATTTAAGGGAATGATTAAGGCCCTTATTGGTTGGATCAATATGAAGAAAAGATAGACAAGCAGATTGTTATCTATGAAGGAGCTTTAAAGAGTCTTCAATAGAGGAAGAGGATGACCATTTTTTATTTTTGATGCTAGACTTCACCTTCTTAAGCTTATTGCCACAATCTATAATAGGATTGCCATAACAAGGCTCTATAAAAACAACAAGAAAAATGTTAGAATATTCATCCAAATTAGTCTAATAATTTTTAAACTGAAAATGATGTTGCTTATTGTGAGATATGTTATCCTTTAAAAGAATAAGAGAATGATTAGAATAGAGAGGATCTCGACAGAATAATGAGAGGAAGGAAAAACCTCTAACCCCGAATCATTGACTAAGGCCTTGTCAAGTTTGATATGGATTATATTTTCTGCTTGTTGATTAAATCATGTATAAAAGTGACCAACAATGGCCAAGTCCTTTAGTTGAGTGTCTAAGATTAGCAAATTAAAATATCCTAATAAACTAAAATGCATAGTAATCCCTCTAACTTTTTTTATTTGAAATATGAAATAATTAAAACAACCCATTACAAGCCAAGGCATGGATGAGGGTGTGACGCCCCAAGATCAAACTTGGAAAGAATGTCAATCAATTACCCAAACAATTTACCAGAGTTATCTAAAACCTTCAATTAAACAGTCTATCAACAACTATAAAATTTAAACATCAATATATCAGTCGATTCATAACTCAAGACATCATGTACAATACTCAGGAACTACACTATCAATACCAGTAAAAAAACTATCTTGTCATGAGTACAAAAGAATCAAAATCTCCAAAAGAACTAAAACCTGAAGATCTGGATCAATTCCTATCTCCTGCTCCCAAGCCCTGACCTGAAAATATCAACCACATATAATGAGCTTTACAAAGCCCAGCAGGTCACCTAATACCTATAACTGAAATCAAAGCACGACGATGCTATCAATATGCATGTCAATCTATCAAATCCGTATCAGTCAATGGTCAATGAGTCAATGCAATCCGAAAATCAATAGTCAATAAAACCAGTCAATGCAGTGGCAGGCAAATCGATAAATCAACTCAATCAATCAATATCTGTCAATCAAATCAATACGGTCTAATCAAATTGATGCTGTTAGATCAATGAAATCAATCGAGAAAAGCAATACGGAACAAAGCATCTATAAAGCAGCCAAAACGGTACAGAAACAGTAACAACAGCGAATCTATAAAATCTATAGGCAGCAATATCAATGAATCTATAGGCAGTAGGCAATAAATCTATACAATGTCCATAACCATGCTATCAATGCAATGTCTATATCTATCCATGATCATATTAGTGCTCAGTAGTATCAATGCTCGGTAATCAATCGATGAAATCAATGAAATTGTACGATACAGTAAATCCGATCAAATCAATAAAGCAGAAATCGATAAAGCAATAAATCCGTAAGTCAATACAGTAAACATGCAATTCAATACTATATACTGAACAAGTACAATCTACTGGTCATGTTGCTGTTGTAGAATTCATATTGCTGTTGTAGATATTATATACATTGGTTCAATCAATAAGAGTCGTCACTCTTTTCGCCCGTCGGCATATCAATAAACTCCTTATGACTCCCATCAATATATCAATAATCAATGTTTAAAGGAAAGCCCATCGGCCCACCATCCTGTACAGGTATCATCAATCTTCAATCAATGTTAAACCAGGTTCCACTTGTGATCAGTATCAATAATCAATCAATAATCAATATTAAAGCAATCATATCAATAATCATATGCATATCGATTCAATCTATCAGTTTCAGCCAAATCAGAAATCATACGAAAATCGGGCAGAGTAACGGTAGTCTATCGAATTTACACAAAAATCCTGCAAAAAGATACAAATTCCGAATTTTTCCAAATTACCAACGAATATCCACGGCATCAATACAAGACTATCAATGTAAAGAATCCAAATCAAATCAAGTCATGATAATTTTCTATTCAAGTAAAAGCGCGTAGAATCAATTCCAACCGATAAAATCTTCGTAGAATACAGTCAAATCGTGTACAATAGTCATATCTATAACATACTAGAAGTTGTGCGGTGAAAGTTGTGTCAAATCAAAATCACGTCCAAAAGTAGACTACGAAAACACAAAACAGTGCACAACTCGATCAAAACACAAGATCTTCGAAAACAGAAACAGGGTTCGGAGTCCTTACCACGAGATCTACACTTTCTCCAACAGCAGCGTCGGACGAAAAGCGCTCCGCGGCCTCCAAAACTAAGCTTTTCCTCTTTTTCCCTTTCTCTTTCTCTCTCCTCAAAATATCTGATATTAAAATATGAATTTCTCTCTCCTCAAAACGAGCTCATTTCCTTATATCATACTCAGATCGGCCTGGCCGATCGCCCGATCGTCCCGGGACGATCAGACCAAATTATGATCGTCCTGGACCATTCCCAGGACGATGATCAGGACGGTATTGTGAACAGTGCCGATCGTCCTGGACGATCTCAACTTCGTCCTAGCCGATTCTGGGAGGAAAATCTAATTCAGAGAGGAACAGTAAGAGAACGAGATCTCACAATCTCCCCACCTTAGAAAAATGTCGTCCCGACATTTCCCTACAGGTATGAAGCAAAACAAACAAAACAAATCGATCGAAATCCAAATCCAAATCAAAACACGTCGAAATCCATACAGAACACACAATGCAATCAATCAAATGTCAATATGCAATGTTCATATGTCAATATCAATCGGTTAGTCAAATCAATCTTACCAGTAGAACTTTCTGGTCGTTGCTGATCCTCACGATGTTATAAACTCTGTAGACTGTAGATGCGTGACACCACTAGAGGTCGTGGCGCAACTGTCTCTCTCTGATCTCTGACAGTCCTATCATCCATCCTGTTCCCTGATCTTTCACTGTAGGCCCTCGAGCCAATAGTCCTCTGCTGTCCCGTACCCATGCTAGAATCAGTCCTTCCACCCAGTCCTTTATGAGGACAATCTACTGCTCTGTGTCCTTGCTGTCCACAGTGAAAACACTGTCCCGTCAACAGGTAGCACTGACCTGCATGTCGTTTTCCACAGTGAATGCACATGCCAGAACCACCAGATGATACTATCGATGCTGATCGTGACGCAGATCCCGATGCAGATCCCTTCGAACCCTCATACCTGCTTCTCTTCTCTCTATCTCTGTCTCTACCAGAATCATCTCCCCTCCTTCTGGTATCCTCGTACCTCGATACCGGTGTCGCCAAATCAATCTCTATCAATCGAGCCCGCTCCACCAGCTCAGAAAACTCATGGATCCGGAAAGGTACTAGTGGATGCCTCAGCTCTCTGTTCAATCCGTGCAAGAATCTATAACATTTTTCTTCGGTAGTAGGAATCAAGTGAGCAGCGTACCTCGCAAGTGCAGTGAACTCGGCCTCATACTGCATCACTGACTTGCGGCCTTGCTCCAATCTCATGAAAGCTTCCTACATCTGTCGCTGAGCTGACGGTGGTACAAACCACATCCTGAACACTGCAGTGAACTCATCCCAGGTGATCTCAGCATTGGTCTTCCCCTGAAATTTCTCTCTATGCTGTCCAATCCACCATCTCTCCGCCTCTCCCTCGAACAGGAACACAGCCAATGGTACTTTTCTATTCCCCGGACACTGCATACTATCGAAAATCTTTTCCACCCTCATAATCCAATCCTCAGCAGCCTGGGGTCCTACAGCCCCTTTGAACAACGGAGGCTTCAGCTTATGAAACATCTGCAAGTGTCTGTCTATCTCTTCTTCTTTGCTACCACTCATCTTGCTCTGCGCATCTCCCATAACATGTGCAATCGCAGTAGCCAACTGCATCATACTCTCTGAAGGTACTGGAGCTGCGCTGTGTTACTCATTCGGTACACTGGATTCTGCTGGATGATCCATATCTTTTCACCTGCACAATTCAGAATAATAATACACACATGCAATGATGTATGCCAATGAAGCTCTTAAAGCTACCAAATCTACCCAATCTTTCAATCCAAACCTACAACTCTGATAACAATCCATTCTTCCAATAACACTTCTCTGATATCAATTGTGACGCCCCAAGATCAAACTTGGAAAGAATGTCAATCAATTACCCAAACAATTTACCAGAGTTATCTAAAACCTTCAATTAAACAGTCTATCAACAACTATAAAATTTAAACATCAATATATCAGTCGATTCATAACTCAAGACATCATGTACAATACTCAGGAACTACACTATCAATACCAGTAAAGAAACTATCCTGTCCTGAGTACAAAAGAATCAAAATCTCCAAAAGAACTAAAACCTGAAGATCTGGATCAATTCCTATCTCCTGCTCCCAAGCCCTGACCTGAAAATATCAACCACATATAATGAGCTTTACAAAGCCCAGCAGGTCACCTAATACCTATAACTGAAATCAAAGTACGGCGATGCTATCAATATGCATGTCAATCTATCAAATCCGTATCAGTCAATGGTCAATGAGTCAATGCAATCCGAAAATCAATAGTCAATAAAACCAGTCAATGCAGCGGCATGCAAATCGATAAATCAACTCAATCAATCAATATCCGTCAATCAAATCAATACGGTCTAATCAAATCGATGCTGTTAGATCAATGAAATCAATCGAGAAAAGCGATACAGAACAAAGCATCTATAAAGCAGTCAAAACGGTACAGAAACAGTAGCAACAACGAATCTATATAATCTATAGGCAGCAATATCAATGAATCTATAGGCAGTAGGCAATAAATCTATACAATATCCATAACCATGCTATCAATGCAATGTCTATATCTATCCATGATCATATTAGTGCTCAGTAGTATCAATGCTCGGTAATCAATCGATGAAATCAATGAAATCGTACGATACAGTAAATCCGATTAAATCAATAAAGCAGAAATCGATAAAGCAATAAATCCGTAAGTCAATACAGTAAACATGCAATTCAATACTATATACTGAACAAGTACAATCTACTGGTCATGTTGCTGTTGTAGAATCCATATTGCTGTTGTAGATATCATATATATTGGTTCAATCAATAAGAGTCGTCACTCTTTTCGCCCGTCGGCATATCAATAAACTCCTTATGACTCCCATCAATATATAAATAATCAATGTTTAAAGGAAAGCCCGTCGGCCCACCATCCTGTACAGGTATCATCAATCTTCAACCAATGTTCAATCAGGTTCCACTTGTGATCAGTATCAATAATCAATCAATAATCAATATTAAAGCAATCATATCAATAATCATATGCATATCGATTCAATCTATCAGTTTCATCCAAATCAGAAATCATACGAAAATCGGGCAGAGTAACGGTAGTCTATCGAATTTACACAAAAATCCTGCAAAAAGATACAAATTCCGAATTTCTCCAAATTACCAACGAATATCCACGACATCAATACAAGACTATCAATGTAAAGAATCCAAATCAAATCAAGTCCTGATAATTTTCTATTCAAGTAAAAGTGCGTAGAATCAATTCCAACCGATAAAATCTTCGTAGAATACAGTCAAATCGTGTACAATAGTCATATATATAACATACTAGAAGTTGTGCGGTGAAAGTTGTGTCAAATCAAAATCACGTCCAAAAGTAGACTACGAAAACACAAAACAGTGCACAACTCGATCAATACACAAGATCTTCGAAAACAGAAACAGGGTTCGGAGTCCTTACCACAAGATCTATACTTTCTCCAACAGCAGCGTCGGACGAAAAGCGCTCCGCAGCCTCCAAAACCAAGCTTTTCCTCTTTTTCCCTTTCTCTTTCTCTCTCCTCAAAATATCTGATATTAAAATATGAATTTCTCTCTCCTCAAAACGAGCTCATTTCCTTATATCATACTCAGATCGGCCTGGCCGATCGCCTGATCTTCCCGAGACGATCAGACCAAATTCTGATCGTCCTGGACCATTCCCAGGGCGATGATCAGGATGGTATTGTGAACAGTGCCGATCGTCCTGGACGATCTCAATATCGTCCTGGACGATCCTGTCCAGAAATAGCTCCAGAAATCAGCTGTTTGAATGCACTGATCGGCCTGGACGATCTCAACTTCGTCCTGGCCGATTCTGGGAGGAAAATCCAATTCAGAGAGGAACAGTAAGGGAACGAGATCTCACAGAGGGAGGGGCAATGTATCGTATTTGTTGCCAAAGGATGAGACGATCCTCTTCCGAGTTAGAAGCATATATAATAGATGGTGAAAGGAGGTAGAAGAGCCAAAAGTGATAAGGCCACTAATTATTCGGGATGAAGTAAAAGAGAGGGAGAGTTGCAACTTCGAAGGAGACCATTTAATTCAGATTCTACCAGAAGTAAATAGATTAAAATTATTATAACTAGATTCACCATCAAAGATAGAATGGATAGCACAAAACTAAGGGTCAGAAAGAGAGTCAACATGAATGTGATTCTCCAATAAATAGAGCATGTCCAAATTTTGTTTCTTAGCTAAAAGCTTGCAAGATCTAACTTTATCGGGATTGTTAAAACCCCAAATGTTCCAAGAAGCATAGAGGGAAGTATCATTGGGATTTGGATGAGGTGATTGGAGGCTTCCTTGAATGCTTGCCTCGATTAGATTTAGTTTGACTTGTAGTTCTTATTGAGGGGGCTTGTTATGACAATGACAGGGTGGTTAACAATGATGGGTAGGGTGATAGTTGGAGGTGGATTGGCAGGAGATGTAGCTGTGGAAGTGCTTGGAAGGTCAGTTGCTTGAGGATGGTTGTGTGGCTTGGGAGGTTGGGTTATTGGATTGTCTGCTAGTTGGGGGTTCGGCGCACAAACATAAGGGGCATTGATGTGACTATGTTTGAGAGCATGATATTTAGAAGGGTTGTAGATTTTGCTTCTTCCTCAGATTTGATTTCCTTCAACATGTGGAGAGGGAGGTTTTGAAGGGAAAGATATAATAAAGCAGACAAGAGATCCACAATTATCACAACGTGTATGCCTTCACTCATATTGTCTACTCATATTATATCTTGAGGTTAATAATTTCATCCTCAATGGAGATTGAATGGTCTCCGGATAAACAATTTTTTTGTTAACCTAGATGCAGACATAATCATATCTCAAACGAGTTTTTTGGGCAATTAGGTCATCAATAGCCAAAGGAATACCCACTTTGCTAGCTATGCGGGAGATACCCTATGAATTCCAGCAACAAAAAATAAATCAATGATTTTAAACAAGATTAAAACTGTCGAGAAATTCTCCCTTTGGGGTTTAAACCTAGGTGACCATTTCTGCAATATAAATGGCTTACAAAAAAAAAAAAAAAAAAAAAAAAAAAACAAACAAACAAACACCACCATTCCACGCCATCTCATAATCCAATGGGGAGAAAAACTTGATAAGAAAAAAACGATCACTAAGGTTGAATAGCTGGATAGTACCTTATAACTTCCAAGATTTACGAATAGCCACAAGAAGAGCCTCATAGAAAGGCCTTCTCCCTTCAAAATAACCTACTAGCGATATATTTCATTCCTCTGATGCAGCGTCTGTTTTGACTTTAGGGAACACGATAACTATATCTTGAGTGTGTATAAATGATATAGGTAGATCTTTTGAAAAAAATAACTTGTGGGATTCATCATGTTTGTCCAGTCAAGTGATGAACTCTAAAGAGTTGTAGCGGTTTGAGTTGAGCACCCCCCCCCCCCCCCAGATGCAGCGTTCTTTTTGACTTTAGGGAACACGATAACTTTATCTTGAGTGTGTATAAATGATATGGACAGATTTTTTGAAAAAAAAAAAAAAATCTTGTGGGATTCACCATATTTGTCCAGTCAAGCAATGAACTCTAGGGAGTCATAGCAGCCCCAAAGTCGGCGGAGAAGAACGACAAAGGGGAAGGCAAAGGAAGGGGGCGGCTAGGGTAGAGCAAACCCTAGCATACCATTCTCATGTGCTATTCTTTTCATCTCGTCCCTCCTAGTGTCTACAAGATATGCTAGCTCTATTAGCAAAGTGCTATACTTGGTAAATAAATGAAGTTTAGATCAATCATTAAAATATTATGTAGTTAAATATAATATTTTTTTCCAAAAAAAATTATATATATATATATATATATATATATATATATATATATATATATATATATATATATATATATATATATATATATATATATATTGTTTTGAAAACCGGACCGGACCGGCCGGTTCGACCATGAATCGGTCTTACAGCCGGTTCGGTCCTTCCTAAGAACCGGTCTAACAACGAACCGGCCAAAACCGACTTGAACCGCCGGTTGAACCGGCCGACCGTTGAACCGGTCCGTTTTTTAAGAACCGGCCGGTTCAACTAATAATATATTTAAATATTTTATTTTTATATAAAATGTTTAATTAATTTTAAATTAATTTAAATATCATATATCTTATTTAATAATATGATTCAAAAGTTTTATTATATTATATAGTAAAATAAATATAAATAATCTAACTCACATAATGCCATAATACCATGAAAGCTCTTAAAACATGAGTACAAGGAAAATAATATAAACAACACAACTTAGAATTCCTAAGTGACGTGAGACTAAAGAACTAGTTGTTTTTTGTTTCAACATTCAACAATGTGCATTATACTTGTTTGAATGAGAAATTGTTGGAAATTTTTTTTGTAGAATATTCAAATAAAAAATTATCATAATAAATTTTAAACTTCTTAAATTTATTATTAATTATATTTTTATAATTATTCAAATAAAAATAATTATTTATCATTTTTAAAGTTCTAAAACATTTTCTAAATGCGAAATTAAATGATAGAAAAATAAAAATCTTAAAAATAATATTGTATGACTTTATAAATATAGTTTTATAATGTAAAATTTATATATAATTTATATATGTAAATTATGCTTAAATATATAACATAAATCAATTATTTATATCAAATATATATATTTATATATAAGCTAAATTTTTATTAAATATAAATTAAAATAAAAAATTGAAGATGTTTATATTTAAATTTAAAATTAGTAATTATTTATATTTAAATATATAGCATAAATATAATAATTATTTATATTTAATTTTAAAATTATATAATATATTATATATGTATGAATTTTATTTATTTTTTAGTTTAAAAATTCTTAGAATTATAAATTTTTTATGAATAAATAGTTATTATTATTATGTTAATTTTATTACTTTTAATTATATTATTAATTATTACATCATCCGGTTCGACCCCGATCGAACCATGAACCTCTCATTCTTCCGGTTCGTTGTCCGGTCCGATTTTCAAAACCTTGTTATATATATAACATTTTGTGATATGTACCATTTTTTTTTTAAGTTACGAAAAAAAAAACCTCAGGCGATTTTCTCCGTCGAATATTAGGGTAAAGCCATGAGTTCTCTGGGCACGGCGAAGGGGATCGTCGAGATCGCCAAATTCGCACTGTACGTCGCCATTCCGGCCTCTCTAACCTACGCCGTCGCCACCGATTCCGGGACTATTCACAAGCTCATGGGATTCGTAACTCTCTCCCTCCCTCTCTCTGTTTCTTTCTTAGAGAATATTTGGCCAGCTTTTATTACTTATCAAGTTTACTTGTTAAGAATCAAATGGAAGAACTGGTTCTGATATTTTCTTCAACTCAGCTCTCGCATACACAATTCCCGAATTAATTAGCATGGTAAAAGTTCTTTAATTCTCCCAAGGTTGAGCACGCATTTGTAGTTGGATTTAGTCATCATAATTATCTTCTGCATAGGCTTCATTGTAGGTAAATCGTGGTGTTGTTTAATTCCTTTGTTCTTTTGAAAATCTGGGTTCTTACATTTTTTTGTTGTCTAATATGATTAATGCTTGACTAAGTAATCTACTAAAGTTGATAAATACAGGTTGGCCTTATGTAAAAAATACAATGTTAACGTTAAGCTTAATGGGAAAGTTTAAAATTGATAAAGAACATGAAATGAACCCCTAAATAATTTGCTACTCATTTAATTTTGTTGTTATGGATCTAGTTATTGGACAATAAACAAGTATACTTATGAACATGAATAACATGCAGGCCAATATTTAGGCATCTTCATTTTTATGTCTAGTTTCATAATTCGTATTTAAGATTGTTGGATTATTTTGTAAACAAAAAAATCATAATCGAATAAGTACCATGCTGCTATTAAGCTTATTGAATTTCTTACACATTTAGTAAAGAGTAGGCTTTTAAGAAGAATCACTCAAAATATGTTGTTTCCTTTGCTTCTCCATAGGCGATGCACCATTTACTCAATAAATGTAAAGCATCTAAACAATGTTTGATCATTGAAAATGTGTATGAAGTAAGTTTTTGATTGATAATATACAATGGCATATATGGACAGTGAAATTCAGTGCAAAAAGAAAGTGAATAAAATTGGAGAAAATTATCATTATATCTCCATTGGGATCACAAAATTCTGATCTAATTAAGCACAAACTTTAATGCGACATATGGATCTCAAGTGACTCAAAATTTAATTGGTATTTCATTAAAAAATTAAAAACTAGAGGCTAAAAAATGCTAAGAATGACATGAAAATCTCTCCATAAGGACTATTTAATCATGATGAATTTTCCAACACCAAAATTGTATGGTTTACATGCCTTGATAGCTTGAGTTGGCTAAATCAAATTGAAGCGACCTAACCCATGCTCAGCAAGCGACCTTAGTCTAGCCTACCCTCTCATATGCAACACTTTCCCGCATGCGAGGAACCGCTTGAGCAAAGACACCATCATCACTAGCATTTTGAGGTTCGTCAAATTGCCCCCTGGAGTCTCCTCAATGAGACCAATATGTTGGTGGCTTTCGATTGCCTCGACGTGTGCTCGTTATTGTGCAAATCATTCAAAAATTTTTTAACTTCTCACAACTTCAGTGACTATTTTCAAATCTTTTTGGAACAAATTACTATCCTTGAAGAGAACATATATATGCAAATATTGCAAGATATTATCCCTTTTTTTGTTATCTTGAATCATAGATGATTAAATTTTTTTTGTTAATCCGAACGTTGAAACTTTGACTTGTTATCACCAATATGCTCATGCCATTGAGCTCTATGACGTGTTATAGTTGCCAATTGGAAACTTCATCGATGGTGTACTGCTATTGGACCAACATTATCCGACTAAGTTAGCCTATGTCCGAGCCGGTCAATTGATTTATACTAAGCAAAACATTATTTAATTACGTTTTGATCATGGGAGGGCATGATCTGCATCATATGTTCTTGATAATTATAAGGAATATTCTACATGAGGCATGCAATGCCTCTCATTAGAATGATAAATTGATGCTTATTTTAGTTCATTTTATAGGCTTTCTCGATGGGATGCAACCCTAGTGCTCATCATGGACAAAGTTCTTCTCCCATCCACATTTATCTTATTATTGCAACAACAAAGCCATGCCATTTATAAAGGTGGCATGAGTGTCATTTGTAAATGTTTGTTAATTAGATGACGCTCCTCTCCCACTTACTGTTGTCCTATTGTTGTAATAGCCACACCAAAACCATTTACCAAGGTGGCATGAGCATTCCTTGTAGACACTTGGAGATTAGATGATGCTCCTTTCTTGCCTACAATTGTTCTACCATCACAAAAGCAACTCCATCATGTCAACAAAGGAGTCATAAATGTTGCCCACCAGCTTGTTGAGACCAGATGACGCTTGTTTTTCATCTATAACAGTCATTGCCATGATATTTGTGGCTATGGATTTTCTGTACTGTATCATAAGTATTGCTCACCAACATCCATACACCTAGTGCTCCTTTTCGTTGTACAACATTCCTATGGTCGAAATAATCATGTGAGATTCACCTTATATGATGGACTTTATATCTTCCCTGCCATATGAAGCTATGACTTCTTTGACAAGACCTGTGTTATAATATCTCTAATAAAACTAGAGCAACTAACTTGCTTGCACCAAAATCATCTCTTCCAAGATCTTTGTTGCAACCTCTTTTACATCATAGCTTTCGTAGCAGCATGGCCTATGCCACAACATCATTTGTGTTACTAAATACCACCATCTCCCTCAAGACTAACATTACAACTACGTTTGTTGCACATTCATCATCACTGCAATACTTGCACTACAACCTTACAGGCATTGTATCTGTCTCCCTCATGAAATGCACTGCATCTGCCTCTAGCTAGACTTGGACTGCAATTATCCTCTTTAATATTTGTGAAGTCTGTCTCCAACAAAAAATGCAACACAACCTCTTAGTATTCTACAGCTCCAAATGATGCATACTGCTGCAAAGCTCACAATTAATATGACGACATATGTCAATGCCTTTGGCTTCACCTTTTCTAGTTGCTGAAGAGATATTTTGTACTAAAGTTTTTTTAATGGCGCAGCGGTGGTCTACTAATATAGAGTAAACTAAGAAGTGAAAAGAATCAATTATTAAAATAAGAGATCCAGGATAAAGAGAGGGGAGGGAGAATAAGAAGAATCTTTAGTTTTCATTTTAAAATTAATTGATCAAATACAAGCTCGCAATTAATATTTGTGGAGTCATCTCCATCAAGAAATGCAACACAACCTCTTGGTATTCTACAACTCCAAATGATGCATACTGCTGCAAAGCTCACAATTAATATGAGGAAATATGTGGATGCCTTTGGCATCACTTTTTCTAGTTGCCAAAGAGATATTTTGTACTAAAGTTCCTTTAATGGCGTGGTGGTGGTCCACTAATACAAAGTAAACTAGTAAGTAAAAAAGAATCAAGTATTAAGAGAAAGAGATCCAGGATAGAGAGAGGGGAGGGAGAATAAGAAGAAGCTTTAATTTTCATTTATAAATTAATTGATCAATACAAGCTAGGGATCCTTTATCATGGGATAAAATTAAATTTAAACTTGAAATTAATCCTATCCAAACCTTAGATATTTGAAAGTTCAAATCAAATAATATACAAAAGGAAAATAATTTCTAATTTTAAATAAAAATAAAATAAAATATTCTAATTTAAATGAATGAACTAAAATAAATCCTAAACCTAATTTCCTGTGTTACATCAACCAACATTGTATTGATTTTTTATAGATAGTGGAAGCTATTCAATTGAGTAAGGTTTCATGATTTTTTCCTTTAAAGGAAATTGCATGTAAGAAAAAACAAATCTTATTTCACACTCTTTAATTTGCTTGAATATTTGTATGAGTGAGATAAAAAAAAGAATAGGCAATGTAGATTAATCTTCATTTTACCAATTTGATTTCTCGCACATCACAACAACAACAATAATCTCTTTATTTTTTTATTTTGTTAAAGCTTGAGAAGTCGGGGTTGAAATTTTACCCAGTGAAAAGCATCTTGCATGTTTGAGGCACAATCTATGGAGCACGTTAGGCCAGATGGAGGGAGAGATGCATAACTAATTTCCCTTCCTTTTAGTAACCCATGTGGATGAGATCTTGAAGGATAGGAATATTCTGATTATGCAAAACATAAGAGCTGAAACTTAAATTAAAAAAATAATGATCCAGAAAACTCTTGCTGTTTCTTAACTTTTGCTTGATCCAAACAAAGTCTTTTCCAATTATTTTTAGTTAAGCACTTGCTTTTGCTTTTGCCCATGCATTGTTTGCAATGTAATTTTTTTATTACCTAACTGAGTTGATTGTCTTTTATTTGTAAAGCATATTTTAATCCCCAAAAAGATTCTAATGTTCATTGCATATTAACCTTTTCTTTCTGCATTATCTCTTCATTTGTTCAGCGAAATGATAGATAAGCCCATTTATTAGGAGGCTCAGAAGATGTTTTTTGAATAGTTTGTGGTAAGATTTTGATTTTTTTTATGAACATGGATGATTGCACTTACGTATACAGCGATGCAGGGTCAGTAGGAAGGAGCTCTGCACTCTAATTTTTGTGTTAAAACTATTGTCATTATACATTAAGGTGTCACGTCTATTACTATGGTTTTCAATCAACATAACTGCAAGTATATTTAAATAATATAATTAGTGAAATAAAACCAAGACACGTATGGATTAAAATATAAGAAACTGTGTGTGAAAACTTCATTGTAATTTTCTGAATTATGAGCGAGCTATATGTATGTTAATACTGGTAAAATCGATCTTTCTTAATCCACTCAAATTATTTTATAATGTAGTCTGGATAACCATCTAAATGATAGAGAAACAGGGATTACCGTGTATGTTACGTTGGATGCTAAGCAACCAAATGGATAAATGTTGTGGCGTTAGATAATTAGAGTAAAAAAAAAGTATTTTGAAGTTGGAAAAGATAGCACACAGCTTTCAGGTCTAAATTCAGCTAAGTCCGTTTGGGTGTTCCTAATCTGCTGTGTAACCGTTCCCAGTTGGCCGACAATTAGGTCTAAGATTGCTTGAATGTGTTCCGGATCCATTGTTGGGTGCTAGGGGACACTAGGGAAAGCTAAGGGCTTAAGGGCAGCACCTAGACGCTCTAAAATTATAGTCCTAAAGGCTCCAAATAGTGCAGGAATTACTAGGACAGCAAGGTTCAACAAAGGGCTAAGTTGTCTAGGTGTTTTGGGAAGGCCCTAGGGTGTGAACAGCACCTACACAGTGACTTAAAGTTCACTAAAAGATGTCTAGACATTGCTGGAACAGTGAGGACAGCAGCTAAAGTTGAAGGTGTAGTTGCTCTTAGCACTTAGAATCGCTAAGGGTCTAATGGCAGCACTAAGACACTAACTAGAATGGCTTAAACTCCACTATATGCGTGCAGGAAATGTAAAGTCAGCAGTGAAAACTGAGAGTAAAATATAATCATGCGATGATATGCAAGTCAAATTTAAGGTTTAACACAAAGCTAGACCCTAGGATGTTTTTCTAGAACATGACATGCATGCCTACCATGCTCTGATACCAAATATGATGCGAAACAAACAAGAATTGCACGGGAATATTTAAAAGAATTACGAAGCTTGCTACTTTAAGAATAATGTTTCGTAAGGCGAGATTCAAGAGCTCTCAATTGTCAAGATTATTATGACAAGCAATTACAAGACTAAAAGTTTGGAACAACTGAAGATAAATCTAAAATTATCACAGTAAAAACAAATATGTAGTAATACAATCCCACGGTTAATATTTAGAGAGTTCACTATGAGTTACCATGCTCACTCACACTCAAAGTATGGCTTAGCGGAGAAACGTCTTCAGCACACCCAACGATGCCACGAGGAAGGTCGCAACGCCAATGATCTTAATCCACGGAAAGGTCGACGGTGGTGGAGAAGTAGCCCCGGACGGAGGAGTAGATCTCCCAACAAGATGCCAAGGCGTCTTAGGCTTTTGAAGATCGATCGTATGTGCTAAGTAGTAGAGGATACGCTTGACGTATCTTTCCGCCGTCTCGTCGTATTCCCAATCAGGATCGTAGAAAGGAGAGAGAAGAATGTCAATCTCCCCACGATCGTTGTAAGTGAACCCGTGGTCAACCTCGGGATTGGCCATTCAACATTGAAGAGATGGTGAGAGGGCGTCGTCTCCTTCTCTTGGCTTTGAACATCATGAGCAACCAAAACTTCCCAAGGGAGGAAGGTAGAGGAGGGGCGGCCAAGGTAGAGATGAGGGGCGGGTAGTTTGGGTGAGAGAGTTTATGTTAGATGGAGGAGAAAGAGATTTACTCCAAATCGGAAATTAATTTCAGATTATGAGTAATTTTGGAGGGAATCAATTTGAAATTTATTTCAAATTTCAAATAGGGTTGAGGGGGATTAATGGGCAATTAGTGGAAAGACTCCCACATGGGGCCGGCGGTATAGGAGAGATTAAGGGGAATTAATTGGAGAAGCAATTAATGAAATTTGAGAGAGAAAGCTCATGGAGAGGTGGGCCGGCCATAACGAGAGCTGAGAGGGAGTGATTAATGTTAATTAGGCGGCCCCTCACGTGAATAAACTACAGCTGAATCAAATTTGAAAATTGATTTCAGATTTGCTCCTATTTAGAAAGTTTTCTAAATGGTGAAGCCTTGAGAAACGTTGGAATTTAATTAGGTCGCCCCTCACGTGAATAAACCAAAGCTGAATCAAATCTGAAATTTGATTTCAGATTTGCTCCATTTAGAAAGTTTCCTAAATGATGAAGCCTTAAGAAACGTTGGAATCCAATCAGTTAATGGATTTAAAAAAAAAAAGAAACTTTCATAAATGCTTAGGATGTGAATTAGGAAAGAAACTTAATGCAATTGAAAGTGAATTTCAAATTATTGGAGCAGGTTGGCTGGTGAGTTGGTGTGGGGCCGGAGGGGAGGTGGGGTGGAGGAGGGGAGGCTAGCGGTGAGGTTGCTGGCCGGCGGGTGGGCGTCCAAGGAGGACCGGCGGGATGGGGTGGGGGTTCGGTTTTGGGAAGTAGAAGGGATGTGGGGTGGGAAGGAGGCCGGTGGGTAGGTGGAGAAAAATAAGAGGAGAAATCCGGCGAGAATAGAAAGAAGAAAATACCACGAGCCGGAGACTCTTCCGACGACTGGTGGGCCTTGCACTTGCTCACCTCGAGCTCTCTCCCTTCCCTCTAGTGATCACACAAGAAGAAGAAGAAACACAAGAAATTTTCATGAAACATTCATCATCCAATACATAAGAGAATGATCATATATATAGACCTCACAATGACAAATAAAACAAAAGACAAGAATGCTCTTTGGGCTTCAATAGTGACCAACTACCCATAAGGGCAAAAACGAAAAACTGAAAAAAAAAAGACTAATACATAAAATGCATCAAAAGTAAAGACTCTCCATCATGGCCATCGATCTCCTGTGTCGTCTCTGATAGACGCGTCGAAACCTCGTATCGATGTCCCCATCATCGCTCTTATTGCAATTAAAAGACTACAGTACTAGACACAAACCAAAAGAAACATTCCGCATTGGCAAGACAGGCTAGTTAACAAACAAAACTAAATAATACAGTGGAGAATCTTGACATTTAGTCCCACCCCCTAAAGATTTAATTTCATAGGAGTTAAATCCTCTTAAATGGGTGAGCCCATTATATGGGGATCAAAGTATGAAGGGGATGATCAATCTAAATTGAATGCCAAGAGTATTAGGGGCTGTTTGGTATGCGGATTTAGGTTGGATTTAAGGCCGGATTCTGGCGAAATCCAGCCAAACGGCCTAAAATGTAAATCCAAATCTCACGGTAAATGGAATCCGCGGTTGACGAAAAAAGACCACCTTTTGCGATAAATCCCGGATTTCGCAAATCCACCGATTCGGCGGATTTAACTTTTTATTCACGCCAGAGGATTTAAGGCCGAATTCAGTGAATGTTAAATCTTTTCACTGCCTTAAATCCTGACTTGCATAACCAAACAGTCACACATGATTTAACTGGATTTATCATGAATGTTACCAAACAGTTTTCAAGATTTAACCCCCAAGGATTTCGTAAATCCTCTACTTAAATGAAATCCTAGATTCTACCAAACAGTCCCTTAGAGTTCCTCATCAAAGATTTCCCATTAACGTATCTAACCGTTCTAACCACTCCTTGTAGCTTATCCAAGAATAGTGAGAGGTTGGTTAGACATCATGAATTTTGATGGAATCCGGTCAGTTCAAAACAAGTTGGCCTGGCTCACCCAACTGGCTTCTTGGTCGCCCCATGATGCAATCCAATTTCATATAAATATTTAATATTAAAATAGTGTGTTTGATTAACTGTATGAACATTAGTATATATATAAACATTGAAATTATAATTTAAATAGAATGGATGTGATTTTCCCTTCTAATTGTAGGATTAAACTTCTCTAGTAGTGCATTTAATACTTTCCTATATTTCAAGCTTTTTAGTTTACTGGGATTTATTGAATAGTTAGATGCTTAAAAATGAATACTAAACTGCTCCAAGGTCATAATTTATACAAAAGCAAAGCATCTCCAGTGTCTTCCTTTCCTTCTAAGTGTTCTTCACAAAGTCTGTGTTATCTTCCTAAAAAACACTTTTAAATACATAGTTGTTTAGTATTGAGTAGCTCTAGAAGTGCCATCCTAACCCCAAAATAATTATAAAAGAATGATTATTAAATTAAATTAAGCCTAAACCATTATGTCACTCCAAATAATGTATCCGTTACAAAACTGAAGGCTTTGCTTGGTAGGCTTCCGAAAAACTTGAGGCAGCTGGTATTATCCTTATAAAAAAACTCAGAGAGCACACAGAGCACAACATAGAATAAGTTGTTAGCTAGCAATAAAAAAACTTGCACAGAGAGCACAACATATAATAATAAAAATGCACCCCATTAGTTAGTGACATATATTCGAACCCTTCTGTTAGTAATAAGCATTAAGAAAATTAGAAAAACAAGATTGAGAACCTGGATAGAAACGTACATCCTTGCCATGGTCTATGATGCATAGACACGGATACGGTGACACGGATATGACACGACACGGACACGGACATGGGTTGGACACGGTATTATAGTTTTATATTTTAAAAATAGCGTATAAAAAATTAAATAAGTATAATTTAAAAATAATTTAGACATAATAAATCATTTAAGTAAAATTTGTGCTTAAAATAATTAGTATTAGGATGTCGAAAGTTAGACGTCGATGTCGCTTATCAGTCATCGAGAGAGGAGATGAAAATACCTTCATTGCCAAAGAGAAATGAAAATGAGAATGTTCGATGAATGAGTATTAAGTGTGGACATTGATTTGGTGCTGTGGATAAGAAATAAGAAATTTAGTTTAAATCCAGCTAAATACAATAAATTATATCTAAAAAAAATCATAAAATATTTAAGATACACTTGTCAAACACGCATGTCTAATTTGTATTCAATATTTTTTAATTGGACACATTTTTGACGTGTCCGATATGTGTCGGAGGAGTGTTGGATACGTGTCGGACACAGCACACCTCTTTGAGGAGAAGTGTCGGTGCATCACAGGCCACGATATAAAAAAACCTCTTCATTCAATCTGCTAAGCCAAAAGAGATGACTTCAACCTCTTTTCAAACAAACAAGATAAAACACCCCTAAGCATGCTACCTGTGGTTGAGTAATCCTTTTGCATGGAAGCACCCCTGAAATATAAGAAATCCATTAAAAGAATTCCTGGAGAAGAAGGTGAAGAATAAGAAGAGAAAGAAATAGGAAGACCAAAAGTTTTATGGATTAATAGGTCAAAAGTTTATATCAAGCTTTTTTATGCTTTCAGTAGAGTAACTGCAATTGGTCAGGATGGTTTCCGAGTTCTTGAATGTAAAGTTAACTAAATTCCCTCGAAGTTGTATGTATATTTCAGGGCAAATTATTCCGTGCGGGTGCCTAATGCCATCCAGAGACCAATTAGAATGCGCCACATCATCCCCCGCTCGGTACCGCGGCTCGGTATTATTAACGTAGCGCATTCTGGTTGGTCTTCGGACGGTGAATTGCGTTCGGCATCCACACAGAATAATTTCTCTGTATTTCAGAGCTTATTGGTGAGTTTCTGCAGCTACCCTATATCTTTTAGAATGGTGGGACTTCCTGTCTGAGAAAAACGGCTTAAAACCTGCCACTGTATGTTTGCTAATAGGAATCTATTATTCAATTTGAAGAGTTTAAAACTGTTGATTCCTTGACTTTGTTAGTAAATTGTGCTTCTGCTGTTCTTTTCACAGAAGCCTTATGTGGTTTATCCTCCTGAAGGTCCTCCTCCTCCATCTCCAGAAGAGCTCCGAGAAATGGCCAGAGAGTTGGCTCGCAAGAACAAAGGCAGCTGATTGAGGCTCCGTTTCGAACAGCATTATTATTGCTTCTTAAAGCAGATTCTAGTATAAAATTTAAAATTTTTATATTAAAAAGCTGTTTTAAAAAACAATAAAAAATATGTCCCAAACGAAGCCTGAATCAACCACCGAACTGCTGAAATTTCACTATCTAACCAACAAATTGATGTAGTTGTATTCTTTTCCCCTTATCTTTCTTGACTTCTCTCAAGATAAGTAATTACCAAAATTATTATTGTAAATTTCTATAATTAATACTTCATTTGGGATGGGTTTCTTATACAAAAATTTTAATTTTTGTACTAAAAATTTACTTTTAGTAATGATAAGTCTAAATTATTATTGTGAAATATATAACAGTGGCGGTACATCTTATCCATTAATTGAGTGAATTTATATGATTTTTTGTTTGTTGATTTTATTTTTCTGTTGAAATTGGGTATATTTCTTTTATAATTATCAAATTTGTTTCGATATGAGTCTAATGTAAATTTGATGATTAATAAGTCATATAATATACTCATTTTAATATACAATGTCAACATAGTTAAGTTAGGTGACCAAGAAGAGGATAAAAATGGCTATCAATTAAAGACAATTAGTTTTGTTGGGTTGATTGACATCTCGAAGACAAGGAGATGTTTCACTATATAGAAGAAGAAGTTACATGGTTGCTCCTTGATCACTCTACTCCAGCTCTCACTCATTACAATAGGTATCAGTTTACAATTTGGTAGGGTTTAGAATAAGCCTTGTGTTTATAAACAGTAGAAAAGGTTCAAAAGATTAGTATTTATAAATGTTGGGTTGGTTGGGATAGAACCCCTCAATAATTGTGATGTGGAGGCAAACAATGGATGACTTTGATGGGGACAAAAGTAGTGGGACACATCTTGAGTAAATATAGAGGGGTGATTCCATGTGATGATCATTGGACGATCAATTTATTAAGTGGTAGCTATTATGAAAAGTGTTAAGGATATGTGATAGATAATTATTACGATAAATAAATGAATCTTTGGACAGTAGTTTAGAATATGTAAGGGTGGTGCCCATGTAGCGATTATTAAGTGATAGAAGAAGCTGACGATGGTTAATGTACTTGTTAGAACTATAATGAATTTGAGAAGAGATTCATGCGGAAGATAGAGACATCTATGTAGAATAGATCCACTCGGGAGATTACGATAAATTGACTTGTAATCCTTAAAAAAAAAATCACTTGGGCCAATGATATGGTTTATGCAGTTCGTAGTCATCCTGTCATCATTGACCACTGCTCCATCTAACATTTCTTCTCATAAAGTACTCCACAAGAATGCCATCAACAACTCATTTCTAAGAAGTATTTTTTACAATTATGTCTCTTAAGGGGAGTCTAGTTCTTCTTAAGAGGTCTCTTCTTCTCTTAGGACCTAATCCAAGACTACTCATTTTCTTGGAAACATTGCAAGAGCCCTTTAGAAGAATATTTACTATTTTTGCTGATGATTGGCTCATGTGTATTTATTCAGGCATGTGATAGTAAATACTTGCTTATAGTTTGTACTTCTCATTAAATGTGTGTATCTTAACATTATAGTCTTCATGATATGTCCAACATTATGATATGTTGATTTGACTAATGGTGATTGTCAATTAAGCTTCTTCATAATTTTTAGTATCCAAATTTGTTAAAAAATATGAGCTTCCCGTCTCCTTCATGCTTGTTGATACATTGACATTTCTTGTGAGGATTGGAAATCTCGACCTTAAGTCCATCAAATCATTAAAATGACTAGTCGAACCATGGAGACACTTAACGCCTCTAAATATTCATTTTTAGGTCATTTAAGGGTGATAAAAGATAGATTTATTGACGAACAATCGTGATAGAGATATAACTTAACAATCTTGCACCATGGACTTCAACTGATCTCAACAGTAATCTTGTAAGGAAATCTTATCCATTTTTAATAAATGATACTAAACAAATAAATATTATAATTTAAATTGAATTTAAATATTATAAAAATAAGCATTGAATCACTTTCACTCAATGACCACATTATAGTTAGGTATTGCATGTTACACCTCATGCACTCAAATATGTAGCTAAGCTTTACAATAATGAGAATTACAACCCATCTAAATATATACAACTATACAAGCAATGATCACTGATCTTCAACAAGACTTTGATTGCTCCTCATGTACAAAAAAATGACCCTAAGTTTCTTAAGAAGTTAAAAATTATAGATTTACAATACATATAGACACAACATATAATTTTTTATTGCATCTCTATCTTAATCAGAGTAGTTGTATTAACTAGAATGCTTAGGCTTCATTTGTGATAGTTTTCTTACTGCTTTATGAAGCAGCTTTTTAGTACATAAAATTTTAATTAAAAGAAATACTAAAAAATTGTTCCAAACCAAACTTTAGGCTTCATTTATGATGGCTTTCTTACTGCTTCTTAAAGCAGTTTTCAAGTACTAACATAATATAGCGTTATTCGAAGATCTTCACCAACTTTCACTTAGTAGTGGACTAATTTTCTCGTTATGACTATAGTTAAGGGGATACCATAATGATAACAAAAGAGAAGAAGACAAAGCTAAAACTCTTAAAGAGCATTTGAGGAATAATGAGTTGCTTGGCATGCCATCCAAGTTGGCTAGACTTAACCACACATAGCATTTCTCATCTTAGTAGATAAGTGTCATTGTTGATGAAAGCAAACTATCCAATTGGTAGTTGAGATGATTGAGAATAAGCACCTAAGTAGTTCTAATGGGTCAACTTTATAGCAAACCAGATCGTTTCGATGGGTTAATCTAAGAGATGATTTCGATTAGTTCGATCATTAATAGGATAACAAGCTCTTGAGTCTTGAACATAATTCATTATCCCAACTAATAATCTTAACATTGTCATTTTTAATTGCCCATTAAGCATATTGTGTTATAGTCATGTTATTTTGTTATATTAAACAAGAAATTTTGCTATCATTTGCTTATCATATTTCACATTTTACTTTTCTGGGGGTATTTGAGCTGTTTAGATAAACTCATGCACACATCACATACGTAAGCTTTGAACTCAAAACCTCTTGGTTTGTAATCAAAGCTCCCAACTAGAGGTGTAACTGAGTCAAGCCGACTCTCGAGCCAGTTCGGGCTCGACTAGTTAACATGCTCAACGAGTCGAGCTCGAATAGGATTTCGAGCTCGACAGTTTATCGTGACTGAGTTCGAACAAGACACCACTCGACTCGCGAGCTCATATAGCAGCTCGCAAACGAAAATTGCGGGCATGCATTTCTTTGGGTGGGATTTTTTGCAGGATTTTTCGCTGGTAGAAATTTACGCTGGTGGTAATTTTTGCGGGCAGGAAATCCCGGGCAAAATTTCGCGGGCAGCAGGCAGGATTGTTTCACAGGCGGGACGACACGAACAACTATCGAGGCTCGCTAGCTAGCTCGAGCTCACCTTTTGAGCTCGAGCTCATTTTCTAACTGACGAGCTGAGCTCGATAGTGTCAAAACTCGACTCGTTTACACCCCCTACTCCCAACAAATAAAACAAGATAAGTTGTGTCATACTTTTTACTTAAAAACCCCTAAAAAATTTTAAATACTATTATTTTTTCAAAATTAATTTCCTAAAAAACATAATTTTTTTATATCATTTTATTTAAATATCATGCCTGAAAAAAGGGTTGAAATAGAAAAATAAATTTGCTAAGAAAGTGATCTCAACATGAAAAAAAAAAAAAAAAAAAATTCTTTTGCTAATCATATTCCATGCTTTGTAATAATAATACTAATAAAAGTTAGTTGAGAGTTAGATTTGCTAATCATTTTTCAATCTTTCACTAATCATATTAATCATACTTCACGCTTTTTAATAGAATAACAAAAGTTTGTTAGGCGTGGGATTTGCTAATCATAGTTCAATCTTATGCTAATCATATTCCATACTTTTTAATTTCAAACTTTAAATAACACTTTAAAAAAAATTATATATTATTCTTTTACTTATTATTTTTTAAAGAATATACTTTGCTTTTCTTTAGTTATTAATTTCTTTTATTAGTAATTTTTTTTGCTCATGATATTTCATTCTTATAATTTAATTAGCACAAGAAAAAAATAAGAATTTTATTATTTTATTTATTTATTTATTAAACAAGATAATTAACTTTTCTTAAGCTAATTATGTATATTTACATTACATTAATTTAGCTTGAGCTTAAGCTTAATTAATTATTTATTTAAGTTGGATTTTGAGTTAACTTTGTAATCGCTCATTTATTATGAAAAAAAGAAAATAATTATTATAATAAATTTAATAAAAAAATATAAAAGAAATAAAAAAAATCACTTACTATAAAGAATTGTGATATTATTTTTAATTTTTTTTAACAAGTATGAAGTTAATCTTTTAATTGATAATATATTTTAAGTATATTTAATAAAAATATTTCTTAAACAATATGTGTCTCGAGCGAACGAGTTAAGTTGGGGTTGCCTCAAAATTAATTTTGTTTACTCATAGAGCTTAGTTCATAAGCGGAGCTTAAATCGGCTTGACTTAGGCTTCGTTTGGGACTGTTTTTTCATTGTTTTTCAAAACGGAGTTTTAGTACAAAAATAAAAAAAATTGTACTAAAACTCCATTTAAAAAAGCAATAAAAAAACCATCCCAAACGAAGCCTTAGTTATACTCCTAATTTTACATCATGAAAAAAAAAACAATTTGTATTATAAGTTATAACTCTATTAAAAAATAAAACATTATATTTTTTAACGAAATATAATTTCCTTTTCTTTTGTTAATTATATATTTTATTTAATATGAGGAAAAAAATCAATAAAATTTAAAACTTTTGCTAATCATATTTCACGCTTTTAATTTAAAAAATAAGTAAATAACACTATTTTAAAAAATAAAAAGTTATTCTTTTAATTAAGATAATTAGTTTTTTTTTTTTAGCTTATTATACTTTTTTACTTAAATATCACATGAGGAAAAAAAATTAAATTTATTAAAAATAAATTTGAAATGTTGAGAGTGGGATTTGAACCCACGCCCTTTCGGACCAGAACCTTAATCTGGCGCCTTAGACCAACTCGGCCATCTCAACATTTATATGTGGCTGATAAAACTCAAATTTATATTTAATTTCTTAATTAATACTTTCCTTCTTTTTATTTATAATATCATTATTCTTATGCCTCTATTTGTAAATATTTGTTATTAAATTAATAAAGTTTATTAAAAGCTCAAACCCATTTTTTTTTATTAAATTTTTTATAAATACATCTAATTATGATGATTTATATGTAATTCTTCATTTAATAAAAATCATACATATGAATATTGTTGGGTTCATATATTTAATTTAATAATATATTTTTTGTATTTTAACAAATATATTATCAAAATTTTATTTTAGTGGTTTAAATAATTGCTAAATTTTATCAACTCTCTCTTATATCCTATGCTTTAAAGATAAGGCATCTTAGTAATTGTATAATTCGATGAAAGTTTATCATGAGAAATTAGTTTTATGATTGAACGTAATTTACATAATTTTCACTAATATTTGAATTTTATAAAAGATTAAAAATAAAAAGGCAATTACATTTTAGGCTCAATAATTTCTTTCATCTGCATCAATTATTCTTTCGAAATAGTCTCATAAGTTCATCCTTCCTTCATTTTTAAACTATAATTAATAGTTCTCTTAAGATAAATATTAATAAAGAATGTCATTCTAAATTGGCCATACTTTATCTTAACGAGGGCTAATTAAGATGATCTAAAAACTACATCTAAATTAATTTTTAGGTCGCATCTTTTACCACAGAGAAAATTATCTAAATCCTAAAAAATTGATGTTTGGGTTACACTCACTCAAGAGGACTATGCAATGTAACTTTTCTTGCCATTAAAGAGGGAAAATTATTGCATCAGGTCACCGAACAGAGAGGATCGGATCCTCTCTGTCTACAGTAAAGCGCAGGTCACTGTAGCAGCTGTTACAGTGACCTGCGCTTTACTGTAGACAGAGAGGACCGAACGTGTTCGGTGACCTGATGCAATAATTTGCCATTAAAGAGAGAGCTTGTGGAAGCTAACTTGGTTGATTAAAATCATAGGTTGGGGAAGGGGAGTAAATGTAGACATAGGCTAGGCTTTGTTAGTGACCAAATCATATACAAATTATTATCTCATTTTCTCTATAAATTAGCTTTCTGTCGGAAAATCAGTCGTAAATTTAAAGAAATTTCTCACTTCAAGAATTAATATTATCATTATTTTCATTAACATGTCTAAACTTTTAACCTCAAAGATGCTAACCCTCACACCTTTCTGACGAGATATAAATCCTATTAAAGTAAGCCTTTTCTTTTGAAGTGAATCTTCTGCTCTCGATATTATGAAGCTTTGAAACTCTAACGCGGCGGACTGTCCCATCCCTTCTCCTCTCTCTCTCTCTCTCTCTCTCTTCTTCCTTATGTCTGGATCCTTCTTTCTCTGTGTAGAGCACGCATGGGTACGACCCCTATGTCTTGGTCCAATCCTCACTTCCTGCTTCGATGCCACCCTACTTCTGCACACCTACCCTCGTCTTCCCACGCCTCTCTGCTTGAATTAACTATATATATGTATTCTACTATTTTATTTTATACAATTGCACGCTTTCTGTATCTCCTCTCTCTCTTCCATTAAGGCTTGCAACTGCCCTTCTTCTTCTCCTACTATATAAACCACCAGAGTCTCTCCATTCTTACATCAGTGCTTGCTTTCTAGCCTTCGCGTAACTTCTCTCTTAGAGCTTTTTCCTCTCTTTGTCACCTTACTCTTTCTGTAGCTTTTCTTTCTTCATTTTGTATTCTCTTACAGTTTACTCTTCGCAAGAGAACAATATTTATCTTCTTTTGAATTTTTACATGATTCCCATTTGATTCCATAGGTCAAATTCTGTATTTATGTAGTTGAGGTAAGGTTTATTTCTCTTGATTAGCTCTATATATTTTATTATATAGAATTGTTGGGAAAGAAGCTCATGCATGTGTTTTCTTTTCTTTTAGATCTAATAAGTTGAGCTTGTCGACAAAGACTGGCTTTATTATATATTGGTCTTGCATTTGATTTGTTGCTTAGGATCTTGGAGTTGACTTGATCTTCAAAATCTTTTAAATAAGTACCAAATCCACATGCTATATGTTTGCTACTAATTAAATGCTAGTGTATGGTTCATTATTTATCTCTTCTAGGTTTCTACATACGAGCATGGTAGCTAGCTATTTGTCTTTATTCAATGGTATTTATTCGTATATTCTCTCTCCTGCTCTTCATCTTTATCCCTAGCTCCTATATACTATCATGGTCATACATCCATCAAAGTTGACCAAGCTCTCTCTCTCTCTCTCTTCTCTATCAAGCTCTATTTAATGCTTTGGTTGTGGAATTTGACCAAGTGCCTAGGGGAACAGGTGAAGCTGCCAGCATGATCTAGGTTTGGGTGATCTTGATAAAGTTATTTTATTTTCATTATATATATATATATATATATCTCGTCAAAAATGAGTACAAATTTTCAGAGAAGATTGTAATCTCCTTTACTTAATTGTGATATTATTTGTCTTATTATTTTATCAGAAGTTATAAGTTAAAATTATAAAAATAAGGTGTTTTTGATTCATTCTACATAGAAAAGTTCAGTCATTTCTAGGTCATGCTCGGCAGCCTCACCCCTTCCCAACTTGAAGCTCAAGAACAACACTTTCTGTTCATATGTTTCAGTGTACATACACAAGAAAATTACTGGAAATTTAAGCTGAGGCTAAGGTAAAGTATGTCTAATGCAGAAACTATTTCATTAGATTCTATCTTAATTTTATTCTTGTTTGTTCTTAACAGGAAGTTATGCTTACTTCCTGCTGCAGCTGGAGGGATGCTTTCAAGCTCATTTAAATCTCTTTTATATGTATAAAAACTGCGGTTTTGGAAAATTAAGATCTGAAGCTGATAAAGTTCCAGATTCTGGAAAGTATTGCAGAAGTTCTATTATTTTCCATGAACTAAGAGTATATTTTTATGGTGGGAAGGAATATCCAAATGTTTAGATTTATCTATACTTCAAATTTTTTGAAAAAAAAAACTATTCGTTCAGTCATAATCCCAATAAGTGTCAAAAGAAATGTAATTGTTGATATGGTTATTAATTTCTGATAATTTATTAACTATTGTATTTTCATAATCTTCTGAAACTTTCATTTAATCAGATGTGTTCATGTTGTTGCTCTTTAATCTGTTTGCATGTTCAATATTTGAAGTTGCTAGTGATTGACCAGTTTAGATTGGGTGTCCTTCGCTGAAGGCACTATCTTCATTATGAACTACATTCAAGCCGAACAATTCAACAACAATACGCTTGAAGGATCATTCAAATTAGCTTAAGATCACAAGCTTCCATGTTATACAATCTAAGTTCTCACTTCAAAGAGTATTATCTTTAGCTATTACCATCCACAACATTAATGCCATTTCAAATAAAAAAGAATCTCAAGGAGAATGAGAAGAAATACCCACAACTAGCCGACCCTTTTTGCCAACCTCCACAACAATAGAATTCATCATCGAAAGGGTTCGATTCACAAATCAAATGGTTCAAAAGATCAGAATCCATATTACCCATATTCTCTTGCAAAGTTAAGTCAACATTATGGGCAGAAAGTAAGGTAGTAATAGCCATAGAATTAATAATAGGTTGAGGAGCCCAAATTAAGTGAGGGTGAAGATTATAACATTCAATTTTACAATACTACAAAGGTGGAAAACTCCTCCATAAAACAACTTTTTGGATGTAATTTAAATTTTATGGATCAAGCCTAACAACCTTAGAATAACTTTTGGAAATATCAAATTCAACAATAATCCTTATCTAAAGAAGATGGAGAGCTATTTAGGATTCAAAATAATGACCTAACAATCCCCGGTATTTTAAGTTAAAGAATAACCTACGAATCGACTCCAAAGGAGGTTGACGAAAAAAAATTACCAACCAACGTAAAATCAAAAGGTTAAGCCAGGGCAAGGTTTTTTTGCTCCGAAATCGATAACGACGGAAGCCCACGATGTGTTGTATATTTGAAGTCGAGAAATTTGCTTGAAAGAGAAGCCCCAAATCATATTTCAAGAAATGAGCTAGTATTTTTTTGGCCACAAAGAGAATCATCATTTGACAAGTGATTAAAAAATCTTCTAATCGAAACACGAGCTGAGGTGGAATGATCGAAAATGAAAAATGAAGAAGGAAAAACAGCAAGAGAGGAAAAAGCACCATGAGAAGTGTTGCGTCCTGGAGTATTCGCGGCGGTAGAGAAATATTTAGTTTAACGTCTTAGCATTGAACGAAGATCCAGCACACAAGCAGATAAGTGAGAGGGTGTAACATTCATAAGAGACACCAGAGTTTTTACGTGGAAAACCCCTGAAAAGGGGGAAAAACCACGGGGCCTGGCCCAGTTTGAATGAATCCACTAGTATTTGTAGTCGATTACAAATGAGGCCCTTCCTTAGGAGAAGGCCTTGGATTGATGTAGCACATGTACATCATATAGATTACATTACATGGTAGAAGTTACATATACAGGTTTGTTTGGCCTGAAGGACCGTAGTCGGCAGGAGACCGTAGTCGGCAGGAGACCGGGGTCAGAAAGACCGTTGTTTGTTGATGGAGGTCGGAAGGACCATAGTAGGAGACGAAGGCTTGAAGGACTGTAGTCGATAGAAAGCTGGGGTCTGAAAGACCGTGGTCTGGTGATGTAGGTCGAACAGATCGTAGTAGGGGATGAAGGCCTGAAGGACCGTAGGCGGTAGGAGACTGGGGTCTGAAAGACCGTTGTCTGTTGATGGAGGTCGGAAGGACCATAGGAGGTAGGAGACAAGGAGTCAGGTGTTAGTCCCAATGTCACTTGGAAGATCGGATGTTGACGGTATGGCCTTGAGTAGGACGTCGGGTCTTAAGCAGGACGTCAGGTCTTCAGCAGGACGTCGGGACTGAACGTCGGACCTTAAGGCAGTGGTGCAATGAAACCCCGGTGGTGGTCCGGCGAGGCTTCGGTGATGGTCTGGCGAGGTTCCTACAACGGTCCGGCGGAGGTTCGGCGGTGCTTCTGCGGTGGTCCGGCGGTAGTCCGGCGGCCGTCGAGGAGGAGTTTCCTCTTCCTCATTCTCTTCTTGCTTCGGCCTCCCTCTTATGAGAAATGAGGGCTCTATTTATAGATTTTCTGGAGTGGCATGGCCCGTAAATAGGCGTGAGATCAGGGGCGAATAGGGAGTGGTTGAATGGACGGTCGATATTGAATCCTACGATCGTGCACCGTTCGTTGGTCATTTGAATACCTTAGTGATGTCGGAATTCAGTGATCTTGGGCTCGTTGGATTCGTCTCGTCGAGCCCTTCGATTCGAGTATAAGCTCGTCAAAATCGGAGTCCGTTTCATAACTCAAATAGTGGTTTGAACCTTCCAACAGCGCTTTGAACCCTTGATTCGGACTCATTTGGGCTCGGATTGGGTTGATCTTGGTGTCGTTGGGTTTGTATTTCCGAGACGCTCAGTTTGACTGTAAGCTCGCTGAAATCGGAGTTCATATGCTCCCAAAATTAATTTTTAAAGTTTCCAACTAGTTTTTGCCTCAAGATTCGTGCCCGATCAAGATAATTTTGAGATGACGTATCAAGAAGAAATCACGAAGGAGAGTGCCATGACAAAGCAAAAGGGTTGCTAGTGCATGAACCCTGGCATAGCCATAATAATTAATGGATCATTGCCAAAGTTGATTGGATCAATTAGGTTGAATAAACTTGGTATGATTTTCCAAATTTGATGGATTTTTTTTTGATGTTATACATTTACTATCTAAGATTACAATTCATTTTTAGGAAATAGATGACATTTGATTAAAATGCCAAAAATAAAAAAAAATAAAAAAGTGGAAAAAAAAAACATAGATTGAAATTTTATTTTAATTCATCCAATTGATGGCCTATATCATATTTTCATTGTTGCATTTTTCATGATTGTTCGATTATAAAGAATCACATCCCTGATGAATTTCATTCAAATATTAAATGTTACTCCCCTCTTTATAAATAAAAACTTATAGAAATTGAAAACATAATAACAATATTAAAATATCTAAATAACCCACAAATATTGGATTACCTTGTGGGGACTACCTACTTCCAACCTCTACAATGACTCTTTTTATGAAGGCCCACTCATTACTAAGGCTTCGATTGGGACTTCTTTATTGTTGTTTTCTAAATTAATTTTTAAAATTTTTTATACTAAAAGCTGATTTAGAACACACTAAGAATATTGTTCCAAATGAAGCCTATATTTTTTTTTAACATTTATTCTTTGTAGAGCACAAAGTAAGGTTCACAACATAATCCTTGTTGTTAGAATCTCTCTCTCTCTCTCTCTCTCTCTCTCTCTCTCTCTCTCTCTCTCTCTCTCTCTCTCTCTCTCTCTCTCTCTCTCTCTCTCTCTCTCTCTCTCTCTCTCTCTCTCTCTCTCTCTCTCGGCACCCTCATCTATGTGGTCTCCACACATAGGAGGTTTGTCATATTGTTATTACACGAGTTATAGTAAACAATTAGTGGTGTCAATATTTGACCCGATCCGAACCCAACTCGAAAATTTCTGGTTCGGGTCAACCTGAACCGGGTTGGGTTCGGGTTAGGGATTTTGACTAGTTTGTAAAATCGGGTCGGGTTCGGGTTGACCCGGAAACTCGAAATCAATCCGGTTTGACCCGTCTTTAATTAATTTAGGAGTGTTTTAATGGATTTTTATGAAATTATTACACATTAAATTAATCTTGATTTATTTTAAATTAATTGAAGTAAATTTTACATTAATTTGATTTAGATTTAAATAAATTGAATTAAATAAAAAATTTAATAAAATATACCCGAATCGGGTCGGGTTCGGGTTGACCCAGACCCGAAGCGGGTCGGGTTCGGAAAATTGACCCGTTTGCAAAAATAGGTCGGGTTGAATAGTGTCGGGTCAATTTCGGGTTGGACCCGAACTCGACCCGTGACCCGATTTTGACAGCCCTATAAACAACATCATGTGCTCATCTCATCAAATAGTCTAAAACTAGTGGAAAAAAGGCTTCCATCTTTAAATCTCACAATTTAATTAATTTTCATCTTAGTTTCATAAAAATATATGTATTTATTAAATTTACATGAAAGTGCCTCTTTCATGGCTAGACATGATAAAATGTCCATTTACTATTTTGCACTCTACTCATTCTTTTGATTGAATGGATAGTAGTAAATACTTAGCATATTAGTGTAAGAGTGCATAAATCAAATTTAACAAGTGATCTTATTCTTAGTATGCAAAAGGCTGAAATTTTAGCTTGAAGATTAAGTCAAATTTGACTTAGATGGAGCCAAACGAACAGAGTCATAAGCCAAATTTTCGGCTCAGTCGAACTTCGAGCTGATTCCAAGTTCGATCTGGACCAAATCAATCAAATTGGGTCGAAGCCAACTCAAAATATAGATATAAGATTAAGTTGGTTGAAATTTTATCATCAAGATAGATTGAAGATTAAATCACATGTTGATTTAGAACATGCTAGATGAGCAGAGTCAAAAGTCAAATTTTTGGCTCAGTCCGGACTTCAAGTGGATCTAAGCTAAAATTGGATCAATTCGATCCATAATATGATTTCGATCGAACTTATACATGTTCAATTTGGCTCGAAATCAGATCATTCTTATCGCTAATTGTGCATGCTTTCTCAAAACAAAGTAAGAGAAGAATTGACCTGCAAATTGCCACTCCCTCCTATTTAAAATTTTGTTATGCCAAGTTGGTCAATAAATAATTTCATTATGATTCCTTTTTCCTTGTGTAAATAATCACATGAATATGTGAAACAGCTAGCGTCTAATTAATCTACTAATAATTACCTTACAACGTCTCTATAATGGGTTGTTATATATGCCCATCAAACATATTTAAAGTCAAATCAAACTATTATAATTATATTATGCAGGTTCTTAAGAATCTTATGGTTAATCAACTTAATTGCTTTCCACTTTGGCCCACTTAAATTATATATAATGAAGGCCGAGACAAGCTGAAATGTAGTTTTTTTGTTAATACTTTGCCATTATTTTCCATGAAATGATTTTCCAATAGATGTTGAAAATATTGTTTTTGAATTCCCCTAAACCCTAAAATTTTCATGTTGTAAAACCCCTGATGACATATTTCAGCCTCGGGACGACATTGAAAGAGATGAGAAAGTCGTGATGAGATCTCACTAAGGGAAAATGATCAATGACACCAATAGTGCGTGAATGTTGGGGAAGACTCGGGGATGAAAAAGAGGCGGAGTAGTGATGGGATATCACTCGGGAAGGACATCAACGGTAGGATCGATGGCTTGTGAATAATGATTAAGGCTTCGTTTGAGACAATTTTCTTACTGTTTTCTAAAGTTGTTTTCTACTACAAAAATTCTCATAACTAGAAATTTTCGTTTTAAAAAGTTTTTTAGAAAGCAATAAGAAAACTGTCTCAAACAAAACCCAACGCACAAGGTGTTCTTTTTGTGAAAGTGCATCGACATAACAAATGATGTCTAATTAGGTGGAATATAACAAAGATTTTGAAGAAGATGATTTTTTTTTTGGTTATTTAAAAAAAAATGTAATCTGAGTAAATATATGGATAATTGTATGTCATATATTATTAAACTTTAAAGTTATAATAATATGATCAAAAAAAAAAAAAAAAAAAAAAAAAAAAAAAAAAAAAAAAAAAAAAAAAAAAAAAAAAAAACTAAGCATTACCATTCTGCCGCTCTTCCTTTTTGGAAAGAAGTTATGATTAAAATTAACTTTTTTTTTCCTAAGTTTTTATTTTTTTACTTATAAATGTCTTAAAGAAATGTAATTACTATAAGTGCCACTATAAAATTTAGTCATATTTAGGCTTCGTTTGGGACGGCTTTTTTATTACTTTCTAAAACGGGGTTTTAGTACAAATTTTTTTATTTTTGTATTAAAACTCCGTTTTAAAAAGAAGTAAAAAAGTCGTCCCAAACGAATCCTTAGGCTTCATTTTAGATAGCTTTTTCTTACTTTTTAAAGTTGCATTTCAATTCAAGATTTTCAAAATTAAAAAAATTCATACTAAAAAGTTGTTTTAAAAAACAGTAAGAAAGTTGTTCCAAACACAACATTAATTAGAAACAAGTGATAAAAATTTTAATTATGTTAGTAATAACACAGTTCATCAAAAAATGATGCTAAAATAATAAACAATATTTTTTTTTTAACTCACTCAGATCAGTATCATATACCACCCAATACAATGGCAGATCCACTACAGGCCTAGGGGGGCCCTCAAAAAATTATTATATGGCTATTTAGGTAATTTGTCCTCTTCTATTTATTTTTTAGTCTTTATTACAGGATTTTTAGGCATTTTCCTCCCCCCCCCCCCCCCCCACCCCCCCCCTCGAAAATTAAGGCTGGTTCCGCCCCTGACCCAATATATTCGTATGCACTATGAAGGAATGAAATTTGTAGCATTTATTGATTGGGCTCAATGGAATTTGCATGTAGGCTTCAATTTATGGAGAGATTATTCTGTGCCGATTGATGTCGAATGCAGCTCTATGTCCGGATGCTGCGGTACTAAGCCTTGGTACCGAGCGATACCCATTCGTAGTGCCGAGCTGAACTGAGCCGCGGTACAGTAAAATGGTGACATGGTGCATTTTTATTAGTCTCCAGATGACGTTCGGTATCTGCACAAAATAATTTTTCCAATTTATGAGCGTAACTTTGTGTCTTATAGTTTCTTATTATCTTAGTATTTAATTCAAAGGTAGATGACTATATGTAGATCTATTAGCAGTTTGAATTTATGCTATGAGATATGTGGTCTTCTTGTTGCAAAAGCCTCTTGACTTCAAGGTGTATGATTGATGAAGAAAAATATGGCGAGGTAAGGCTGTTGGTAAAATTTCTTAGATTTTCTTTTTAATTTGTAAGAGCGTGCAATTGAGAGTTGGTGAGAACAAGGAGCTTTTTTTAGGGTGTATACCTCTTTTTAAAATATTTGATAATAGATGAGAAGATATTAGTTGAAGTTGAATTATATAAATTTTGATGTCTAGATTATTTGTATTTTGTATCTTTTATGTTATTTTATGGCGCAAAATAATTAATTCTATTGAAACTTTGGCTTGAGTTCTTTGGCACACTTATTATAATAAATTAGTATTTGTGTTGCAATTTGAGAGCCCAAATTTGTATGTTGATGATTGCAAATATTATTGGATATTTATTTAGTTTCTTTTATTTTATATACTGCATATTTTTCTATTTGCATCACTAATATTTCAGGTTCATCAGTATACACTAAGTATTGTCAAAGAATTTGAGCTTAAGAAAGTGTTGTTAGACTTATTTTGAAATTAAGAGTATGTAATTTTTTTAGTCAATATTTATAATAAGGTGTATGTTAGCTTAGCAATCGTGTACACACAAGGAAGAATAAATAATAAATATTTTATTTTTTGTTAATTATACTGTACGATCAATTTAAATAAAATAATTAAAATATTTAATTTTAAATTAGAAATAAATTTGAGTTATAACTGATCATATTGTATGAGTTGCACATCATACATAACGATTAGTTTATTTCAAAAACCCATCGTCGAATCTAGCTTAAAGCAAGCAAATTTGAATTTTAAAAATTGAATTATTCATATTGTACGATAATAAATTAATGTTGCCTAATTTAAGTTTAGATATTTAGAAATGAAATTGGATTTGTATTAATTACAGATTGTACAGTTTGATCAAGTGTCAGACTAACCACTTGAAGATACTTTGAATTGAGAATGAATTAATCTACTAGCTAGATAATCTATGAAGGTAATAAATTAATCATATTGTATGATACTCTTATTGTATTGTACAAATAGAGTCAATAGAATTAAGAATTAGAGTTTTTTGAAACTCTATATATATATATATATATATACTTATGTTATAACCAATAGCAAGGGTCTTGTGGCAATTATAGGTGTATTTCTTCTATGGAAGTGTTGAAGAGAGAGTTTTGAGCAAAGGAGAGAAAAGGTGAGGTTGTATGAGATGGAGAAGAGTTATGGGATTTTAAGAGAGTGTGAGAGGGGTTTTCACATGGTTGATCTAGCCAACTTGCATCTAAGTTCCTCTAGGTGTATTAGTGTTTGTCGTAAGGGAAGCTTTGTGAAGAAGCCTTTAGCATTAAAGGCCGTTAGCTACTCCACTACATCGAGGAGGTGAAAGAGGCTTCGGATATTACCACACCAAAAAGGTGAAAGGGATTTTGACGTCTCCATTGGATCGAGGAGAAGAATTTATACGAGCTTCTCTACCTAGCCGTGAGCTGAAGGTCAAGTTAATTGGTGCAATACCTGCAAAGAGGAATTTCACGAGTGGGCATAGGTCAAGTTAATCGAACCACTATAAAAGCTGAAGGGGAGTCACTATTGATTAATGCAATATCTGAAAAGAGAAACTTCGGGGAGTGGATAAAAGTCCGGTTGATCAAACCACCATAAAATTGATTTGCATGCATTCTTTATTTTGTATTTACTTTATGCAGTTTTTACTTTCCTGCATTTTTTTTTTTTTTTTTTATTATGAGTTGAATTTGATTATTATTATTATACTAAAATTATTGTGGTTGATTAAGATTGATACTTATTTTAAAAAATGAAACAAAAAATCAAAAAAAGAAAATAACAAAAAAATTGTTATTTGCTTTTTGCACAAAATAAAAAACACAAAATATTAGTATTTATTTTGGGTTTGTTATTGTGAGTTGTGATTTTGTTTATAAACATAATTTCACATTAAAATATGATTTTGGTTTTTAATCAAAAGATTTTTGAAAAAGTTTTAAATCTCAAATTCACCCTCTCTCTTGTTGGTGTGTCATTTCTACGTTCAATTGTTTTCACAACCAACTATTAAACTTTCAATTTGAGCATAGTTTTGAGTTATATAATCATGAAGGTATGCAAATCAAGTTATATTTGAATCACTTAATTATTTTAGCCATGATAATTAGAAAATAATGCGATTAGTGATGATGATGATCAAGTACTGTTCTTGATTTGATCAAGAAGGGTACTGGATTATTCATTGGGGAATATAATTAGAGTAGAGGTTTATATTTATGTGCAAGTTAATTAGAGATATAGATGATAGGTCAAGCTAATGTGTAAATCTCAACTAAGGTTTATAATAGTATGGAGATCGAGCCAACGTATGAGAAAGAGGAATATTATTAAAGAAAATCATAAAAATGTCGCAAGGGTAAAATGTAGATATTACTCAAGAGAATAACTGTAAGATATAATAGTTATTTTAAAGAAATTTAAATTTATCCAAATCTCCATGAAGAAGAGAGCTAGCAAGCTCTACCTCTATATTGCCTCATTAAGCAAAAGTCACTTGGCATAATCAAATCTACTAATAATATAAAACTTTGTCAAATCTATAACTTTCTAAATGCAAATATATAAAATACAAAAAATCATTAATTGTCCTTCGGATTAATTTGGAGGGTTTACTTCAGGAGGATATACAATCTAATGAGAATCATGATGATTCCTCTATGAGATTATGACCTTCTGGCCATTCTGATTCTATTTGGGAGGAGGGAGAGATTAATTCTGTTGATGAAGGTGCCTCTCATAAAAATGTTGATTTAAATGTTATGCATGTTGTCAAAGATGATTCCTCTCAAGTTTCTAGCAAAAAAAGACGAAAAACAAAAAGAAAATCATGAAGAATATTTCATTTGAAGTTAGAAACACTAGATCTAATGCGACTCTTAAACATATTTTAAATGATTAGATATTTCATGTGATTGATTTGAGGTGTGGGTAAGTCTTATTTTAGTTCTCACTTTCTTCTAGAGTTTACGGAGCTTTATTCTTTTTGGGGGCTTGGCTTTGATTGGTTATGGGTGTTACCATTTTGATTGCAAATCTTTCTTGCTACTGTTCATATTTATTTTCATTTTCTTTTACATTTCATTGACAGATTGTGGTTTTATATCACTGATATTTTTGCTCTTCTTTTGTGGGTATTTATGGATTTGGTAGACTGTGTCACGACCTGACCCGAGACGAGACGGATCCCGTCCGCACCGGGCCGCGATGAAGAAGCAGACACTAACCAGGATCTAGCTTTGGAATTTGGTTCGGAACTGAATCTTCCAAATTATTCTAAACAACACAATAAAAACACAGAGCTACTAAAAACATCAAATGCAGCATAACAAAAGATCTATCTGATTTCATTTTCTCAAAATAATCATCTACAGATACAGTACATGGCTTTTAGATAGAAATAAAGACAGAACAGAAAAGCCATGACTGTACAAAAATCAAAAGTACAAAAGTACCTACACTGATCAGACTCTGAACTAATCCTGGACTTCCTTCCCTTTCCCAGAACCTGAAAACCACCAGAAAGCAAGGTGAGCTCAACAGCTCAGTAAAGCAACAAACCTCCAATCAAAATCCTCAGAATCGTAAAACCAAAACATCAGACAAATCCGTACAGAAATCAGAACAGAATCGGACAGATATCAAATCAAACAGAACTGTACGGAAACAGAAGTCGTATCAAATCAGAAACAGAACAGATCAAACATATCAGCTCAATAGAATCAAAATCGTACATATCATATCAGAATCATATAACATATATCAGATATTTAATTAATAGCTAAATTCCCTGACACTGACTGAATCTCATAGGATCCAGGCCCCTTATACCTCCCTTTGTGCTCACGGCACCAGAACAGATCAGATGTGCTTATAGCACCAGAATACATATATAGTGCATATAGCACCTAAACAGATTTTCCTCGGATCCGGAACAGAACAGATATAAGATTTCATATTGAGCTCATTTCAGATTTCCCAGACACTAACTGAATCTCATAGAATCCAGGCCCCTTATAACTCCCTTTTTATAGCTTATACAGATAGCATATCAATTCAGAGAAAATTCGGACAAATCAGAAATTACCCAAAAATCGGGCAGCACAACGGCAGTATACCGAATTTACACAATTTTCCTGAAAATCAAAATTCACCAAATTCGCACAGAATACAGATATTAACATTTCAGAACCTTTTATTCTACTACACAGATAATTTCTAATTTCACAGAAAAATCCAGTCGACTAAAAACACAGTCGAATCAAAAATACCCGGACAAAAATCTTCAAAATATAGTCAAAACGTGCACACCCGGCACGGCAACGATATACAAAAAGTTACGCGATAAAAACTGAACCGATCAAAACATACGGACGAAAATCACGAACGAAAATCAATTCCGGACAGATAATACCGCCAAACTCGACGGTTCTGAAAATTGAGAAAGGTGGAATGTGCCTTACCTCGTGCACAGCAAATTCCTCAACAGTCTCTTCGAACGAAAACGGCTCTGCGTCTTCCCGAAAACTGTTGTTATAAGCAAACTCAATCAGCGGAATATGATCTTCCCAGCTTCCGCTAAAGTCCAGAACACAAAGTCTCAACAGGTCTTCCAGCACCTGAATAGTCCTCTCAGACTGTCCGTCGGTCTGAGGATGAAAGGCTGTACTGAAATGCAGTTTCGTACCCAAGCCTTGCTGAATGCCTTTTCAAAGTCTGGAAGTAAAACGTCCATCTCGATCAGAAACAATCACACGAGGCACACCGTGCAATCTGACTATCTCCTTCACATATACCTGTGCCAAGCGATCAACTGAATCCGTCTGTCTGATCGGAAGAAAATGGGCGGACTTTGTCAATCGATCCACAACCACCCAAATAGCGTCGTGCCCTTGTCTAGATCGCGGAAAACCCATCGCGAAGTCCATCGTTACCTCCTCCCATTTCCACTCAGGGATAGGCAACGACTGCAACAGTCCACCTGGTCGCTGATACTCTGCCTTCACCAACTGACAGGCTTCGCATCTCGACACAAACTCTGCCACATCTTTCTTCATTCCAGGCCACCAAAACAACAGTTTCATATCGGCATACATCTTACCACTGTCTGGATGTACAGTGTAGCCTGAATGATGAGATTCGTACAGAATCTCCTGCCTCAAATCTCCAAACACAGGTACCCATAACCTGTTCTTACAGAAAATAGCATCAGAATCAGAAATTCGAAGTTCAGGAGTCTTACCAGATCCAATCTGAGCAATCAACTTCGAATAATCAGAATCTGACTTCTGGGCTTATTGAATCCTTGTTTCCAAAGTAGACTGAATACTCATCTGAGCTAACTCCAAACCACTGGAGGAAATCACCTCCAACTGCAATCGTTCCAAATCACGAATCAGAAAGTCATCACAAGTAAGCTGAATACCTGATAATCCAGAAGACTTTCTGCTCAAAGCATCCGCTACCACATTCGCCTTCCCCGGCTGATACTGAATAGTCAAATCGTAGTCCTTGATCAACTCGAGCCACCTTCTCTGCCTCAAATTCAGATCATTCTGAGTAAAAATGTACTTCAGGCTCTTATGATCAGTAAAGATCTCACATCTGACGTCATACAGGTAATGACGCCAAATCTTCAAAGCAAAAACTACTGCAGCTAACTCCAAATCATGTGTCGGGTAATTCTTCTCATGTGGTTTCAACTGTCTCGAAGCATAAGCAATTACCTGACCATGCTGCATCAGGACACAACCCAGTCCTTTCAGTGAAGCATCACTGAATACCTGAAATCCTTCCGTACCTGACGGAAGTGCTAGTACTGGAGCTGAAGTCAGACAATCCTTCAATCTCTGAAAACTCGCCTCACACTCCGGTGTCCAAACAAAATGTACTGACTTCTGAGTCAGTCTCGTCAGAGGCGTCGAAATCTGTGAAAATCTTTTCACAAATTTCCTATAATACCCGGCCATGCCCAAGAAACTACGTACCTCAAATACCGTAGTCGGCCTTGGCCAATCAGCAACTACCTGAATCTTCTGGGGATCTACAAAAATGCCTTCTCCGCTAATCACATGCCCCAGAAATGAAATGCTCTTCAGCCATAATTCACACTTGGAGAACTTGACATACAGCTGATGTCTCTTCAAAGTCTCCAACACAATCCTCAAATGTCTGGCATGTTCATCCTCAGATGTAGAATATACCAGAATATCGTTAATGAAGACGATCACAAACTGATCCAAATACTCCATGAATACTCGGTTCATCAAATCCATGAAAATAGCAGGCGCGTTGGTTACCCCAAAAGGCATAACCAAGAACTCGTAGTGCCCGTACCGAGTACTAAAAGCTGTCTTCACAACATCAACTTCCTTCACCTTCACCTGATAGTATCCGGATCTCAAATCAATCTTCAAAAATACTGAAGATCCGGAAAGCTGATCAAACAAGTCATCAATCCGAGGCAAAGGATACTTGTTCTTGATCGTGACCTTGTTCAAATCTCTGTAGTCAATACACATACGGAGTGTACCGTCCTTCTTCTTCACAAACAAAATAGGTGCTCCCTAGGGCAAAACACTAGGATGCACAAAACCTCTGTCAACCAACTCCTGAAGCTGAACTTTCAACTCAGAAAGTTCTTTCGGTGCCATCATGTACGGAGCTTTGGATATCAGAGCGGTACCCGGAAAAACATCGATAGAGAACTCCACATCTCTATCCGGAGGTAACCCAACCAACTCCTCAGGAAAAACATCAACAAACTCCCGTACCACTGGGATCTCAGAAACAGAACCAACCTCTAGGTTCAGATCCCGCACCGAAGCCAAAAATACTAGGCATCCCTTATTCCACATTCTGCTCACTTCCAACACAGAAACCAGACTGGAGAGAACACCTCGTAATTCCTGGAATACAACTCTCTCTCCAGCCATAAGCAAACTCACTTGCTTCTTCAGACAGTCTATCTGGGCTTCATACTGACTCAGCCAATCCATGCCCAGAATCACATCATACGAAGAAATCGGCAACCGAATCAAACTTGATTTCCACTTCTTGCCAGCAATCTCAATCTCACACAAACAAAACTGTCGAGCAATCAAAGGATTCCCAGCCGGTAAAATCACAGACAAAGAAACCGGTAAAACCATCGAATCCAAATGTAAAATCTCAAAACAGTGCTCGGACAGAAAAGAATGACTCGCTCCAGAGTCAAACAAAACACGACAAGGCTGATCAGAAATATAAATCGTACCTGTCACAACATCGGGAGCATCTCGAGCCTCCTGCTGACTCAAACTGTAAACTCGGGGCTGAACTGGAACAGGAGCTGAAGCAACAGAGCTACTCTGCTCCCTCTGAATCGTAGGTGGTCTCCGTGGTGCAGAACTAGAACCACCACCTCTACCAGTAAATCCCTCAGGGCGTGGAGGAACAGTCCTCGGTCTTCCTGCTGCTGAACCAACAGGTCTAACAAAGCCCTCAGATCGCTGATCAAATCCCATCTGTGGACACTCTGTAATCCGATGTCCTGACTGACCACATCAGAAGCACAGACCAGCCATCCTGTAGCACTGGCCAAAGTGTCGTCGTCCACAGTTCTAGCACACAAGTGCCGAACTGACTGATGCCGAACTCATCGTACTAGTAGCAGTACCAGACGACCCTCCGCTCCTTCTGGAATCTCCAGATCCAGAACCAGAAACGAATCTCCTCTTCCCAGAGGAACCACTGCCAGATGCCTCGCCTCCAAACCTCTTCCTACTCGCATTCCACCGCTGCTGAGTAGCCATCAGATCGTTCTCTATCAGACGAGCTCGCTCCACAAGCTCAGAGAAGTCAGTGATCCGGAACGGTATCAGGGGCTGCCTCAAAGTATCTCGTAATCCTCTCAAAAATCTGTAACACCTCTCAGCAGAAGTGCTAACCAGCTGTGGAGCGTACCTGGCTAATGCAGTAAACTCAGCCTCGTACTGCATCACCGTCTTGCTCCCCTGAACAAGCCTCAGAAAATTCTCCTGCATCTGCTGTCGTGCAGAAGGGGGAACAAACCAGTCTCGAAATACCTCAGTGAACTCTTCCCAAGTAATCAAAGAGTTTAGTCTGCTCTGAAATCTGGCTGCCTGCTGGCCTTCCCACCAGTGCTCAGCCTCTCCGTCCAACAGAAAAACTGCCAACGGTACCTTCATGTCTGACGGACACTGCATTCCGTCAAAAGTCTTCTCCAATATCCTCAGCCACTCCTCAGCAGCTCTGGGCTCAACAGCGCCCTCAAACCTCGGAGGTTTCAACCTCAGAAACAACTGCAAATGTCTGTCCAGGTCAGCAGATCGGACAGTAGAAGCTCTTCTCTGAGTCTCGCTCATCATCTGAGCAACAAGTGAAGCAAATTGAGAAAGCGTATCAGCACCGACTACTGGGGCTGTACTCCCCACTGGTGCTGCCTGATCTGCACTCTGCCCATCTATCATGTCTGGGTCTGGCTGATCCATACAGAAAAATCCAGAAAATCTGGAAAACTATCACAAAAACAACACAATAAAAAGCCGAACAAACCAAAACTACCCCCAGACAGACTCACTGATCACTTCCTATAGCTCTGTTTCACAAAATTCCCAAATTCCAAAACTATTGCTCTGATACCAAAAAAGCTTGTCACGACCCGACCCGAGACGAGACGGATCCCGTCCGCACCGGACCGCGACGAAGAAGCAGACACTAACCAGGATCTAGCTTTGGAATTTGGTTCGGAACTGAATCTTCCAAATTATTCTAAACAACACAATAAAAACACAAAGCTACTAAAAACATCAAATGCAGCGGAACAAAAGATCTATCTGATTTCATTTCCTCAAAATAATCATCTACAGATACAGTACATGGCTTTTAGACAGAAATAAAGACAGAACAGAAAAGCCATGACTGTACAAAAATCAAAAGTATAAAAGTACCTACACTGATCAGACTCTGAACTAATCCTGGACTTCCTTCCCTTTCCCAGAACCTGAAAACCATCAGAAAGCAATGGTGAGCTCAACAGCTCAGTAAAACAACAAACCTCCAATCAAAATCCTCAGAATCGCAAAACCAAAACATCAGACAAATCCGTACAGAAATCAGAACGGAATCGGACATATATCAAATCAAACAGAACTGTACGGAAACAGAAGTCGTATCAAATCAGAAACAGAACAGATCAAACATATCAGCTCAACAGAATCAGAATCGTACAGATCATATCAGAACAGAACAAATCATATCAGAATCATATAGCAGATATCAGATATTTAATTAATAGCTAAATTCCCTGACACTGACTGAATCTCATTGGATCCAGGCCCCTTATGCCTCCATTTGTGCTCACGGCACCAGAACAGATCATATGTGCTTATAGCACCAGAATACATATATAGTGCATATAGCACCTAAACAGATTTTCCTCGGATCCGGAACAGAACAGATATCAGATTTCATATTGAGCTCATTTCAGATTTCCCAGACACTAACTGAATCTCATAGGATCCAGGCCCCTTATAACTCCATTTTTATAGCTTATACAGATAGCATATCAATTCAGAGAAAATCTGGACAAATCAGAAATTACCCAAAAATCGGGCAGCACAACGGCAGTATACCGAATTTACACAATTTTCCTGAAAATCAAAATTCACCAAATTCGCACAGAATACAGATATCAACATTTCAGAACCTTTATTCTACTACACAGATAATTTCCAATTTCACAGAAAAATCCAGTCGACTAAAAACACAGTCGAATAAAAAATACCCGGACAAAAATCTTCAAAATATAGTCAAAACGTGCACACCCGGCACGGCAACGATATACAAAAAGTTACGCGGTAAAAACTGAATCGATCAAAAGATACGGACGAAAATCACGAACGAAAATCAATTCCGGACAGATAATACCGCCAAACTCGACGGTTCTGAAAACTGAGAAAGGTGGAATGTGTCTTACCTCGTGCACAGCAAATTCCTCAACAGTCTCTTCGAACGAAAACGGCTCCGCGTCTTCCCGAAATCAACTTTTCTAAATTCTCTTTTTCTCTCTCCTCAGAACAGAAAATCAGATATTTTATTTTTTTAGAATTTCTCTCTCTTCAAAATGACAGAATTCCCTTAAGTAATACTCAGATCGGCCCGGCCGATCGCCACATCGTCCCGGGACGATCCGACCAAAAGGATCGTCCTGGAATCCTCCCAGGGCTGTTGTCTGGCTGATATTTTCTACAGTAACTATCGGCCTGGCCGATGTCTCCAATCGGCCTGGACGATGCCTACAGAAAATCACCTAGAGCAATTCTGGGCAAATTCTGGAGCTTCATTTCAACTGATCGTCCCAGGACGATCCCAGATCGTCCTGGACGATACTGGAGCAGTTCTTGATATTACAGACTGTTTGGGTTATGTCCCTTATTGTGTTGGTGTTGGTGTTGGTGTGGTGGGCTATTATGTTGGGGATCATCCTTCATATTGATTTATTCTTGGAGTTTTTGTTTTGGGTGATGTTTTGGTTTGGCTTTAAACAGTTGTTGTTGTGTCTATCATACTTTTTTTCTAGGTAATGTGGTTTGTATTATTTGGTGGTAGTTAAGCTCATTTACTTATATTGGTGTACCTATGGTGTTTTCTGTGATACCATAGAATTAAATTTATAAGAATTATTCTTTTCACTTTAATAAACAACATCAGAGATATCTAGTTTCATTTATCAAGAATGAACAACAAAAATAATTCTATAATTTAAAACATCAATATATATACATATATATTCATTTCTACAAAAATCATGTACACTACTCAAGATTTATATAATCATCATATATCTATTATGTCATGAGTACAAAAGAATAATAAAAATAAAAAGAAACAGAACGTGAAGAATCATGACCCACCTCACACTTCTCATCCTCAGCCCTACCTAAAATAATTCAATTATATATAATGAGTTAAACAACCCAGCAAGCAAATCCTACAACTAAACTCAAAGCACGATAGAGAACCAATATGCATGTTAGCAATCAAATCATAATAGTAGCATTCACATGATCATAGGACAATATAGTAGAGAAATTAATAGAGTAAGATATGTGTTAAATCATTAAAATTATCATATTAATACTAAAATCAATAGAGAAATTGTATGAAGCGATAAAATCAAATCATCAATAAAGACTCTTGAAATTAAATTCAATATAGTAAAATTAATAGGGGGTATAGACTTGTTATATAATTATTTTTATATCAGTATTAATCATTTAAAAAACTTTGCAGTTAAGTGGTGTGCTTGTCCTAGAGTAATTTTGGTTTATGAACGATTGAGAAGTTACACCAACATGAAAAAATTGTGAGGCACTTAGGTCAAAGCAAATAATATCTCAATAGTTAAGAGTTTTGACTATTATAAATGGTATCAAAACAATACACTAGCTAGAAGATTGAAACTAAGTGTCATACAAGACAAAGTGTTATGCCATAGGAGTCACCCCTCGAAACTTGTATGTGACAAAGTGTTCTATAATGGGATCCACCACTTGAACTTATAGGAGCCGCCTCTAAAATCTTATATGTATGGTGGTTAATTCTTAAATAAAGAAGCTGATGAGGACGTTAGTTATTAAAGTAGGGGAGATCATGAAACTCCTTTAGTAAAAAAGATAAACTCCTAAACATCGAGGAGCCTTTTAATGTAATTATTGGAATTTCATTTAAGAAACTTTGCAGTTAAGCATGCTCATTCTAGAGTAATTCTGGAATGGGTGACCTATTGGGAAGTTACACCAATATGACAAAATAGTGAGGCTTTTAAGCCAAAGTGGACAATATCTTGATAATTAAGACTTTGGGTTGTTACATTTTCTATGAGTGGGGTGGCTTATGTGCCTTTCATTGAGTTTTTTTTTTTTTGTCATAATAATTGGTGTTCTTTAGTTAGTGTTGTTTTTGTAGATGTCTTATCTATGCAAGTTGATCTTAATTACTTTTGGTGGGGTTCCTAATTTTGATTATTGGCTTATAGTAGCTCTATTATTGGTTACATTAGGTGAACTGTTGATGGATTGTTTATGTTTTTGAATTTTTGGTGAAGCTCTTACTTGGTCTTCCTATTGGTTCATGTTTGGGCATTTAATTGGGGCTATGCTATCTTCTTTTTTCCCTTTTGTATTTTTGTTTTTATATATGTATTGTAGTAGGGATCATTGGCTCCATAGGATTTTCTTTTTAGATTTTTTATTGTAGCTCTTGGAGCATTTTATCACTTTAAGGACTTGTAATACTTTAGATAAAGTAACATGTAAGCCGATGAGTGGGTTTTAATAAAAAAATCATTAATTTCATGGGGAGCTGGGGGGTTGGGAGGTTTAGACATCATAATAATATAGTAATTTAAATTTGAGTTCCCTGTTATATTTTATGTTTTGAACAATTCCTTAATTTATGCTTCTTTCTAGAGCTAAATTCTCCTTAATATGTTTTGTTCTTGATTACAATCTTCATTATCTCATTTATTTTTTAGAATGCTACCACAAAATTAAGACAAGAGCAAGGGAAAATCAAATCCATGCATCCTAAATTTCAACCAAGCTCTTATGAAAAGGGAGTGGTTCCATATTGATATCTTCATGATGCATAAATGCTTCTTTGATTGATCCAGACTTAACAAAAATAATAATATTAAATATTTTTTTTTCTTAAATGAAATTGTGAACGCAAATTCTTTCTGTATTAGTATGGTGATGGTGATGGTTTGATTATTCCCATATTCTAAAAATTCAAATGATAATAATGAATAAAATCTACTTTCTTTATAGTATAGATGACAATGATGGTCTAACATTTTAATATATGAATGTAGATAAACATGATTAAGTTTTCCCTACCATGTTCCATATATTCTATACCTTTTTAAAAACTCTATTATGTAGAACACTATAGAAAAATAGTGTGATATCGACGGCCCAAATCTACTGAAAATCATAAAATTCTACTGAAAATTGTGCATTTCTGGTGAATTTTTGGCAAAAATATAATTGACGGTAAAACACGCGTTAGAAATCTTAGTTTGGTGGAATATTTCAGCCAAAAATATTTCTGGTAGAATATAGCAGTGATATTCATTGTTTACGAGTACTATTACCAGCGATTTATCTGGTGAAAAAATTTCGCCAGAAGTTCTGGCGGATAACCAGTCGAAAAAGTTTGTTGGGGATAGACTGATGAAAATTTTTTACTGTTTATCCACTGAAACTTTCAACAAAACTTTTCGCCAAAAATACGCTACATTTTTATCGTATCTCTATTTCCGACGACTGTTTCGCTGAAACCCTTAGCAAAAAAAAAGACATCACTCATCTTATGTTTTCTACAATACAACAAACCTGCATAAAATATTCATATTTCATATTCATTCAGACATTGAATATAAATACATGCCACATGCATGTAATAACAAATTTGATCATTCCAAGTGTTCATTGAACATTCACCAAATAATTTAAAATTAAACATAAAGTTCGTTTGTTGCACAATTAAAAATAGGCAATAAAATAAACAAATATACAAATGAAATGACCAATATATAAATTAAATGTCTAGTAATAACAAAAAAATCTAATCAGAATCAATCACCTCCTCTATTGATGTTGCATGCTTTCTTTTGAACTGCTTCCTCAATTTTTATAGCTCATCCAACAATTGAGTTTGTTGCATCTGCATCTACATGCCAGCTTATGATTTTCTAATTTTCTCTAGCTCAACTATAAGGACAGCTACATGTTGGCTATATAACGACTCCTGGCTACTTGCTGAGGAGATGAAGTCACTAGATGTACGCCCCTCATATGCGTAGGCTTGTGAGCCTAAGCCATAAACTCGACTTTTCAGCATTCCTCCTATCGCTTGTGGTCAAGCACGATAATCAAAATAATCTATTGATCCCCCATAAGATCACTCACCTGCTCCTAGCTGGCTCTCTCAAAGCCGTGTATAATCATCCTACAAAGATAATACAATATTAAGAAATTTTCACATAACACCTAAAATATTAAAATTATGTACTCATATAGGCTCTTCTTGCTCGCTCATCAACCCATTGATGGTCCTCTTACCGCTTATGGGTATGACTACGTAACTCAACAGTGGTTGATTCTCTATCCAACTCCTTTTTCTGTAATATACTTATAGTAGTAAGTATATCTAAGTAAATTATTAAAATATTTTAAAATTTCTTACTAAACATCACATGTGCTCAGCGTGTGGAATTGATCCCTCAGTATGAAGGGAATTACCCATACTCCCAATATTAGAAACTCAGTTCTATATATTTTGGTCCCTCCTCTTGATATAAGTTAGGTTATCCCAAGCACTAGTTAGCTCGCCCCCATACACTCTCACCAATCCATAGTAGTCACTTGCGTGACTTTCTAATATATATATATATATATATATATATACATATTTTGCATGCAAGTCTACTCGCACTTTTCAAAATTCTTTTTGATTTTATCATTATGCTCGGGCAACCAATAAAAATCTTTCTGCATTAAAAATATATATAACATAAAATATTTTTGTTAGCTTAATTAAAAAAGATATAAAATAGAATATTTTTGTGTCTCTTTATTTGGTGACTCTTCTATATATTATTCAAATTATGCTCCTATAACATCATAAACTAAGTCCTTAAGATGTTGAATATTTTCTTCCTCATCTATATTAGAACTTGTAGATGGGTGGGATCGAGAATCGAAATGTGGCTCATACTCATCATGAGAAGTTCAATACCAATATTATGATATGAATCCGATCTGCGATATAAATCAAATAATTACATCATTTGATCATAGGTGCACTTGATTTTTATATTTTAAATATAGGAAATCAAATTTTTCATTTGAGATGAAGCTAGGCAATTGATAGGCTGTCTGAATGAAAAAATTCATCCCATTAATGAACCCATCTATTAATGTCTTTTGTCCTTGCGTTAATCAGTTATACATCTAACTTTTTTTTCTAATATCTATAATATGAATAATTTAGCCTACATATAATATAAAGATATTAGAGATTATAGTAACATCTATTGTAGGAGAATATATTGAATTCAAATTGAGTTATAAATTAAATGGTGTTATTTCACACAAGTTCTCTTTCAATAAAAAATCTGGCAGCCTCCCGACGTCTCCCCCATTTAGGAAAAAATTATGTAGTCTTAGCCTGCCCAGCATGTCAAGAAAGATGTTCATGGTCGGTATCGACTAACACCGCGGTTATAATATTCAATCCTTTCACGCCAAGAAAGATGTGCATAGATTTTCATGGGGGGGGTACATGTGTGAAAATGCAATTTGTGCCAGAGATATTTCCAACAGATTTATCGATGGAATTCTGACAAAATTGTGCAAAAATATTCATCTTTTATGAAGCACTCATTTTCCGGCGGTTTTGAAGCACTCTTCCCAAGTCACAAACATCCAAGTTTTTTTTATACCTCTACCTTTCTTAACATAAGCCAAATTTAATACCTCTACTTTCCTAACTATGATATCAAGAGGCAGCCATTTTATATGACCAACCCATCTAAGGCGACTCTCTCGCTCTTTTTAATCTTATCTTCCATAGGAGCTTCTTCAACATTTTCATGAATATACTCATTTCGTATATGTGTTCCTCCATTTTAACCATCCAACTTCATTTCTACTAGTAGTGTCCACACCATTTCACCATGATCTCCCTCTCTAGTCTTATCTACAAAATGCATATACCATGGTACAATCTCTTGTAAATTTCTACTGAGAACGTGCATGACCAAAAAAAAAAAAAAAAAAGGGCTACATATAGTATATTTCTGGCGACTAAGGCGGTGAACGTCAGGGACAAAGCATTGTACACGAAGGCGACGGGGGCGGCATTTGGCTGGAGGAGACTAACTTAAGCGAGAGCAAAGCAAAGTCAGCAATAGTGAAATGAGAAGAAGATGGCCGCGAAAGGGAAATAGAGCCTTTTCTGGCGATAATTTTGATGGATATATTTCCGACAAAATTTCTGCCGATAATTTCTGGTGCATTTTCCACCTGAAGTTATCACTAGTTTTAATTTACATAAAACGACAGTCTTTCTGATAGCTTTTTAGCAGGAAATTTCGCCACTAAGTTACTTGCGAAATATTTACCGGTTACATCACTACTTCTGCTATCGGATATAATTTCACTGGTATACCAAGGTTTTCCTATAGTGGAATTTGAATTTTGATTATTGAAGATAATTAGGGGTGATTTAAATCTTTGTCATAGAAAGTGCTAGCGATTATAAAATCGCACTGAAATGGCTTTGCAACAGACACCAACCACGACAATTTTGCAGTGGTTTTAAAACCGCTTCTAAAATTTTTGTCGCAGTTAAAGCTTTCACGTACAAAAACCTAAATTAAGTGCTACCGAAATCTTCTTTGGTGTAATGCACTTATCTATTAACAACCCTACTAGCCCTATAAAGAGGTTACTCTAACATGTTTTACTTTTCTATTGCTAAAAATAATACTTAATAAGATCTTCCCAAATATTTATATCAAAAATCTACTCGGTCACTACTCACTACTTTCCATTATTTTTTCCAAGTAAAGAAGCCTAATTATCCTAAAGGCCAACGAAAACAACAAAAGTGCTAATAATTCAAAGCCATTGCCTACATTTTTGCAATTTAATAATAGGCCGACATGAAATTCTAGAACCAAATGTTGTGGAATTTCTATCTTTTTTGGGGAGGAAATTTGTTGTGGAAATTTGGAAAAGTGAACAAAAAGAATAAGTTTTTTAAGAAATAAATTGAGTGGAGACTAAAAGTAACAGCAACTTGTGTCCATCAAAGTGGCCGATGGACATAAAATGCTCACATAAAGACCAGCATGAAATGATAAGAATATCATTAAGAGAAGTCAGTAAACTTCAAATCATTGAAACTGTCCATGTATGGAATTTAAATTCTTTTATCTAGCAATTATTTATGGAGAGAACATTTAGCATGTTGCTTGCCTAAATCAGGTAGCCAAAAAATTAAAATTAGAACGTCGCCTCGAAGCTTATGATTTTGCGTTTGGGGCGTTTCGGTTTGCTCACAGAGATGCAGGGGTTTTCGGTTTGCTCATGAAGATGTGGAGTGTCATTGAGGGTTGTTTGGGATAGTTTTCTAATTGCTTTGCTTTTCATACAATAATCACAATTTCATTTGGATGCTGCTTATCAAAAAATTCATGTGGCAGAAACCTGCTTTTGCAACAAGAATAACTGAATTATTTTTCCCACAACAATTTCATAATCAACTTTATAAGACATCGTAGCCATCCCAAACAGACCATGAGTTAAGTTGATTCGTGCGTCAGCTTAGCCCCAATTTAGTAAATGAATTTGAAAGAGCTAATTGTGTTAATCTTGAGCTAGCTTATATTCGACTCGTCTGCTAAGTAAAAAAAAAAAAGTATATTACAATATAATGGAAAGATTAGGCAGAAAACTAGTAAAAATAAAATAAAATTATGTCTCCCTTCCTTATCTCAAGTTATTTCTTTTTATTTCTCATAGAATTTATTTATTTTTATTATTTAATGATGATATCAGCTTGAATTAGAATTATATTCTCCTAATTTTTTATAATAAATGATGATGCTCGTAAGTCAATTTGAACTCGTAGAATTAAGCTTAAGATCATTTTCAATTAATTGTCCAAGCCAAGCCTGACTTGAGCACTCAATTTGTTTGTACACTATGTTGAATATTATGCTCAAAACTCAACTTAAAAAATAAAAAAAAAAAATTATATATTATCTTTAAGATATTAAAAAATTTGTTATATGATCTTCACAAAACATGCTATACATTAATTTGTGAGGAAATTGGTTAATGATGGATTTTAAAAGACATAAAATTTCTATGAGATGAATCCAAAAAGCAATAAACTTTCATATATATATATATATATATATATATATATATATATATATATATATATATATATATATATATATATATATATATATATATATATATATATATATATATATATATATATATATATATGAAAATACACGTGAATATCGGAAATCATGAGATAATATTTAAATGAAAATTTTCCAGAATTAATCAAGATTATTTAAATTCTGATTTTCAACAAATTTATAGTCAAATTAAATGTCTAAAATGAGACAAACTCATCAACACTAGTGGTCTGATTTAAATCCAAACAAACCTAAATAAAATACTTGAAATATAATGTATTAGATCTTTGCATAAAATTAAGATATTCAACACTTTTCTAACATAAATTTTGGGAAAATCCGCCCTCACAAAAAAATTTTGCCCTAAGAAATAGTGTGCTATCTATTTTTCCTCCAATTCTTGTTCACACAGAAAGCCATAAAAGATTTCCTCCTCTCTTCCCCCTTCTTCTACTTCACACATAAAGACTGAACTTTATCTTATACATTTTTTTTTTATTTTTATATTTAGATATTTATGCAATAAGTTTGTCCATCCTCAAAAGAAAAATCAGTTCTACCCCATATATATATATATATATATATATATATAAATCCTTTGGGGAGTGGATATAATTATGGAGTTATTTATTTCTTTTCATTACTAAATATTTGTTATTTATTGAGGGTGGGTTAATGTCAATTTTAAGAAGGGTTCAAAATTAAAAATATTAATATAAAAAATTTAATAAATTTTTTTAAATTTTATATCTAATTACTTTATTTAGTTTAATAATTACATATTACAAAAAAAATATTCCATAGTTTCTTTGGCTTGATATATAATTATGTCTTTTAACTTTGTACTTTTTTTTTCACATTAATTTTATTGGGTTTGAGCTCTCCAATTAAAAATTATTTATTTAAAAGATCAAAGTACCACACATAAATGAATTATTACTGGCCGTTCAGATTCACATTTGAAGCAAAAAGAGGCATCAGAAATACCATACAATTGTGAAAGCAAACCATCTATAGATAAAGAAATGATTCCCATTAGAGTATGGTTTGGTGCCCACCACATAATCTATATAAAGTGAGGAGAGGCAGAGGAGATAGAAAGAAGAGAGAGGATAGAGAGAGAGAAGAGAGAAGAGAGAGAATCACATGCCTATGTTTGGTTAAGATGCTCTTCTTCTTCTTTTGTGAGCCATATGCAACATTAGGGACCAGGCAAAATGGTCCCCCCAACATAA